>CM053627.1:7752973-7778838 GCA_028646595.1 Phalanger gymnotis | reverse complement strand
TGTCTCCATAAAAGGAATCAATGGTCCTCGGTTTTTTTGTGTTCTTCATGTAGCCTTTTCCTGGCTTTACAATAAATTTCTGCTTCTGGGGCCCAGGGCTCTCTGTCCCAGCTTTCTTATTCTGAGGATTGTGAGTCTAGTTGTTGGCTTTGTGAATTATAGCCTTCAGTTTCCTGAGGTGTGGGGGAGGGGTCTGGCTGCCCCAAGTCTCCTCTTCCCCTGGGGTTTTTTACCAGTACTGTTGCTCTTCAGCAATGGTCTCAGCTCTTTGTTGTTCGAGCTGGGTGTCTGGCACTTCCCCTGGGAGAGCAAGAGTATGTCTGGGCTCCTGGTGTTGACCCCTGCTGGCTCTGCCGCTCTGGGACTCAGGTACTCCCACTTCTTGGCCACTGAAGCCCCACTTCTGTCTCCTGTATTTCAGCGTTTTTTTTTTTTGTTTGTTTGTTCTCCGCTCCCCCCCCCCCCAGGAATTCTCTGGGTGGGGGGGGCGTGATTAGAGCTGTTTACCTGGCCATTATGTCTCCTGGAAATTCAAGAAGCGTTTCATACCTTTGGGCTGCAAACCTCAGGAGTTGGTATCTCTCGGTGGCGTTGCACTGCCTCTCATCGCTTCCACAGAGTGCTGTCCTGTGTTGGGAGGCCTGGGGATCTCTGCTGGTTTCGGGTGCCCGACTTTCTCCCAGCCTGTCTCCCACATGGGTTTCCCGGCCAGCCGCTTCTGCTTTGGTCCCATCTGGAGAAGCTCCCCGAAATGAGAGTATTTTGAGGAAGCCACACTCTCCATCCATGGTTTTCCTTGCTGAAAATCATGGAGCTGTAGCATTTTGCATTATGAAGGGAAGCCTTTCTCTTTTACCAGGAGAATCCTCCAGTCAGTTTCCATTGGATGCCCCTCCTTTTGCTTCCCATAGGAAGTAGCGCTTCCAGGGAATGTCAGGAAGGCACCTCCCTGAAGGAGAGCAGAAGGGAGGGATTCCCCAGGCAGCTGGCCTCACTCTAAACAGTCCATTAGCGGGTCTTTCTAGGCCTTGGGGACATCTTATCCAGAGTCACCATCCATTGGCTGTGGTGGTGGCCACCTTCGCTCAGGGGGTGCTACCTGGGAGCCAGGCCTATTTTGTGGACCTACTTCCATACCCGATTGATAGCAGTCAGGGCTTAGACATCTTGTAGGGAGCGTGGAGATGGAGGCCACACAGATTGTGCCCACTCCAGAGTTGTCCTGCAGCCAGCGAGTCCATGTATACTAGCCTCTCCTCTTAGGGCTCCTTGGCCCTTCTCAGGAGGGGCTGCCCTTGCCAGCTATCAGGTGGGGAATCACAGATTGGGGGACAAGGTAAACAGGTGTTGGGTGTGGGGGAGGAGAAGCAGAAGTATTCCTGGAGGGTAAATCAGAAGCTTTTCAGTTCCTTTGCCCCAGTGGCCTGACCCTGGGTGGCCATGTGGGGTATCCCTGAGCACCAGGGACATAGAAACGCGCCTTCTCTTGCTCATTTGGAGTAATTCCCCTTACGTTCCATAGATCCTTAGAGCTTTAAAATATGTATAATTCATTTGATTCAGCAAACATTTATTAGGCACCTACTGTGTTCAGGGCTCTCTTCAGCCATGGTTTATGTTGGCGCTTATGTTCTGAGAGGGAAGGCCCACTTGCACAAAATGGAGTGGCCACTTGAGAAGGCTCAGGAAGGCTTCTTGAGGAGGAGGCCAGAACATGTGAGCTGAGCTTCGGAAGGGCAGAGCTGGGGGCGGGAGGGGGGGGCAGCGCGCACAGCCTGAGACAGGGAGGCTTGCATAGGGACCAGCTATCAGCAGAGCTTGTCCGGAACAGAGTATGTAAGCCTTGAGATGGAGGCAGAGGCCGGCCCAGTGAGGGTCTTTGGTGCCACTCTCTCTTAGAAGCAAGCACCTGAATCGTGACTCTGAGGAAGGAGGCTTGAAGGCCTCTGGTTTATACCATACTTAGACAAGAATTCCCATATCCATGACCTCATGTCCACCAGGTAGACAGTGGACCTCTGCTTGAAGCCTCCTGGGTCAGGAGCTTTCTCCTTCTTGGGGCAGCCTCTCCCCCTTGGGGCAGTGTCTGGAAGGTCTTCCTCCTGTCCTCCCATGGGGCCCTCTCACAAGCCTTCGAAGTAGGGCATCTCCATTAAGAAGACGATTTGGCCACTGTGGGAAGGATGCTTGCCTTGGAGAGCAGAGGCAGTGGGGACAGGACAGTGGAAGGAGGCTGGAGAGGTGATAGGGGCCCAGAGCATGTGAGAGGTGGTAGAGGTTAAGCTGACTGAACCCAGAGCGAGAGCTGGAAGGGACTAGCCAGGCCCTGAGGGCTGAGCATGGCAGCCACTTTTCCAAGGCCATGCAGGCAGCACAGAATGGTGCCGGCCTCCCCAGCTTTGTCTAGTGACATGCCAATGCAGCCACCTCTCCTCTCCATGCACCATGCTGCTAACACTGTTAGGGGCAGGGGGAGGCCCAGGGTCATTAGGGAGAACATGCTTCTTTGGGAGCCTGTGATGACTTTTATGTACCATCTCTGCTTCTGGGTAAAATCCCACAGTCTATGATTCTCGCTGCCTTTTGCAGTGTTTCCGACTCACTTTTGACTGGCAAAGGGGCCTCAAAACATACATTTAAAAATGCTGTTAGCACTTGCCTACCAGTTTCAAGAAACTCAAGAGAGCTATGTAACTGAAGGGGCACGATCTGTGAAGAACACCCAAGGTTGGGAACCGAGGGGTTAGGAAGACATTTCATTTGATTTCCTGTAACCTTCTGTTTCTTTCTACTTTTGCCAGCACAGCTTTATAGCAAACTGCACAAGGGCCAGATAGCTCTGTGGCCCAGAGGCTCAAGTATTTAGGAAGGGGTGGAGGTCTTTCCAGAGCCCTCCTTCTCCAGGACCATGGCCCTGACCCTGTCCCTGTCCCTGGCAAAGTCAGAGAGACCTTGGCTCTGCCAATCATGGATCCCTCTGACTCTGCTCCTGGCTGGTTGGGCCAGCCCTGCAACCATGGGAGATTTTCAGGGGACTTCAGGAAGTTACTTTGCACAGTTCTTTCTCAGTGATCTGTGTCACCTGTTTCTCATAAGAAATGACTTTAAGTGGACTCCGGCAAGTTTGGTTGGGTCACGGAGGACTTGAGAAGTTAGCCAAGGGGCAGCAGGTGGAGACAGAGCTGACAGTGTGCCAAGACTGTCTTTGAAAAGCATTTTGGGAAGAGATTGCCTCCTGCTCAGGGCCCAGGCAGCCATCTCCTCCAAGTCTGTCTCAGACTCCACTGCTCCATTAGGCATTTTCCACACCACCATCTTGTGATCAACCATTCCATCCCTTTGGGTTTGTGCTCCACATAACCCGTGGATATGGAAGAACCACTGAGCCAAAGAGACAAGGAATGCCAGGACTCTGGATCAGAAGCCTTCATTTTCACCTGAGTTGTCTTTTCCTTATACTAATCTTTGAGGAGACGGAAGCAGGTCCCCCCAGAAAAAGTCAGTGGAACAGACTGACTGCTCTGTGACCCCACAGCTTCCTGGTCCTCTCTTAGGGTCAGTGTGTGCTTGCTTTCACTACCTGTGGCCTCATCTTCTGGGGGCTGTCCCATGTGCCTGGAGTGCTCACACAGAGAGCTGGGACATCAGGGTGTTTCTTTTCTCGCCTTCCTGAGTGGCCTTAAGCAAGGCACTCACATCTCTGGCCTCAAAACCAAGCTGGGGGCCAGGGACGCTCCAGGGTCCCACCAGTCTCAGTCCCAACAGTCATTTGTTCTTAGGCAACCATAGAATCAAGCTGTCTGCCCTATCTGCTCTCTACCTCTATCCTCACCCCCACCCCCAGTAAAACTGTTAATTGGGTTAATTTTGTTTTAGAAAAACTCTGATTAGCCTAGCAAAGTTTAGAAGCAGTGTCATGAATGGTGACAGTGTCACAGATGATGACAGGAGGCTGTGACCTTGATTCCTGAAGGACAGATGAGGTCTCTAGTGGAGAGGGGGCTGCATTTCTTTTCTTTCTTTTCCCCTTACAGATAACCATCCTGCACCTCCTGATGTGACCACTGGCCTTGTAGAACTGCCCCCCCATGAGCGCCCCCAGGTTGCCTCTGTGAGAGGGGTCCCTCGAGGCTATAGCAGCAGCATATTGGAGACAGCTGATGGTAAATGCTCCTGGGTTTCCAGCCTGGAATCAAGGACAGGCTTTGGGAGGTGGCTTTACAAATGTAGATTTTTGAGGGTGGAAGGTTGGATGCTGTGAGGCCTTTGTTTTTGTGATCCCCCTCCATGTCCTCTGAACAGAAACACAGCACCCCCAGGTGCCCAGTGCTCACCTTGGCCTACAGACAGCTTGTTGCTTTGGGGTGATAGATAGCTTTTGTTTCCCGCCAGACTGGGGACTTGCTTCCATGTCATTGTTCCACCCAGAGAACGGTGGAATTCACCCATGAACCACTGGTTTATGCAGTTGGCAAGAGTCTGAGTGATCCTGGGTCTTGAAGGCCTTCTTGTAGCTAATCTGAGACACTCAGGAGTCTGTTGGTTAAGCCTGATTACAGTGGAATAAATCTTTAAAGGGTGATTATGAGCTTTGCAGGGAAAGCCATCTCCTTATTTTGCAATTACGGTACTTTTGGAGGCCAAAAACTTGATTGCCAAGCCCAACCACCAGCTCACTCTCGTGGGCTCCAAAGACTTTTGGCTCTTTTCAGAAACTCCATCTGCTGTCCAAGGGCGGGTGTGACCACCATTTAAGGAAAGTCTCTGAGCTTTCTTCCAAAAAGCCTTTGAGCAGCATCCTCATCAATGGGGTCATTGTCCTCCCTTTCCTTGGCAGGAGAGGTGTTGAGCAATCTGTGGAGACCTGCTGACTGGGTTTGGGGCTGGGTGGGGCAGAAGGGGGAGGGTCCCAAGCAGAGAGCTTCATTTGTTTGCCCCCAGGTAGAAGGTCTGCCACACTTCTCGGGATACCCTTTCCTCTCTACTTCTTAATTTCGATAGGTGTTCCAGTGAATAGCAGAGTGTCTTCAAAAATTCAGCAGCTTTTAAATACCTTAAAGAGACCAAAGCGCCCTCCTTTGAAGGAATTCTTTGTGGATGATTTTGAAGAACTGTTGGAAGGTAACAGCCAGTGCATGGCCTTGGGCCCTGGGCCGTGGGAGTGGCCTCCCTGAGGAGGAGGCTGGGTGCAGTCGGGGCAGGTGCAGCTGGGTGAAATCCCGTGCTTCAAAGATGGGACAGATGGGGCAGGTGAGAACCTGGAGCCACAGCTAAGAGAACGCTTAACCCTGCAGCTAGACAGGCTTTGGATGAAAAAGACCTGCAGGTGTAAACTTTGGTTTTTCTGCTGTCTTTATTTACAAACATTTTTTTTTTTTTACCCTGGACTTAAAAAACCCAGGGGACAAGAGCTTCGCCAGGTGAACGGAGCAGCCCTGCTTTTCGTCCCCTGTAGCTTTCTCTTCTGGTACCTGATAGGTTTGGCATGGAGCTCTCCTGTTTTGGGAGGTCTTATTCTTGCTATGAATAGCTGACCCTGGGATGTGGCAGTAAAGCTGGCCAAACCCCAACTGTGGTCTCAGGGCATCTACCCTGGAGGCCTGGTGAGGTGAAGGGAGGTCCAAACCAGGCTTTCCCAAGGTCGAGGCCTGCCCTGCTGGTCCCCTACCAGCCTCCCAGAACTCCGTTTCACACGCTGGGGTTTTTGCCAGGCTGCATTGGCCAGTGACCCTGAGGGGGAGCGCTCACTTCTTTGTGACACTGGAAGGGACCCTGCCCCGGGCCATCCCGGGGGGCCTAACTCCCAGTCTTTTGCTCTTCCTGTGGAGCTAAGCCTTAGAGCCAGGGTGAGCCTTTACTTACCAGTGGCTCCCAACTTTTTTCAGTACTTTTTCTTCATCTTTCTTCTCTTTATTTGCTCTTAAGCTAACCCAGTCTTAGCTGCTGCTGACTGGGCACCAATTTAATGCATTTGCCAGACCCTGCTTGTGCCCCCTCTTTGGGCACAGGCTCTGAATCCCTCATTACTTAGTGGCCTTTGACAGAGCAGAGTTAGCAGGAACAAGCATTTGTTAACGCCTACGATGTGGCAGGCGCTGTGCCAAGCCCTTTACAGATGATCTCATTTGGGACTCCAGGATGGTGCCCTGAGCATGAGGGGTTGTACCACACACCTCCCTGACTCTCACGTACCCAAGAGCAACATGATTTAGGGTTTGTTCCTGGGGAAGCCAAGCAGGGGCTGTCATCCAGCCCATCCCAACATCTCTGAGCACAAAGGAGCTGGCTCCTGCTCACACCTGACCTGAGCCCTCTTATCTACTCCCTCTGGGACCAGGCCTTGGGGGTATGTATCTCTTAAGGTACTTAGCAGTCACTGTATATGTGGGAGTGCATGTGGATGTGTGTGGTGTGTTTGTGTGATGTGTGTATGGTAGGGCATGTGTGGCGCATGCATGGTGTGTGTGTGGGTGAGGGGTGGGCGTTCCCTCTTCTAGCCTGCGATGGTCATGAGCAAGGGTTGGGGCTGCCCCCTCCCCCTCCTCCCTCCGTCCCCCACACCCCAGGCCCAGGTGCTGATTGGCTGAAGGGAAGGTCTGCCTCTCAGCAGCCTCTCCTTTGTGTGTGAAAAGTGCATCTTTCTGAGCCAAGGCAGATTTCTGCCCGGGCTTCTTTCTTCCCATTTATGGTTGCTGATTGATGGGTCCTTGGTGGGCCAGGACTGACCTCTGTGCTTTCACAGGGTTGAGAAGGCCTCATCCCAGGCCAGTCGGCACCTTGTCTGTCATGCAGACTCAGAGAAGGTGCCTCGAAGCTCTGGAATTCACCCAGAGGCCAGGGCCAGGGCGGATTAGGGCAAGAGTCAAAGCCAGCTCCTTCTGGCTGCCCAGGCAGGCTCTCTGTCCCCTGTTCCTTGCTGCTTCTGTCACAATTGTCATAGGCCCTATCAGTGGAAATACCAGATCTTTCTCCAAGCCAACATTTCTAAGGGAATTCTTAAAAATATGGACAATTGCAGGATTAGTCCCTTGCCAATGGAGGCCCCCCTCCCCCGTGGCTCTGGGGTGATGGCCCAGCGTTCAGGACCATTGGCGGCTACACGTCCTTTCCTACAGGCTGTCCGGGAAGAGGGGCTCCAAGTGAGGGGTGGGGGGAGTAACCCCTAAAGAAATGGAGCCTATTCTTAAGGAGATGCACAGTGGTGGTCGGGCTGAGCTCTTCCTGGGGTTGCCTTGGATGCCCCCTGAAGGCTATCGCTCCAAGCCTTGGTGGTCAACTCACTAGGAACGGGGTTTATTTTCATTTCTTTTAAAATGTTGAGTTGGCAATACCCTGATTTCTTACAGGCCTGGAGTTAGTGTTAGATCGTGACAGCTTGGAGGCATTTTCAGATGGTCTGATGGCTGTCAGTAAAAATGGGAGGATGGGAAATGAGAGAGCATGAGTCCTGGAGTGTAGAGGTGCTGGCTCAGGACCGTGCTGAAGGGGCCACCTTGTCTTTGCAGTCCACCAGCCAGATCCCAATCAGCCCAAGCCTGAGGGAAGTCAGATGACCGTGCTCCAAGGGGAGCCGTTAGGTGTGGTTTCCAACTGGCCTGCATCGCTCCTGGCAGCCCTGCAGCGTTGGGGCACAACCCAGCCCAAGGCCCCTTGTCTCACGGCCTTGGATACCACTGGGAAAGCCGTCTACACCCTCACTTACGGTAAGTACTGAGCCGAGCGAGGCTTTTTCCAATGCAGATTGCTGTGGTTGGCCCCATTGTTTGGTCACTTGAGGCTCAGGACAGGCATTCCTCTACCTCCCTCCAGTTGCAAAGACTGTGGATGGGGGGTTGCGGAGTTCAGGCATTTTAATTGAGGAATGAAGCCAGAGAAAGTGGTTCTTGTGGACTGAGAGGACTGGACAGAAGCAGAGGGAGACAGAAGCCAGGTATCTGTGCTGTGTTTCCTCAGTCGTAGCTTCTGCCGGGACCCTCCCTTGTGTCTCAGGCGCCAAGACACTGAGCAAAGCAGAATCAGCCAGATGTTCATTGGTGCCTTGTGCTGGCCAAAGGAAGACTGAGAAATGAGAGGGCGGACACAGGGCTATTGGGATGGACCAACCCAGGGAGGGACGTCCCAGGGCTTCCCAGGAGAGAAGGGAAGGAGAGCAGCAAGGCAGGCCCTCCCTTCCAGCCGACTTCTGTGGGCTCTTAGACCAGTGTAAAGGGCAGATCTGCTGTTTGTAAACCAGCATTTATAGAGCACCTACTGTGTGCCAGGTGCTATGCTAAGCACTTTATAGATGCCTCCCAACAACCCTGGGGGCAGGGGCTGTTCAATTCCCCATTTTATAGGGGAGGAAACTGAAGTGGACAGGTGAAGTGACTTTCCTAGGGTCACACAGTGAGAAAATATCTGAGGCCAGATACTTGAACTTGGGTCTTCCTGACTCTAGGCCCAGGGCTTTCTATCCACTGAGCTACCAGCTGCCTCATTCTCTGAGCATTTATCAAATAGACAGTGTCTAGGAGCTCCCATTCTTACGAGAGAGACGATGCCCTTGGAAGGTTCAGCTGGTAATCAGATGAGAAAGACCCATCATCCTTAGGGTGTAGATAAATAAGATCTCGTCCTTTTCTGAGGCTAAACTACCAGTTGTTCTTTATGGAGCATCTGAGCACGCCTCTCATGCCCTTCTTGCAAACACGTTTCTTTGAGCTGCCCCCAGTGGAAAGGCTTGGAGTTCTGGCTGGTCCTGGAGTGTCCGAATGGCTGGAGGAGGCACCTGTGCTCCTCTGGGATGCCAAAAGGAGCTCTGGAATGGCCTGGGAAGCCCCTCCCACAGTGGAATGTGGCCAATTCAAGGGGAGTGTTCACAGATTTATCCCATTTTGTGGTGTGATCAATATATCTTCCTGCTCTTGCCAGTCACTGGTTCCCTTAGTGTACCCTTAGCATACCAGCTATTGACATGTGACTTTTGTCACATATGCTTTGTGTTTTCATTGTGATTTTAGGCAAACTTTGGAGTCGAAGTGTAAAGTTGGCATACACCCTCCTTAACAAGCTCACCAGTAAGAATGAGCCCTTGCTTAAACCCGGAGACCGAGTAAGTCACCGAGGGAGCTCCTCTGGCTCAGGATGCGTCGCTGCCTGGGAGGGAGAGTTTCCGGGGGGGAGGGCGGGGAAGAGTCACTGACCTGGCTGGGGGATTGCTGTCACTGTCCAGCGAGAGAGTTGCTGTGTGGGGCAGGGGGAGAGTCGGAAAGTCATGACTTTGGCCAGGTGATGTTTTTGCTCTAAGCATGGCCGCGAATAGCCTGTGAAGGCGTCCAGGGAGCAAGCGATAGCAGCCACTTTCCACTCCTTTCCCAGGCTGCTTTGTCCTCCTCCTTTTCTCGTTCGCCTTTGTCCACATTGGCATGGCCGTAGAAGCGGTCGGTTTGTGTCGGTCCACGTCCAAGGACCGGCGGGCCGTGTTCTGTCCTGGCAGATGCTCGGCCAGCCTCCATCAGTGAAGGACACCAGGGATCTCCATCAGGGTCTTCACGGCTCTTGAGTATTGAAAACAATGGGAAGACTCAATTCAGTTCAGTACAAGGCGGTCACACTCTCTGTTCAGCATACTCTGTGTAAGGCCCATGAGGTGCCAAGCATGTCCTGTCTAACAGCGGTGATAATAGCGGCCTAGGTGGCAGAGGGAGAACCAAGTGTCTCCGTCATCCCAGGAATGAAACACTCTCACAGGGGCATTCCATCCACTTGGGGTACTGAGGCTGGCCTGTGGCCGAGCTGGGCCTCAAGTGTCTCACCACATCCCCGGAGCTCCTACCTGCTGGCCAGCAAATCTACTTCTGACTGTGTATCTGGCGCAGATTTGGGCGTTCGCAGTTCCCAGTGTCAAGGCCGTTTATGAAAAATGGTTCTGCTGTCGTGATTGGTGCTCAGGGAAACATCCTGGATGTGAGCGTTTCCGTAAAAGAGGTGATAGAAGAGCAGGACAGAAGCCGCAGCCTCAGCCCCACCTGTGACCCGTGGCCTGGCCTCAGGCTCTCCTCTGTGCCTGACTCGAGCGTCCTTCCCCGCTCCTCAGGGCTGTGGAGTTTGGAGGGATGCTGAGATGGGCTGAGCTTGTTGTCTCCAGCTTACCATTGTAGACATTACAGATGCACTTTTCCCCTTCTCTTGGTGGGCGCTGCTGTTCAATGCCATTTTAATTCATTTTCCCTTTATCTAAATAAATCAGCGCTCTGTATGGTCCCCAGATTCCCCCCCAGGCTGTTTGAGCTGGTGACATAACTTTCCAGGCCTGGGCATTCATTCCCTGGTGCCACCTCGTAGCTCGTGATGTCAAAGCGAGCCCCGACAGCGGCTCGTTGGTCAGAGAATACCTCAGGGATGAGGGCAACGTCGCCGCTCGGGAGGAAGGTGGGGACCTTCTCGAGGCAGGGAGTTCAATCAGCTTTGGGTCACACTTTTCACTTGAAGCTTTTACTTTGAAAAACAAAAGCGATTTTCATCTCTTCCTCCTTCCCCCTTTTTCTTAATTATAGGTGGCTCTCGTCTTCCCAAATAGTGACCCTGTGATGTTCATGGTGGCATTCTATGGGTGCCTCCTAGCAGAACTTATCCCTGTGCCGATAGAAGTGCCGTTAACGAGGAAGGTAAGCCAGCCCTCCTCCCACAGCCCCTTCGCTGTGGCCTGGGAATGGGCCACTGCCCACTTCAGGGTGTGTCCTTTGGGCACAGGCAGGGAAAAGTCTCCACTGGGGTGGTGTCTTACTTAACACTCCCAGTCTTCCTGGCTTTGAAGACAGTGAGCCCTAGTCATGACCTCCGCTCCTTTTAGCGGCAGGAACGTTAGCCTGGCTTCCTCATGTTCCAGAGCGTGGGACTGCTGTGCACCTGGCCAGAAGAGCCCTGGGTTTAGGCCTGGTCCTCCTTTCCTCTCACCTGGCTGCTTTTCCCTTCTCTCTGTGGGTCCCATGGCAGGGAGCAAGAGGCCATGGAAAGAACGCTGAAGAAGAGGGAGGAGTAAAGGATGTCAACAGGGGCAGGGAAAGGTGGGCTGGTCACGTGTTGAGAGCTCCCTCCTTGGGGTCTATGGGAAGACAAGAGCCCCTGGGGACGGGCACCTCCATCTTGCTGAGAGTGTTCCTGGAGCCATCGAAGCTCTCTGTGTGCAGCAGACAGGATGAACTGAGGCAGCTGCCTTAGACCCCAAGGAGGGAGCTCTTAGCATGTGACCAGCCCACCTTTTCCTGCCCCTGCTTCCCCGCTGACATCCTGTACTCCCGCTCTTCAGAGCTCCTTCCCTGTCCCTTCTTGCTACCTGCCAGAGGCCCTCTCCTGTGCCCTGCAGTGATGCTCTGTTCCCTGAAGACTCCTTTATAGTTCTCTTCAAAAAACATCACTTTACCAAGCATGGACTCTGTTTCCTGGCTCCGTGCCGCTGCTGGGGGTCCAGAGACAAAAGCAGAGATAAGATTTGGTGTTAGGGGAGCCTCACTTGATTACTTGGCCAGCATTTCTCCCTGGGGGTGATAAGGGCCTGCTCTGGCTGTGGTGTTTCTGTGACTTTTCCTGGGCATATAGTGGTGTGCTGGGGAGGTGTGATGTCTTTGGGCAGAGTCTGCTGCTGCTTGGAGCCCTACAAGGGGCGGGTGGGTCATGTCTTTGGTCTGGGATCTTCCATCCTCCTGTAGGGGGGTGGTCCATAGAGCAGGAGTCAGCAGGAGCCGAGTTTGATTCCTGGCCCTCTCAGTACCAGTCTTTTGCTGGCTGGATCATGCGCCTCTTCTCTTTACCCCAGCTTTTTCAGCCACGCTTATGTGACATGGCCTTGGGAGGCTCTCCCCTTTATCGTTATTGTCCTTCAGATTTGATTTGAGCAAGTGCTGCAAAGCCAGGCCTGTCTGAAAGCCCCCCTTTCCCAAGGTCACTGAGCTTGCAGCCCAACAAACAGAAGGTCCCGATCTTTTTCAGACAAACTGCCCTCTAGCCAAGCCTCTGCTAGCTTGGACTGGTTGGAGGTTTTGCACCCAAGTGTAGAATTTTGCATTTATCGCTATCAAATCTCACCTTATGCAGCTATATCTAAAAAAGGACCCATCAGGCAGAAGTAGGGAACATCACCCTAACTGTGTCAATCCAGGGGGAGGCCAGAAGATAGCAGCTGGACTCTGTGGGGGACAGCCCAAGGCATCACACGGTTCCTCCTGCCTCCTCATGTGCCTTTGCCTCTCAGGTTAGGAGTTTTACCTGCAGCCATTTCAGGCCCAGACCTGGCTGGCTCTGGGCCTTTGGGAGCACTTTGATCTTCTCTGGGCCTTGAGTGTTCTTGACTGTGCCTCCTTGGTACCTGGGCTGCTCCTTAGACCTGGACTCAGGCCACCGCCTTCCTGGGACTTCTCCTTGGGGGCTCCTTTAAGGAGGTGATGAATTGAGTCTTTCTTACTTCACTTTTCCTCTGGTTCTAATTGACCTGGGAAGTTTGCATTTCTGATTTCTTGGAAAGTGGTGTCCAGGCTTTAAAAAAAAACAATCATGATTTTCAGGAGTCCAGTTGTTCTTGTTTTTCCAGGCGAATTCTTGTTGATCTGTCTTATGTTTCCTTTTTTGCTTTTGCTCTAGTATTTCTTGCTGCCTCGTGGGGTTCTTGGTTTTGCCTTGGTCTCTTCTCACTTTCAAGGATCCCATTCTTGGGTAAAGGGTTTAGCACTTCCTCTTTAGGCTGTTTCTTGTATCTCAGTTTTCAGGCTGTCTTTGGCAGGGCTCTCAGTTTGCAAAGATTTAGGGCACTCTTTTCTTTGATTTGCTCATCTCTTGTGTGCTAATCCCTGAACTGGGGCCTTGTGCCAAGGCCAAGCTCTACTTCTGCTGTCCTTTGGTTACGGCCCTGCTCAGTCCCACATGGGATCCTCAGCTTGGCTATGCCCACCTCTGCTGCCTCCTAAGCTTGGCCTGTGGGCCACCAGGGCCGTCACCAGCGTGTCGGGCCTCCGAGCCCCTCTGTGCACTGTGGGTGGTGATGCTGCTCCCTGGGCATCCTCAGTGCTTGCCGTCGGCCCTGCCTCACTGCCTCTGATCCCAGAGCCTCTGGGACACACATGGGTCTTGGTTCCCTGGCCATGCCAGGGCGTCAGGCTGGCTGAGGAGATGTCACTTTTTAGTTTAGTTTCTTGGCCACTGATTGGTTTGACAAGAACTTCAGGGTTTTGGTGAAATAGGTGTGTGGGAGCTGGGTGGCCTGCCTCCCATGACTGCGCCATCATAGCAAGAATACAGCCCTCCTGTTCTGTTCTCTGTGTGGGGGAGGGAAGGGCACAAGCATTTATGAAGCACATACTTTGTGCCAGCGCTGCTCGAGCACCTTACATGCAAGAGCTCACTGGATTCCCCACTGTAGCCCTGGGAGCTTGGTGCTGTTAGGATCTTTACTTTACAGTGGAGGAAACTGAGGCAGACAGGCAGTCACACAATTAGTCCACCTATGTCTAAGACAGGATTTGAACTCAGGTCTTCCCTCAGCCAGTTGGTTTGGATTCTATAGAATTTAGTGTTGTTGAGTCATTTTTCATACATGTCTGATTCTTTGTGACCCTCTTTGGGTTTTTTTTTGGCCAAGATACTGGAGGGATTTGCTATTCCCTTCTCCAGCTCATTTTACAGATGAGGAACTGAGGCAAATAGGATAAAGTGACTTGCCCAGGGTCATATAGCTGGTAAGTGAGTGGGGCTGGATTTGAACTCATGAAGATAGTCAGAAGACTCTACTGTGCCACCTACCTGCCCAAACAGAATTTAATGGTCCACCTACAGTCTCTTTATTATGCTGATTAACTCAGCTTTGGGTGCTTCACCCCTGTCCAGACTCTCTCTGAGAGCAGAGCACTCCACACCTCCCAGGCCTCCTGTTCTCAAGGGCAGAACTCTGGACTTTCCACTGGCCAGCAGCCCCTCCCCTGCTTTCCAGCTTCCTGGTGTGTTGTCTTCCCTCTTTAGCTTGTGAGCTCCTTGAGGGCAGGAGATGTCTTTATTTGTATGCCTACTTGGAACAGTTGTAGGCACTTAATAAATGCTTCTTGTATTGCCAACCTCTGGTAGGGCACTCTGTGCACATCTAGCTGCCTCTAGGAAGCATTTGTCAGATTCGTGATAACAAAAGCCTCCTTTGTTAGCTCTAGTCCCATGTCCTAGCCTGTGAATGCTGTGTTGCCCCCCCACCCGTTTCCCCCTTTTGCCTGCCCTCTGTCTTGTCTGGAAGGCACCTCCTTCCAGAGCCATTGTCCAGGCGTGGGCTCATCCTTCCCAATCTCAGCTGCGCCTGTGGGTCACATTTGTCTGTTATCATTCGTGTCTCCAGCCCACACTATGGACGTTTAGACTTCCCCTGCCATGGAGGCCATGGTTTTAATCATTGTTGGTGGTGCTTTTCTTGACTTCTGTCTCTTGTGAAATTCTGGGTGTCTCCGCCGTTGCTCTTCACACCTTGCAGGACTCTCTTGTGTACAGGGCTTGGTGGCCTGTGGAGACAGCTTTAACTCTCCCCTTTCCTGTTCAGTTCCAAGCTCATTTGGTTAGATTTGTAAGGTTCCATCCGCCTTATTAGATTCCTTTGCTCTCAAGCCAGAAGAGTGGACATTAGTCTGATACTGTTAGCTCTGGCCCACAGATCCAAATCTCCCTCTTGGGCACCACCTTCTTAACCCTCATCTGCTCTCCTCTTTCAAATCCCTTGCCTTGGTGGGCCCACAAAGAAGGAAATCCCGGATGGACTTGTGACCTACAGCCTGGTTTCTTTGGTGGCATCACTAGAAACACAAGCCTGCTATCCACTTTTATGGCTATCGGGAAGTACTCTGCCTCATTCGGGACATGCTTCAAGAAGACACGTCAATCTCGGTTATTGATTTGAGGACCCTCCTCTGAGCTTCCTGGGGGGTCTCTTTGGAGGAGAGCTGGCCACTCCCTCTTCCAATATGCCAGCTTCTCCCTTTTCAGAAAAAGCACTGACGTACTGATAGTTCAGCTGCAAGGAGTGGATGGAAATGGATGAAAGAAGCCCTTGAGTGGTCCCAGGTGTGGGCTGAGTGTTTGGGAGGGCAAACAGGACGGTGAATACAGTGTCTGCTTCCGAGGTGCTCCCCCTCCCCCCCGTGTAAGAGGGGACAGCAGCACCCAGAGGAGCTTCACCACAGGGGATGGGAAGGTCGGAGATCACCCCGCTCCCTTGTTTGGAGCAAAGAGCCACGTCATTCCTGCAGAGCTGGGGGAGGCGCCAGGGGAGGAGTGGCCCTGGTATGGTTTTTCCCTCCTGGCGACTGTGGACATGGTCAGGGTCCTCCTTCCCTTCCCGCGCCCCTCCACCCTCTGCAGTGTGTAGATGCAGGCCCGGGCCCCACTCTGTGCCTTTCGATCCTTTTTCGGCCTTGTTTTTACATTGCAGTCCTTTTCACTTTTAGGGGACCCTGGATTGTCCCCCATTATCTGGAGTTCAGAGAGCAGTTCTCTGAGCTCCTCTCCCATCAGCATCATGACTCGGTCTGAGAGCCCCACACCCATGAGGCCTGTAGCTAGGACAGGGTCACCGCCAACATTGGACTTCCCCAGCTGGCTCATGCTGCTGTACTTGTTTATTCTTTGTAAAGCTTACCAGTGTTGTGTTTTTTAGGATGCTGGGAGCCAACAGATTGGCTTTCTCTTGGGCAGTTGTGGAGTGACATTGGCCCTGACCACCGACGCTTGTCAGAAGGGGTTGCCCAAGGCACCAACGGGAGAAGTGGCCACATTCAAAGGTATGAGGTCACCGCTCTGGGCAATCCCTAAAGTCAAGAAACTTTGGAGGCCTTCCCTTCAGTCCCACTGGATGTGGGTGTCCTTGGGAGGACCAGTTGAAGAGCATCTCTTTCCATTTTGATTCCCATTGTCCCCTTTTTGCTTTCTTTTGAAGGCTGGCCTCGCCTAGTTTGGTTTGTGATAGATGGGAAGCATTTGGCAAAACCGTCCAAGGATTGGCATCCCTCAGTGCGGGATGCCAGCGCTGACACTGCTTACATCGAGGTAAGGACATGTCTTGGCTTATGGTGCATGGAGAATTAACTGCATCATGGCCTACTGACCTTGTAGTATCCAAGTCACAATCATTTAGAGTCCAGTGATTTCTTTGTTGTCTTGCTACCGACATAGCACCATGCCTAGCCTTTGTTCAGGTTAACACTCACCTCCTTGGTGACCATTTAGTTCATGAATATTTGTATTTATGATGGAAACACCCATTGCCAAGTTCTCAGCTTATAAAACCACCACTTGTATTTTTGCTCTGAAATGAGCTGCCACGCCCTCCATGAAGCACAGAGTTCAAGCCTTGTCTTTTCCATAAAGTTCTAGTGAATGCTGCATGGTTACTTAGCTGTGAAAGCGTCACATGAGGTTTCCCCGAAATGCTCTTTTCCAGTATAAGACGAGCAAGGAGGGCAGCACGGTCGGGATCACCGTATCGCATGCCTCCATGTTAGCTCAGTGTCACGCGCTAACCCAAGCCTGCAGTTACTCAGAAGGTAAGTCATCTGCTCCATAACCTGGGCTTGCCTGACAGGCTGGGCCTTAGCCAGCCCCTTCAGGGCTGGGAGCAAGGCCTTCAGCTGGAGCCAAAATCAGCTTCCACATTCCTCCCTGTTAGCTCTACCTCTGTCTCTTAAATGACCCCAAAGGCATTGCCTCATTCTGCTGGCCTGCAGACCTGCAAAGATCACGTTCCCAGCGGAGTCTTCGCCTCCATGGGCTGAGCATTACCGGCTCCTTACATTAACCCTGTCCCCAGGTTTGGTGCCCTTACTGGCCATGCACCAAACTTGTAAGTGCTTTTCTTAAAAGACGACGTGGTAAGCATGCTGCCTAGACCCCTAGCAGGGAGCAGGAGCTGGCCTTGCAGGGGCCCTGCCTTCTGAGGTTGGGACGCTGAGTTTCCAGCTAGAGGATAAGCTGCTGTAGGGCAGGCCTGTGTCTTTTTTTCTGACTTTGCACAGTGCCAGTAATTGCTTTTCAGAGTCAGCTGAAGGGAGTCACGACTCTCTTAAGAACGCCTGATACTGCTTTGGGTCTTTGGGCCCTGCTGCGTCTGCCCACCGACTCATTCCAGCCTCTCCTGTCTTGTACTCGAGCACTCGTTGCCTTAAACCTATGGATCACTTATCTCCGTACGCCTGATTCTCATGGCCTTGATGAGCCATTGATTCAGCCTTATATTTTCATTCCTGATTCTCTCCTCCTAATTATGTCAGTTATGAAACTTAAAAACAGGTCACCTGTATCTTTCTGAATGAAACAGGGTCAAGCCAGCACACATTTATGAAGCTCCTACTGTGTTCCAGGCATGGGGACACAAAAAAAGAAGCGAAAGGTATTCCCTGCTGTCTCAGGGCTTGTGGTCTGATTGGGGAGACAGTGTGCAAAACAGATACAGGCAGGATCAGTAGGAGGCAGTCACCAAGGAACGGCACAGGTGGTGATGGGAACCAGGAAAAGCTTCTTGGAGAAGATGGGATTTTGCCTGGGCCTTGAAGGAAGCCAGCAGCAGTAAGGGAGGAGAATGTTCCAGGCTGGAAGGTCGGACAGCCAGAGAAAGGTGCAGGGCCGGGCCAGGGTCTGTGGCTCCTTGTATACCTTCAGGAAGAAAGGCACGAGGCTGCCAGCTTTGCTCAGTTCTCAGAGCAATCTGGGATTCAGTTAGGCGACTTGGCAGTGCCTGTTGGCAGGTCTGGGCAGCACTCACTTTCTCCTTTATAATCCCAGAGTCCAGGGTGACCTGTGAGGATGGTAGGGTGTGTGATGTGCTCCTAGAGAAGGGCACGGAACCCAAGAGGGGTGCCTGTGGCAGCCGGTCATCTCTTAGGTTTGAGCTTCTTGGCCTACAGGTGAAAACCTCTAAGTGCAGAGAAAAGGCCGAATGCCGTTTGAGAAGAAGACGTTTGCCACATGCTTGTGTGTGCCTGTGTAGGCCTGGGCCTCTCCCGCAAAGGGCAGCCAGGGCAGGGCAGAGGGGTGAGCTGGGTGTGGTGCCTCTGAGCCACAGGAGGTGACTGTGCCACCAGGGAGCAAGGCACAGACCCTGGCAATATGGAATTAAATTCACCCACCATCGCTTAAGTGCCTGCTGTATATGGCGCTCTCTGGGAGGACCTAGAGAAACCAAGATGAAAAACCCTTTGGGCTCTTGAGTAGAGGAAGCTTCAAATCTAAATAGAAAGAAGGGAAGGCTAGTAGGGCACAGGCTGCCGTGGGATACCCAGGCCAGGCCCTGTGCCCCTAGGCCTGGTGGCCAGAGGCCTAGTCTTGGAGCTGCTGAGGCAGGGCAGCGAGGTGGCTCAGTCAGTAGCACACAGGAAATGGGGTCAGAAAGACCTGAGTTCAAATCCTGCCTCAGACACTGAGCAGCTATATGACCCTAGAGAAGTCACTTAACCTGTGTGCCTCAGTTTCCTCAGCTGTAAAATAGGGAGCCAGGGTCGGCTTCCACATTCCTCCCCATTAGCTCTACCTCTGTCTCTTAAATGACCCAAAATGCATTACCTCCTTCCCCTGGCCTGCAGACCTGAAAAGATCACATCCCCAGCCTCCCAGAGTTGTCAGGATCAAATGAGGTAATGATTATCAAGTACTCAGCACAGTGCCTGGCACATGGTAGCCTCGCCGTTAGTGTTTTTTAACAATTATCATTATTTTTCTCATTATGTAAGCTGGTATCATTGCAGCCAGGTGGTGCTGTGAATAGAGCCCTGAGCCTAGAGTCAGCAAGACCCAAAGTCAAATCTAGCTTCAGACATGTGGCAGCTGTGTGACCCTGGATGAGTCCCTTAACCTGTCTGCCTCATTTGTCCTTCATCTGTAATATGGGGATAATAACAGCCCCAGCCACCCAAGGCTGTCGTAAGGATCAGATGAGAAGATCGCAGTAAAATTTTAGCACGGTGCCTGGCACAGTGCCCGGCTGTCACCATCATCATCATGAAAGACCCAGGATCCAAGTCTGCCTCTGACTACAGCTGGCATTGAAGCCAGGGGCAAGGCTTAGAGGGCTGCTGGCAGGTGGGAATCGATGGCCTTGCTTGCTTATCTTAGGCTCGTTGGCTCAAGTGCTCGGTGTGGACAGTGTATCGTGAGAGGACAGGCCAGAACTAGGCCATGGTGCTCCATGTTCCTTGGGTGTGCAGCGCACCCTTTGGAGGCAGTTACTGCTGCTGGAGCAGGGGCGTTCTGTCGAATTTACCTCGATGTTGGCAGAGCAGTGGAGAAAGCTTTTCTCATAGGTGGAGAAGTGGCTGGATGAGCTGCCAGCGGGCAGGGTCACAGCTGTTGGCACAGCTAGAGCCCCGAGAGTCTCTGCTGGCTTCACATCAGCTCCCAGGAGAATGGATGCCCTGGAGGCCAAGGTTTATCTCGGTTCTCTGTCTCTGTATCTCCAAGGCCTGACATAGCACGTGGCACAGTGTTGGAGATTAACAAAGGGTTGATTGAGTTTGCTTCAGTTCATACATGTAGACTGATGCCAAATGCTTGACCTCCTGGCCAGTGAGAGGTGCTAGATTTAGGGTGAAAATGTTGGCTGGTGCTTCCAGCAGAAGGCAGCCATCACGGAGCAGGAGCCCTGGAGCACATTTGCTGTTTAACTAAGTGTTCATATCAAGAGATCTGGAAGCCAAGTTTGGGCGAGCCACCTTGAGTTACAGGAGTGTGCTCTCTTGGAACACGAGGGGTCTCTGTCCATGTTTGCCCATGACCAGTTCTGTGCAGGGCTTGTCCCGGAAGTGTTCAGGGCTTTGGCGGGACATGGAGCTTTTAATGCTCTTTATTTGCTTTCAGCGGAGACTTTAACCAATGTGCTGGACTTCAAAAGGGATGCTGGCCTGTGGCATGGAGTGCTGAATGTGAGTGTTGCCCAGTAAATCTGCATTTTGGAATAAGCTTACTAATCGCTTCCTAGAAAACAAAAAGTTGGTCCTGTGTTCTGGCAGCATGAAGTGTCTTGGTTGTGGAGTGAGGGGTTTGAGTGACGTGCCTGGAATTGTATCAAGACAGGCCTACTTACCCTTCCTGTGCACGTGATGATGCCTGTTGTGCCCCTGGGTAATGACTACCATAGGCCCCAAATAAATCAATGCTTTGGGTTTTTTCAGAGTGTCATGAACCGAATGCACGTTGTCAGTATTCCTTATGCCCTCATGAAAGTGAATCCCCTTTCGTGGATCCAGAAAGTGTGCTCATATAAAGGTAATTATACCCTCTCTGGGTTCATCTTTTCAGACAACTACCTTAAAAAAATAGCCAAAGTGAGGGACTGAGGATGTTTCTCATGGAGCTGAGTCGTGGCCGGCCAGATCTTTCCATCCCCAGCAGAGCCGGCGGCTGATGAGACGAGCTCTTTGGTTGTGGCCAAAATTCTGCCTGTTGCATTTTAAGAGCATTGTCTTGAGTACTGCTGAAGATGGGGATTCCCAAACGAATGCCTCAGCTTCATCCACTTCTGGTCTGAAATATTCTAAGACCTCTAACTTGTTGGCTGGATCTTGATACTAACTAAAAAGCATGCATGTGTGTGCTCTGTGTGTGCATTCCCTTAGTCCTTCCTGTTTACGCGCATTGCTGACGCTCTCCTGTCCTTGGCAGCCCGGGTGGCGTTAGTCAAATCCCGAGACATGCACTGGTCTCTCCTGGCCCAGCGAGATCAGAGGGACGTCAGCTTGAGCTCTCTGCGGATGCTGATTGTAGCCGATGGAGCTAATCCGTGTAAGTACAAGGCCGGGACGGGAGAAGGGAACAGCTGCTAGACCTGCCCCTGCAGGTTTTCTTGGAATCTTAAGCGTCCTCTCCAAGGTGGGAGGCGTTTAAGCAGCTGGATTCCAGTGGCCTCATTTGTTTGTAATTCATGCTTTATGATTATTAATATGGAAGGTTCTGGCAACTCATTTCCTTAGCATACCCCATAGAGAGAGTGAATTTGGTCTTCGTCACTGGATAACTATTTCATACTAAATCTATGAAATAGGCTTTTTTGTTTCTGGTGCAAATAAATGAGTCAGCCCATCAGTAAACACTTATTAAGTGCCTACTGCATGCCAGGCACTGTGTGCTAAGAGCTGGGCATACAGAGAAAGGCAAGAGGCAATGCACTCAAGGCACTCCTCATCCAGTGGGAGACATGTACTGTGTACAAACAAGGTTTTCTGCACAAGACAAACCAGGGAAGGTGCTATAGTCAGGAGGGGCTGGGGCAGGCTTCCTGGAGAAGGTAGGATTTTAGCCGGGACTTAAAGGAGACCCAGAAAGTCAGTGGTCAGAGTGGAGAAGGAAGAGCGTTCCAGGCCTGGGGGATGCCCAAGAGATGCCCAGAGACAGAGATGAAGGGTCTTGTTCAGAGAGCAGCTGAGATGCCGAGGTCACTGGATCTATCCGAGAGTATAAAGAGGGGGCTGGCTTAGGAGGAGCTTTGAAGGCCAGACAGAGCATTTCTCTTTGATTCAGGAGGCAGTAGGGAGTCACCAGAGTTATTGAATTATGGGAGTGACATGGTTGGACCTGCACTTCTGGGAAATCCCTTTGGTGGCCGAGTGGAAGGGGGGAGAGCCTTGGGGCAGGCAGAACCGACCCCTCCCCCAGCAGCCATTGCAGTAGTCCAAATATGAGGTAGTGAGGGTTTGCACCAGGGTGGGGCAGTGTTGGAGGAGAGAAGGGGGCATATCGAAAAGATGGTGCAGAGGTGAAATTGACAGGCCATGGCAGCATATTGGATCTGGGGGGTGAGGTGTAGTGGGCAGTTCAGCATGACTCCTAAGTTGGGAGCCTGAGGGACCAGGAGGGTGGGGGTGTCCTGAATGGTAATAGGGAAGCTAGGAGGGAGGGAGGGTTTAGGGGGAAAGAGAGTGAGTTCTGTTTGGGACACATTGAGTGTAAGATATCTGTCTATGGGACACCCAGTTTGAAATGTCCACTCTCTTACATCCCTTACCAACTGAGTGGAACTGTGTGCCCAAGTCGCTTTGAAGTGAGTGCTTAGTATAGAGCTTTGCATGAAATAGAGACGAAATAATGAGTGTTGGATAAATAATCAACCTCAGAGTAATGAAGGCAGAACGTTCACTTACCAGAGTTTTAGCCCAGCCTCATAGGAGTGGCTTTAGACTTGGTATTGGAAGGCCAGGGTCTTGTCTTGCTTCTGCCTTGAGAACAACCTTGGTCACGTCTCTCAGCCTGTGTGCCCTCATCTGTCAAATCAGAAGGCTGGAATTGGTCATCTCTGAGTCTGAAAGGAAGGAAAGGCTAGTCCCAGCTGTGACTGAGGCAAGAAAAAAGCCTTCAAGGGCCGGTAGGAGGATTTCAGCAGAAATCGATTTCACAAGGGAGAGCTGGCATGAACAGAGACTGCAAAAGGCTGGTCACATTCAGGGAATTTGGAACAGATGAACCTGTGGAGAGGCGAGATGGGAAGGGTTTTTAGTAGGCACGAGAAGGAGTGATTTGTCTAAAGAGATGTTTTAGGTGTTCCTTGGCTGGCAGCCAGAGGGAAGATACTGGAGTTAGGTTAGTCTGGGCATGAAATGTTGAGAGCCTGAATCTAGGTAGGTGGTTGTGAAGTGGGAAGGGAGGCAGAGGAGGGAGGGAGGGAAGGACAAGGGAAGGAAAGACTAATAGCCTATTTCATTTTGGGCGTTTGGGGGAGTGGTGAGGGAAGAGTCAGGGGGAAAGCTACAGGGGGAGTCATTTGGGGAGAATGATGAGTCTGGCTTTTTAGTTGATTTGGGGGTGATGGTGGAACTCTAGGTGGGGAGGACAGGGCTTGACAGTGCAGAGCTAGAGTTGATGCTCAGCTATAGGCCTCCCTCGGCCATCAAGGCCTTCAGCTTTAAATAATGTTTCTGAGGGGGAGAGTGTGGGTCAGATGCAGAAGAGATCAAGGGTGAAAACTTGGTCACCTACCACAGAGAGAAAGTGGGAGCTCCAGGCTGCCTTAAGAGGCTGGAGAACAGCCAAGGGATGGTGTTAAAGGTGCTGGAAGGATCTTGGGGGCCCATACCATATGAAGTTGGCTGAAGAAACTGGACATACTTAAGTTGGATAAAAGAAGCCTTAGGAAAGACATGCCAGTTACCCTCAAAAACTCCCATGACCCCTCAGTTGTCTCCCCGGCAATCTCCCCTGCACTGGCCACTGTCCCTTCTCCCCATCTTGACCCCTTGGTGAACCAGTTCAACTGTACGCTCCTCTTTTGAATCCCAGGCCCCCTCATCATATCACCAGTTACACCTAGCCTTGGATCACTCCCACCATTTGTCACCTTCTGTCCTCCATACCTGCTGTTGAATAAAGGAGGAGAAAATCGTGCTACCACGCTGCTTGGGTCCACTACAGATTTGTGTTGTATAACCTCAGCTGGGTCCTCATTGCTGCCAGGCAGTCCTACCATACCTCAGTGCCCTGCCCCACCCTCCACCGCAGCTCTCCCAATCCTACCATGGCTCCCCATTCCCACTGACTCTCTCAGCTGAGACCCTTGCCCCGTATTTTGCAGGAAAAAATCAAGGCCATTTGCTATGATCTCTCTCTTCTCTCCACTTCCTTATCTGTCACTCAGGTACCTTCTGCCCCTCTCTCCTTCAGCCCTGTTTACTCCTTACCCAGGCCAACCTCTCTACCTGCTCAGGTGATCCCATTGCACCTTGTCCCCTCTCTCTGTCATCCCCCTTGCCCTTATGTTCAGTCTCTCCTTCTCTACTGGCTCCTTCCCTACCACATACAAACATGCCTGTGTATCCGCTGTCCTGAAAAAGGCCCTCCTTTAGCCCCTCCATCCCTGCTATCATCCTTTATTTCTTCTGCCCTATGTGGCTAAACTCCTGGAAAAGCCTGTCTCCACCAGCTGCCTCTGCTTTCTCTCCTCTCACTGTCTTCTTAACCCCTTACAGTCTGGCTTCCGACCCCATCACTCCTCCCACACTGCCCTCTCCCCAGTGGCTGGTGATCTCCTAATGGCCAAGCCCAGTGGCCTTTTCTCAGTCCTCATTCTCTTTGACTCCTGTGCAGCCCTGGATGCCGTGGATCACTGTCCTCCTGAATACTCTTGCTGCTCTAGAGTTTTGGGGACACCTTCGTCTCTCTTCTGGTTCTCCTCCTCCCTCTCTGACCACTCCTGTCTCTTTTGCTGTTTCTTCCATATTATTCCCTCTAACCATAGGGTCCTTCAGGGCCCTCGTCTCTTCTCCACCTTCTATAATACGTCGTGGGGGATCTCATCAGCTTCCATGGATTTAATGACCATCTCTGTGCCGATGATTCTTAAATCTGCCCTTCCTTCACCATACTCTCTGCCGACCTCCATTCTCCTATCTCTGTTGGCTTTCAGACATCTCAGACTGGATGTCCAGTAGATGTCTTAGGCTCAACACGTCTCAAATGAAATTTATTCTGTTTCCCTCTAAGCCCACCTTGTGGCTCCCTTCCCCGTGACTATCCACGGCATCCCCAGGCTCTTTACTGTCCCTAGCCAGGCTGTCTCCAGGGCCTGTCAACTCCTGCCTCCATCATCTCTTGAATACGCCCCCTTCTCCATTCTGACACTGCCACCACCTTGGTGCAGGCCTTCATCCCCTCATGCTTTGGGAATAGCCTTTTGTAATGGTCTGCCTGCCTCAAGCCACTGCTCACTTTAGTCCGTCCTGCATTCAGCCATAAAAGTGACGTTCCTGAAGCTCAGATCCATCCATGCCGCCCCCTTCTCAGTAAAATCTGTTGCTTCCCAGATCAAGTACAGAATGCTCTGCTTGGCCTTCAAAGCCCTTTGTCACCTCCCCAGTCTCCTTTAGTCCCTGACACATTCGCTTCGATCCAGTGACCCTGGCCTCCTGGCTGTTCCATAAACGACATATTCTATTTCTTAGCTGCAGGCATTTTCTCTGGCCATGCCTAATGCCTGCCCTCACTCCTGACCTCCCTGGGTTACTTTAAGTCCCAACTAGAATCCCACCTCTGGGAAGCTTTCCCCTTCCCCTCCTGTGCCTTCCCTGTATTAATTATTTCCTGTTCATCTTGTATATAGCTTGGTGATATATGTGTTTGTTTGCATGTTGTCTCCCCCAGTAGAATGTGAGCTGATGGAGGGAAGGGACTGTCTTTTGCCATTTTTTGTATCCTTAGCACTTAGCACAGGGCCTGGCATGTTTGGATTGATTATGCTTTCCTCCAGAATCAGAAGTCAGTAGTAGAATTGTTGAAGGAACCTGGCTCTAATTAAGGCAAAGATTTCTAACACTCAGTCCTCCCTGCATGGAAAGGGTTGCTTTAGGCAGAGGCTAATGGTGACTGCTTGTCAGACTGAAGGAGAGAGTATTCCTGCTGAGAATTGGTTGGACTAGACCAGAGCTTCTTTTTTTTTTTTTAATTTATTTTTGATATATTTGGTTTTCAGCATTGATTTTCACAGGTGTTTGAATTACAAATTTTCTCCCCATTTCCTCTCCCTCCCCGCTCCAAGATGGCGTACACTCTGGTTGCTCTGTTCCCCAGTCTGCCCTCCCCTCCGTCACCCCATTCCCCTCCCATCTCCCTTTCCCTTCCTTTCTTGTAGGGCAAGATAAATCTTTATGCCCTATTGCCTGTGCATCTTATTTTCTAGTTGCATGAAAAAAAAAACTTTTTTACTTTTGAACATCTATTTTTTTAAAACCTTGAATTCCAAATTCTCTCCCCTCTTCCCTTCCCATCCACCCTCCCTAAGAAGTCAAGCAATTCAACATGGGCCACATGCATATCATTATGTATAACCCTTCCATAATACTCATGTTGTGAAGGACTAACTATATTTTGCTTCTTCCTAACCTATCCCCCTTTATTGA
>CM053627.1:7646085-7744328 GCA_028646595.1 Phalanger gymnotis | reverse complement strand
CTATATTTTGCTTCTTCCTAACCTATCCCCCTTTATCCATTTTTCTCCCTTGACCCTGTCTCTTTTCAAAAGTGTTTGTTTTTGATTACCTCCTCCCCCATCTGCCCTCCCTTCTATCATCCCTCCTTTTTTATCTCCTTCCTCCTTTTTTCCTGTGGGGTAAGATACCCAATTGAGTGTGTATGGTATTCCTTTCTCAGGTCAAATCCGATGAGAGCAAGATTCACTCATTCCCCCTCACCTGCCTTCTCTTCTCTTCCTATAGAACTGCTTTTTCTTGCCACTTGTATGTGAGATAATTTACCCCATTCTATCTTTCCCTTTCTCCCTCTCTCAATATATTCCTCTCTCATCTCTTAATTTGATTTTGTTTCTTTTAGATATCATCTAATTTACCCCATTCTATCTCTCCCTTTTTCCCTCTCTCAATGTATTCCTCTCTCATCTCTTAATTTGATTTTGTTTCTTTTAGATATCATCCTTTCATCTTCAACTCACTCTGTACCCTCTCTCTCTCTCTCTCTCTCTCTCTCTATGTGTGTGTGTGTGTGTGTGTGTGTGTGTACATATATATATATGTATACACACGTACACCCACATATATACATATATATACATACACACACACACACATATATTCAGTGTGAGACTGAATCTGGGTGTGTTTTTGCTGCCTGGCCATGTTCCCAGCCAACTTACTCGACCCTTAAGTTTTTCAGCCGGGTATGACTGCTTGTAGAGTAATGAGTACCATGTTCCAAGCTTGAGGGGATGCGCTGCCACAGCAGCACTCCTCCTTCCCCAAGAACCACCAACCGGCACCTGATGAAAATCTTAAGCAGGCTCAGCACTCTTGCTCTGATCCACCACTTGATTCCTTCCACCAGGTGGGCCTGGGACCAGAAGTAACTGCAGCTGCAGTTCTGTAGCTGCCCCACCTCCACCGCCCCTGGGACGGTGGCCAAACTGCGAACTCCTTCTTTCGCTCTGTCCAGCAGCTTTTCCTACTAACCTTCTCTGTTGTCTTTGCTGTTTGTGGGTTGAGAAGTCTAGTAACTGCTGCAGCTCACTGATTCAGGGAGCTAGGGCACGTACCACCCGGCTTCTGGTCTGGTTGGTCCGCGTGGCCCACGCTGGGCTCTGCTCCGCCCCGCTCCCCTCCCAGCTCCGTACGCGATAGACCTTACCCAGCAACTATCCAGGCTGTCCGGGGCTGAAGCCCTGCTTCCCTCTGCTATTTTGTGGGTTCCGCAGTTCTAGAATTGGTTCAGAGCCATTTTTTATAGGTTTTTGGAGGGACTTGGCAGGGAGCTCACGCAAGTCCCTGCTTTCCAGCCGCTGTCTTGGCTACACCCCCGAAAATAAGGACATTTAACAAAACCGAAGGACTTTCATGTATTTGTGACGAAAACAGCAGAACTTAAGGGACAATTTGACATATAAGATCCAGGAGAGATAAAGACCAATTATAAGGGACTCAGTAAGGCCAAATTGTTTGCTTCTTGTATGTGAAAATGTTATCGGTACTCTTAAGATTGTCATCATTATTTGGGTAGTTTGAAAGAAAGGCTTGGGCTGAGCTGTATATGGCGTGGTTCTAAAAAACTCTAGGGAGAGATAAAAATGAGTAATTATTTCATACGAACGAGGCATGAAAAGAAGAACTGATATAAAAGAAGCATGGGGAGGGGGACGGATAGTGCTGGAACCTTACTCTCATCCAAAATGGGTTAAAGAGAGAACAGGATATATCTAGAAGGGTACAACAGTCTTCTAAATTTAGAAGAGGGCAAGAGGATAGGGCAGGGGGAGAGGATAAGGGAGGGATTTTTAGAAGGGTGGGTAAATTAGGAATAGAAGGGCAAGGCAGTGTGGTAGAAGTAAATTAGAGGAATGAGGAGGGATAGGATAAATAAGGAGAGAAGGATAATGAGGAAAAATAGGAAGGAGGGAAATACACAATAAGTAATTATAGCTTAGAATGTGAATGGGATGAATTTACCCATGAAATGGAAACAGCAGATTAAAAATCTGAATTGAGAGATACATGCCAAGGTCAATAATGGACTGGAGTAGAATTCGTTATGTAAAAAAAGCAGAAATAGTAACCACAGTCTCAGACAAAGTTAAAGCTAAAATATATTTAATTAAAAGAAAAAAAATAGAAAAGCTATACTTCGTGTCAGCGATATTGTTTTAGACCATTTAAAATAAATACCTCAGAGTATCCAAAGCAGACACAGGAGCTACATGAACATAAACATAAAATAAAAATACAGCGACATGTAAATAATTGGAGTAACATTTATTGCTCATGGGTAGGTAAAGCCAATATAATTTTTTTTTTAGTCGTTCACAGTTACTCTTTTTTTTCTTTTTTTTTTATTATATTTTTATTTTTGGTTTGCAACGAACGGTTCTACATAATTTTGAGTTCCAGATTTTCTTCCCTCCCTTCCCCCCCTCCCTCTCAAGAAGGCACAGAATCCCATATAACTTCCATGTATAATTGGCATTGAATTGATTTACACACTAGTCAAGTTGTGGAGAAGAACCACGACCAATGGAATGACTCATGAGAAAGAAGAAACAGAGCCAAAAGAAAACCAAAAAGAACACAACCCAGCAACAAGTACAAAAGAGATGAAAAAAAAGTGGGAGGGGGGAAGGCGAGCATGAAGTGGGCCTCGATAGCGCTCATACTTCCTAGTTCCTTCTCTGGATGCAGACAGCGCTCTCCATCGTGAGTCCCCTGGAGCTGTCTCTGCACATTGTGCTGCTGAGAAGAACAGAGTCTGTCGGGTTAGTCATCACAGAATCCGTGTATCTGTGGTTGTGTATAATGTTCTCCTGGTTCTGCTCCGCTCACTCAGCATTACGTCGTGTAGGTTCTTCCAGGTTGTTATGAAGTCCGTATCATCCCCATTTCTTATAGCACAGTAGTATTCCATTACCTTCATATACCACAACTTGTTCAGCCATTCCTCAATTGATGGGCATCCCCTTGGTTTCCAATCCTTTCCCACCACAAAAAAGCTGCTATAAATACTTTTGTACATACGGGTCCCTTTCCCAATTGTGTGATCTCTTTGGGATACAACCCTAGGAGTGGTATTGCTGGGTCAAAGGGTATGAACATTTTTATAGCCCTTTGGGCATAGTTCCAAATTGCTCTCCAAAATAAGCCAATGTAATTTTAAAAAATGACAATTTTACCTAATTTATTCAATGCCATCCCAATTAAATTGCTAAAAAGTATTTTACTAAGTTAGAAAAATACTAACAAAGTTCATTTGGAAGAATAAAAGATCAGGGATTCCAAAGAAACTACGGAAAAAAGATGTAAAGGAAGGAGATTCAGCAGTATCAGACCTTAAACTATGTTCTAAGTAAGAGCATTATTGAAGCGAAAAATGGATAATTTTGATTATTTCAAATTAAAATTTTTTGTATAAAACCGTTGTAACCAAGAATAGAAGAAATGCAGAAAATTGGGAAAAAACTCTCATGGACAATCTCTGAGATAGGTTGTGATTGGGTTGGAATACTGCTGTGGTGTAGGGAATGATGAGCTGGTTGATTTAGAAAAACGTGGAAAGACTTGGAATTATGAAGGAAGATACTCTGTACTTTCAAGGAGACAGGCGACAGGAGGAAGTAGGCAGAGTACAGCGTCAAGTCTGTGTGTAGGAGTGTCTCTGTAGGCGTGGATGCTTATGGACGTCTGTATAGATCGTGTATGTCCGTGTGTAATTGTAGCCTCCTGTGGTGCTAGGGTGGGTGGGGAGTGGAGAAAAGAAGGAAAGTAAAAAGTGCCTGGCGGAAAGCAAAAGAAAACCCAGGAGGAAGCAAAGAAACGCTGGGCAGCTTTGACACAGTGGGTAGGACTCGGTGTGCAGGTTTTCTTACAATGGAAATTAACTGTTTGATATTGAATCTTCTCTCAGCTTCTGTCATGTACATGCAAATGTTCTCTCTTTTCTCTTCTAATTTTGGATTTAAAATGAATAATGATTTTTAAAAAAATACAAAGTTGGGGTGCTGACACGCACACCGGGGGAGTCTTGCCTCTTCCTCCCCAAAGTAGGGGTGCTGACGCGCACACTTGGGGGAGTCTTGGGGCTCCAAGGAGACGAGGTCTGCTGAGTGCAGCGTGGCCACCGCTGTTATTACTAGTCCCAGGCTTCCTCCGTTTCTTCCCACCTCCCCTCTCTACCCGGCTCTCCTCTGCTACACTGAACTCCTTGAGGGTGGGCCCTGCTCTGGCCTGTCTCTGTGTCCCCAGCTCAGCCTGGGGAAGCCGTTCCTATATGCTTGGTGATTGGCTAATTGACAGTACTCTCCACCACCACGTGCACGTTGATGCTGGTGCAGTGGAATTGCATTGTCCATGATGATTACGGGTGAAAGCTGAAGGGGTTTTCAGAAATAGCACAAACAAACTTAGACTCTCTGTCTCCAAAAATCCTTGTACCATGCACTCCTAGAGGGCAGGGACTGTCTTGCTGCTTTTTGTATCCCTGGCACACAATGGGTGCTTAATCCATGTTGATTGATTGATGGACTGAAAAGGCATGCCCCCCAGGCGAGGCCTGGGTCTTCTTCCTCTGCTCTCTCTGTGCCCCAGAAAAAGCTTTTGCATTGTCTGTGTGTCTTGGAGTGGGTGAGCCTCTGTGTGACTTGGAGTTTCTTTGTTTTTCAGCCAGTGTGTGTGTGGTGAAGGTGGAAGGCACCCCTTATCTCTGCAGAACGGACGAAGTGGGAGAAGTGTGTGTCCACTCTGGAGCCACTGGGGCTGCCTATTATGGCCTGCTTGGGATCACCAAGAATGTGTTTGAGGTGTGTCTGAAGGCCCCACCGGGCCTCTCTTGTTCACCCCGGCAGAGACTGGCTGGCGGCCTCTCCCTGGGTCTCTCCTCACTCCACTACGTTCTTGGCTGCTAGATTCTTCCCCAGGCCTAGGCCTGCTCAGAGCCTCTGCAGGGCCTAAACTACAGCCTTAGCTGAGCTGAGAGGCCCCATGCTGCTCAGCCCAAGCATTCCTTCCCTTTTCAAACTCTGCCTTCCAGGCAGTCTGTGCTCCTCTCCATGCCCTGAGCCCAAAGCCTTCCAGGCCCAGCCCCTGTATCACCTTCTCCAGGAAGCCTCCCCTGACTGCCCTCCTCTCTCTTTGTACTGACAGTGCTGGGCATAGTAGGCTTGGAGTGGGGAAGGGCCCCATCTCCAAATTTGGGGAAGTTTCCATTAGCCCCTGATGGACATGGTTAAAACTCATTAGACTGAGGCTAACGCCATGAGAGAGGCGAGGTTATGGGCTCTCAGAGTCCTGTCTAGATGCAGACTGTTTCTGCCCTTTCAGTTATGGCAGGATCCACTGGGCAAACAGCAGTGAGCAGGGTTGGCAGATGGGTCAAGGAAGTAAGTGTGGGAAAGGCAGAATGTCTGTGGAGTGCCCCCACCCCACCAGCGCTGTCATGCCATATGGTGTAAGGCTGGAAACGTAAAAGTAGAGTGGGCCTCCATGCCTCTGGCCTCCTCCTTCCCATGGAGCTTCTGTCTGCCCACATGGGTCAGAAAAGCACACAGGGTAGGCAAGAACTTTGGGGTCCAGGGGAGCCTCCCATTTGGCCATAAAGAAGTAGGCTGGTAAAATTCGCTGCGCTCTCTCTCTCCCTCCCTCCCTCCCTCCCCCTCTCCCCTTCTCTTCCCTTTCCTCCCTCCTTCTATCTCTCTCTCTCTCCCTTCTTTCCTTCCCCTTTTCCCAGTGCTCCTCTTCCCCATCCTCCCAAACCAAACCTGATTGATGTCCTTTTAGTTTTGGAAGAAACTGGGTTCTGTGTGTTCGGAGAGATTTTAAAAATCCTTCCTCAGGATTGACTTAGTCCATGTTTGTTGAGTAAAATGCCCTCTCTTGTGTTAGCGTTATTCTTTATGTCAGTGAAACTCTGATGGAAATAGTGCTTTGAGTGCTATTTCCATTCCAAGGGGAAGACGGTGGGGCCAGAGATTACTTTTTTATTTTTTAGCCAGACTCTGTAGACTTAGAACCATAGTCGTGATTACATAGCAAGCAACTACCACCTGCAGGAATAAACTGCCACCTGCAGGACAGACTTTTGGTCACTTGAACCTTAAGATCATCTCACTAAGTTTTTTTTTTCCCCACTTGTTTTTATTTATTTTAAAAATTGGTTAATTTATTAATTTTTAGTTTTCAAAATTCATTTCACCAAGTATTTTTGCAGGTGGGAATACTGTGCCAGGGCATGGGGGTGGTAGGGAGTGTGCCAGGAGACCAGCTCAGGTGCCCCTGGGAAGAAGGGGCAGAGTCCTCCAGTTCCTGCCTCAGCCCTAGTTACAGAACATCCATGGCCCTGGCTGCTTTGACGACGTGTCTTCTGAAGATTCACAGATGGGAGAGAGGTGACCGCCCCAGAGACCTCCTGGGTTCTCTCCCTGCTCTTTTTATTTGACGTGAACTCCAGGACTCAGGCTTAGGCCCGACTCGGCCCGGCCTGCTCTGTCCGTCTCGGTTTGGGTTCTTGAGGCTGGGGCCACATCCAGTGTTTCTAGTCTGGGCTTGACTGGCCCGGTCATGGAGAAATGTGGCCTGATTTCCTTTTCTTGCTTCTCTGTCAGACGATTCCAGTCACAGCAGGAGGTGTACCCATTTCTGACCGGCCTTTCACACGGACAGGATTGCTGGGCTTCATCGGGCCAGTGAGTGTTGACTATTCACCTTATTCCTAGCTGTTGAGGGCTGGAAAATACACCCAGAACCACTCTTTTTAGTGGCGAGGATTCGTGTGTGCATGTGTATGTATTTGTATACACACGCCCCCTTCCTGCTCCACCGCTGCCCATTGTGATCTGCTGGCTACAGCCACCTGGGGCTGGCAAAGGTGCGTGGCTTAGCACACACCCACCTTGAATATTTTGTTCTGTCCAAGAGTACCTTTGCTTCCTGACCGCTGACCCCAGCTGCCCCCTCTCTGCCACCAAACTGCTCTGCCCTTTCTTCCTGCTACCCACCAGATACTGGCTTTTCATTGGCCATTGTCATGTCAGAGCATTTCAGATGCCTGGGTCTGAGGTCTTTGGCCTGCTTCTCACCCCGCCTGGGGTGCACAGTCCACCCTGCCCCTGCCCTCTCTCCCTCCAAGCCCAGCCCCTGGCCCTGACGGGTCGATCCTCGTTCCTCTCGATGATTCCTGTTGGTTTTTTGTGTTGAGGACCAGCTGGTGTTTGTCGTGGGCAAGCTGGACGGGCTGATGGTGGTCGGCCTTCGCAGACACAATGCGGACGACGTGGTGGCCACCGCTTTGGCAGTAGAGCCAATGAAGTTTGTCTACAGAGGAAGGTGCTGACCCAGGCCAAGGCCTGTTCCCCTGCTGCCAAGCTGGCAGCCTTCACTGGCCATGGGATCCTGGGTGGGGGGGGTCTCACTCTTGGAGGGCGTCTTGGGTGGCTTTATGCCCAGCTTGTTTCGTGTGACCTTTGTCTGAGGTGAGGCTCCCACGCCCTCTCTAGTGACCAGGACACAGAGCTGGCGCCCTGCTCTGGCCACGGGATCCTGTGGGGTGGGGGCGCTTGCTTTTTGAGGGCATCTGGGCGGCTTTATGCCCAGCTCGTCCCATGTGACCTTTGCCTCAGGTGAGGCGCCCTCCTCTCTGAGTGAAGCCAAAAGCAGCAGCAGCATCCATTAGTCTGCGACTTGCAGGTGAAAGCTCCCTTGTTCTCATCTACAGCAGTTGTAGTAACAGCTGACGTTCACACAGCACCTACTACGTGCCCCGTGCTGTGCTGAGCACTTTACAAATAGCAGCTCGATGGTCTTCCCCACAACCCCGGAAGGCTGGCGCTGTCATCATCCTCATTGTACAGCTGAGGAAACTGAGGCAAACGACAGCAAAATGACTTGGCCAGAGTGACCATAAATGTCCGAGGCTGGATTTGAACTCAGGACTTCCTGTTTCCTGGCCTAGTGCTGTATCTACCTAACCAACTAGCTGCCTGCTCCAGTGCACATTTATTAAGTCCCTACCCTGTGCCAGGCACTATACTAGGTATATGCAACAGTTCCTGCACCCAGGTGCTTCCGTTCCACTCGCATGTTCCATATACTTGTATGTATAAGATAAGCATGAGATCGTTGTGTGGAGGAAGTTAGGAGCAGCTGGGGTGGGGGCCAAGGGGAAGGATGACCAGAAAGGCCTCCCAGGGGAGGGGGCATGTACATTGAGCTTGGAAGGAAACTAGGGATTCTAAGGTGCAGAGAGGAGGAGGGAGGGCATTTCTGGCATAGGAAAGAGCCAATGCAAAGGCCTGGAGGCAGGAGATGTGGAGTGTGAGGAACAACAAGAAAGCCCATTTGTCTGGAGCACAGTGTTCGGAAGGAAATAATGTTCAGTAAGTCTGGAGAGGTACGGACACTGACTTGGGAGGGTTTTGTGTTTGACAGATAGACAGTCACGTCAGGGAACGAGAGGGTGAGCGCCAAGCTTTGGCCACTGTGTGGAGGCTGGAGGCGGAAGGGCCCGTGAGGAGTCTGTGTGAGGGCCGTGCCCTCGTAGGCAGGAGTGGGCTGGAGGTAGCTTTGTGCAGTAAGGGAGAGGGAAGGGTCCTCAACACTGGCTGGTGAGGGGGCGTGTCCTGGAGAGAGGGCGGGCCGTTGGGAAGAAGGTCAGGACCCCTGGTCGGGGCCTGCTGGAGATGCAGGGCCCGAGGCATCTGAACAGGAGGGAGGAGCCGTGTCTGAATAGGTGGCGCAAGCCCTCTGGTCCAGCCCGTTGGGTTTTGGGGGTGGTCTGACTTCAAGGGGAAGGGATGATTCCTCCGACTCGGTGGGTCCCGTTCAAAAGAGAAAAGCAGCCCCGTCCCCTGGCCTGACCCTGCGTCTGCCCTTTGTTGCAGAATAGCCGTGTTCTCAGTGACCGTCTTGCATGATGACCGCATTGTGCTGGTGGCCGAGCAGCGACCAGATGCGTCAGAAGAGGACAGTTTTCAGTGGATGAGCCGCGTCCTGCAGGTGAGCCCCGCGTTCCCCAGCAGGCTGAGGACCCATGGGACGAGTCACTTAGGTGCTCTGGGCCTCACCCTCCTCGCCTGAAAATCAGGAGGTTGGGCCAGGTGGCCTCCATGGTACCTTCCATAGCCGGGAGTGGCAGCTCTGCTACATCCCAGCATGGCGGCCCTGGACATAGTCCTGAGCCTGGCTGGGACTCAGTTTTCTCCTCAGTAAAGTGAGGGGATTAGACAAGAGGATTTCAAGGGGCATATGGGCGCCCCCCACCACTTTACAAGTGCCTTTTGTGATGAGTCCTTGGCTGCACCAGAAAATGCAGGGTCTGGAACTGGCAGCAGGCCCAAGGAGACCCTTTGGGCCTCGACCTGAAGTTTCAGGTTTTTGAGGCTCTTTCTATCCCACACGTGTATGATAAGCACCAGGGATAGAACTGCGTCTTTGAGGAGAGGATACAGCATGTTCAGGGATGAGCTCAAGCTCGACTTCAGAGAAATAGGAAGGGGTAAAATGGGGGGGGGGGCGTGGCACTAACAGTGATGAGATCCAGGAGGACCTCCCGGAGGAGGTGCCATTGAAGATGAACCTTGAAGGGCATTGCAGGGGGTGGGGAGGGAAGGTACACCTGGCAGGATAAAGCCAAAGTGACTGGAGAGAGAAGGTCATTTCCTAGTTTTTCCTCCTTTCCCGATTTCTGCCCTGAGGGGCCAGACTTAAAATGTCACTTTTTCATCTTTTTGGGTCAGGTAGGGGTGAGGGGCCTTTTGAAACAAGCATCGTACCCATGAGCTCCTTACTTTAATGAAACGAGGAAGTGTCCAGAAGTTCTAGGTCTGGGATGGACGAGTTGCCACAAGGGCATTGTGAGCCCCAGACCAGAAGATAGAGAGATGCCATTCCCTCTTATAGCACAAGGCTATTGGGGTACACGCTAATCGCAAAGCCCTGATGTATGTAAAGGGTAGAAGAGAAATTCACTGGTTCAGTCCTGGGTGGGGAATCTCCCCTTCTGGGAGGGTGTGACTTGGAGCAAGATTTGGAGTTAGATTTTTAACTCAGAGCAAAGAAAGAGGAAGGGGGTGAGGCTACCCTGGCATCTCATCGTGTGGATGCCTGGTGGAATTGGTATAGAGAAAAAGCCACTCCCTTTAATCCATACGTAGACACCATCATTAATGCTTTGCAGAAGTCAAGATGGTGCACATATGTGTGGTAACAGATACTCCCTGAGTTCCTGCTCAGAAGAGGTATCTCAGACATTCATCTGCTTCCTTAGCGATCATCTTCGAAAGGGGCAGAAACGTGGGATTCCAGGTTGGGAGGCGAGGCTGTCGTGGGCCATGCCCAGTGGACGCTAGTGACGTTGCCAAGCAAACACCCCTGGCTGACCTGGATTGCCGCGGCAGTGGGCTGCTGCGTCTGGGACAGCTGGTCCTTTCTAGCGGCTTATGGGGAATTTTCTTCCTGAGGGGTGTGTTGACGGATGCTCCGTTCTGTACCCTGTGTTCTTTCCTTTAAGGCAATAGACAGTATCCATCAGGTTGGCGTGTACTGTCTTGCCCTGGTCCCCGCCAACACTTTGCCCAAAGCTCCACTCGGAGGAATCCACATCTCTGAAACCAAGCAACGCTTTCTCGAGGGCGCTCTGCACCCCTGCAATGTCCTAATGTGCCCTCACACGTGCGTCACCAACCTTCCCAAGCCTCGCCAGAAGCAGCCAGGTCAGTGACCCAAGATATGTCAGAATGCTCTGTGCTCACAGGTTTGCTTCTGGTAACGGTCCTTGGGGCCTGGGCTCCCAGCCATGTGGCTTAGTAAGCCTGGCTTTAGGAGAAAGGAAATGGGAAAGGCTCCACTCATTGGTGATTTGGGGCCCATTTGGCTCTCCCAGAACTAGGACTGGGGTGCAGTGAATGGTACTTTGAGGTGGAGCAGAGCTGGGCAAAGGGGGCTTCATCTGTGAAATGAAGGTGGGGCTCTGGTGGGTACCTCAGGGGGCCTTTCCCACTCTCCTGCTGGGAGCTACCATCTGCCTTTCTGAGAATCTCACCAGGTCTAGAGGTCAAACATGGCCATTTGAACCAACTGTGTAAATAAAATTGTAAAAGCTGAGTGTCCTTGCACTGTCCATCAGCCATGTCCACAGTGTTTCTCAGGAGTGGGAAGAGGCTTGGGTGGAAGCCATGCTGCTTGAGCCCCTTGGACTGGCAGGTGGCATAGTAAGAAGGCTGGCTGTGATGGCCTTGAGTCAGGCTGCATCGCAGAGCAGCAGGCTGGCTCTCTTGCCATGGGCTCTGGGCCATTTTCCCACAGATTTCCCCAGGATCTTAGGCACTTAAACCAAAGTCTCACTTTTTAAAAAAAAATTTGAACTTTTTTTCAATTAAAAAATGCTGTTTTCTCTTCCTCCCACCCCTCCTTGGGGGAAAAAGAAAGAAAAACAAAACCGTATAATACATATGCATAGTCCAACAAAACAAATCCCCAAAGTCTCTCTCGTTCTGCCCTCGAGGGTGTCAGCTGTCTGCTTTGTTGGCATCGGGTTGATCTGACATTTTAAGTCTTCTAAGGCTCTCCTGGATCTGCCCAACTCCTCTGAGTCGGCCCGGGTTTCACTAAAACCATCCCTCTGGTCATCTTTACAGAGCAGGGATATTCCCTACCTTGCTTTGCTGCCGCCGATGCTTCTGCACTTACGGGCCTCCTCGTCTTTTTGGCTATCTCTGGGGGGGTGGGGGTGAGGGTACAGCCCAGATTTTCTGAGCCTTGGTCTAGCAGTGAACCTTTGACTGAAGGACTCAACATCCACCACCGTGTGATGCCTTTCTGGGGACCCGGATTCCCTCAGAGCATTTTTTGTTCCTGTGGATCCCATCATGTCCCTCCATCGGTAGGGGCCCATCTTGGCCCAGGGAGGGCTTGTCTGGACAGGCAGGGAGGGCGCGCAGGGTCACTCACAGTGCCATCACACCTGGGGTCAGCCTCAGGCCCAGGGCTCTGAGCCTTCATGCTCCTTTCATTCTAAGCGCTCCTTGGGGGCTTGTCCTCCCATGGGCTGCTCCTTTCATTTGAAGGGGTTCTCTTGGGGTCTTCATCTTTCTCTTTAAAATGCAGAAGTCGGGCCTGCCTCCATGATCGTTGGGAACCTCGTCGCTGGGAAGAGAATAGCACAGGCCTCAGGGAGAGACATCACGCAGCTGGAGGACAACGACCAGGCAAGAAAGGTGGCCTTGTCCAGCCCTTTAGTGCAGCCATGGGCTCTGCCTGGGGTGGCCCCCCTTGGCCATGGGGTGTCCAGACAGGCCTGACCTCTCTTTCTCTTCCAATCAGTTTTTGTACCTGGCAGATGTGTTGCAGTGGAGGGCCCAGACCACCCCAGACCACCCTCTGTTCCTGCTGCTGAATGCCAAGGTGAGCAGGCTGATGGTGTGGCAGCCACGGAATGTCCGTGCCTCATTCCCAGGGGCTGCGTCCTAACTGCTGGGTAGTTGAATGCTTTCTCTGCTTTGAGCCTTTGGTGTCTCTCAGGGTCATGGTTGGTCAGTGGGATCACTCTTCTTAGGAGCGGAGTCCCTCAAGCTTTCTCACACCTTGTACTCAAGGAGGAGGCCGCTTGGGAGGCAGATATTTCTGTCTCCCAAGGCCTGCTCGTTGATAAAGTGTCTGGCAGGTCTGAGAGTTCAGCTTAGCCAGACACTATCGGACGTCTTAGCTTTGGGCTTAGGTTCTTATTCTGGAGAGGATGCCAGAGGAAGACTATGCAGGCCGTCAGTGCAAAGGTGCAGACAAGCAGCATAACCCTCCTGAAATGAAAATGGGAGTGTTGGAGAGGTCAAAGTCAGGGTCCTGGGGGAACCAGCACTTGATGGATGGGAGAGCAGCTCATGCCAAGGCAGAGCTGGCAGGGAGCCTGGTGCAGGTGACCCAGAAGGGAGGGAGATGAGACAGGCCTAAGCAGACAGCAGTTCTCACTCAAGGAGGTCCTGCAGCCCCAGGTAAAGGACTTTAGATGTGGTGAGAAGAAATAAAAAGCAAAGTGAGGTGGGGTCTGGGGAGCATGCTAGGAATGTTGTTCTGGTCATGCTGAGCAGGGAAAATTGTTCAGGGCCTGGATTGTGGACTAGGCATGGGAAGAGGAATGTGAAGACCATTATAGCAGTCTGTGCCTGACTAGGGCCTGGGTCAACAGGGACTTTGCCAGGCCTGAATGTGGTGCCCATATTCGAGAGAGATTAGGCTCCCCGATACACTGGCTCCCTAGGGGATGAGCCCCCAAGACTGCCACCCCCTCCCAAGAGTGGGAGAACAGAGATGCCCACAGAGGGAGAGAAACCTGCAAGGGGATGGTGGGCCAGGTGGCAGTGTTTGGAGCCAGCCTGCTCAGGCTGGCCTTCGGCCCCACCATGCCCTTGGATGCCCTTGCCATCTGTCATGGGACAAGTTAAGGTAGACCATTTCTCAAGGACTAGGGGAAGCATATTTGTGCACATACCATGAAAAGATGCACGAGCCACCACTCTCATTAGGGGGCCTAACTCTGCCACTTGGGGCTATGCATAGATATGGCCTTAGCCTTCTTCCAGGTGGTAGCCCTTGGATTCTGCAAGGGAGTGTCTGCTGCCTAGCAGCTAGAAGCCCTTTCCCATCCTGATGGTCCCTTCCACGCACTTGCTGACCTTTCAGCATCTCTCCTTCCTCTGCTGTGTCTCCCGATTCTGAACACCATCCTCTAGAGAGCATTTGACGAGCACACAGAACAACAGGCCTTTCTCTCCCTTGGCCACCATGTCAGGCTGTTGGCTCAAGCTGAGCTGGCAGCCCAGCAGAGCCACCAGACACTGGACAGACAAGGTGCTGTCCAGTCCCATTGACCCATCTCGTCCTTGTGAGATGACCACGGGCCTCCAGTGTCAGAGATCATTCCCAACCTTGTTTTACCTGGATACCTGAGTTGCTGCCACTTCTCCAGGCCTTTAAACAGATAGCCCAGAGCCAAGCCCGGAAGCCTGAGCTCCTCCTCAGATCCCTCCCTGGTTGTGCTGGGGCCTCGCTCACCGTCTCACAGGCTGCCTATTTGCACACTTCTTTTTTTCCCCTACTTTGAGCCCACTCCAGCCCTAGGCCTGGCCCTCACTCTCACTGACAGTGGCTTTGCTGTCATGGTTCATCCTGCTTCTCTTGGTGCCTTGTGCACTGTGATGCTTTTGTCCTCGGGGCTTCTGAGCTCATTCTCCTTGGCAGAAAAGAGGGTTCAGGGGCCTGCCCTCCCTCTTGCCATTCATTGTCTTTAGTCTTTGCCGCCCTTTGGAGCTCACTTCCCCCTATACAGCTAGATGAACAGACAGACCAGCGGCTCCTTGACACTCTCTCCAGCCCCTTCTCAGCTTCTGGAGACCCAGTGCTGTTCTTCTCAGGCGTCCCGTGCCATCGTCCATCCTCCTGCTCGTTTGACATCCATCCCTTTTACCCAGAGCCTAGGGGCCTCGTGCAGTTTTTTTCGTATCCACGTGGGTCACTTCCCACAACTTCCCCTTGGCCTTTTCTTGGGAAATGTTTCTCTTTCTGTCTTCAGAATTTCATTCTTGAGCTTCCCACTGGGCTCATGGAGGTCCCTTCCCAGGTAGCATTGGACCCTACCTGCCCTTCCTCTGAGCCCTTTGAAATCTGGGGTGCTATCTCCTCTGCCACAAACTGATAGTGGATTTGTCACTTCACCTTGAGGCTCCCACTGTTTCTTCCCTGTCCCCCATGCCTCCCTCTTGGTGAGAAGGATGGAACTGTCATTAATTAAGCCAACCTAGAGATGTCAGAATCCCCATCAGTGGCCTAGTGTGGCTTAACTAACTTGTTAGTGGGCCTCCCATGCTGAGCCTGAGAGACCCCCAAACATGGGTCTTTGAGAGGCCTGGTTGGCAGGTTTAGCAGCATCTTCGTGTTGCTTGGGCACATGCCAACTGTAGTGGAATTGTTTCAGTCTCCTTAGGGAGATTTCCCCCTTGAGAAGATAATGTCTTTCTTCCCACTCTCTTCTTGACCTCCTGTATGTTTGGTTGTTGGCATGTGACCATGGGGTTCAGCCGGGATAAATGTCAGTGCACTGGCCTCGTACTGTTAGGCAGCAACGACCCAATGCTTTTATGCCATGGCTTCTGCCCACTTTCAGTCCCTTTGGTAGAATGACTTTTTCTTAAGTTGACTTACAGGGATTGACCTGTGACCTTCCTGAGCTTCCAGGAATGACCAACTGTTTCAACAATCCGGCTAGCAGCTTCTGTGGGGGCGTAAGATCCACCCACAGCCAGCACCCAGAAAGCTGCCAACAGCACAGGTTCTTTTGATCTGCTTAACTAAGGAAAGACGGGTGAAGGGGTTTGACAAGCTTACTTTAATTCAGCATACAAATATCATTCACTTAGTTCAGGGGAAGAGACCAGCACACTGAACTTCAGAGCAAATTACAAACAAAGTACAAACAATAACAGACAGACCCAATACAGATTCATAGTTACCAACATCTAGGTTCAGCCTGGGAGCTCAGAACAAGGGCTGGCCCAGAGTCACGCACACCTCCACTGCTTCGGAAATGAGGTCCAAGGAAGAGGAGGCCAACCCCTGGTTTTATATCTTTTTCAGCGTCAGGGGTGAGTCACACACGGGACTCACCCACGTGACCTAAAATCCTCACAAAGTGGTGACTTAAACCCATGTGGTCTAAGAGCCTCTGCTGTCCCAGACATGTAAACTAGGCCCTCCTTGGAGTTAGCCCCACCTTGGGCCCCACCTTAGTTGCCAATCCCCACCCACATAGGATTTACATCTAATAGGGGTTTGGGCCTGGGGCTTAGCACTTAGTAAGACTCAATGAAATACACTGAATTACTCAAAGCAAACAAAAGCCAAACTCTTCAAGGGCACTTGTTGAACTAAGTGCTAAGGAGCCCATTTTGCTTACCAACACACCAATTCTGCTGGAAATCTCTTAAGTTTGAACTTCCTGATACACGCATGGTGGATGTTTGGGGGTAGCCTGTACTTCTGTAATTCACCCTGTAAAGTTTTGATAGTTGGAGTTTGCTGATCTTTAAGATAAAATGTGAAACCAAGATCTTTCTTTGTCTTTTTTTTTTCCCTTTTTAAACTAAAGAGGCAGGATGCTAGTGGCTCATCCTTGCATGCAGGATGCCCTTGTACCTTCATTGTGTTGTTCCTTTCCAGGGCACCGTCACCAGCACTGCCACCTGTGTCCAGCTGCATAAGAAGGCCGAGAGAGTAGCCGCTGCCCTGAGTGAGAGAGGCCGGCTGAGCGTTGGTGACCATGTGGCTTTAGTTTATCCCCCAGGTAAGCAGCTGGAGGCCGATGAGGGCCCTGCTCTTCCCAAAGCCCTCAGGGGCCCTTGGCTGTCTGCAGGGGGCTCTGAGAGGAGATAGGGGTCAGGCAGTGCCAGAGAATGGACTGGTTTGTGTCTATTGCATCCTATCTCTTCCTTGGGGTCTTTGCTGTTTCAGCCAGGCAGCAAATCCTCTGTCCTTCTCCTTAGGGAGAAGGAATGGAGGGTGGGGTGTTGAGGGGCTTCTGGGAAAGGAGACAGAATGCCTTTCCCTGCTCTGCCTCTGCCAGTGGCAGGGCCTTGATGAATTTCATTTGCATGGGAAACATTTTTTAAAAAATCTATTTTAAAAAAAAGGAAAAAAAATGGAAAGATCTGTTTCTCTCTTATGGTAGAAACAAATAGAAAGAACAATTAGAGACAGTAAATGTGTTCATTTTTAGATGCATCTGATGTTTTTTTATTTTGGTGGAAAATTTGGCACATAAACTAAGGGGGAGAAAACCCTTGACACTGAAATATATAAGAAAATGTTAAAACAGGCCCCAGCCCCTATCTAGTCTCTTTTGGATAAATGGTTCGAAAGAAACCATTTCAGTTTGACAAGGATATTGATACTCCTTTGTGCTGGGCGCTGTGCTAGACTTTAGGGCTACAGAGGCAAAAAGTAAACCTTCAGGGCACTTGCACTCTTACACTTTCAGAGCAGACAGGTGATGACAGAAAGGAAAGTGGAGAACTCTAGTGACTGACAGGCAGTGGCCCAGCAGGAGTCAGGATGCGCCTTCCAAGGAGGGTGGGATTGGAAGGAAGCTGGCAGTTCTTCGGATGGAGCCTGGGACACTGAGCCTTCCAGAGCTGTGGGCTCACCCAGGCCAAGGCGAGTGGTGGTGGGAAGCTTGATGCATAAGGATGTGAAGGGAAGGGATGTGGAAGGAGCAAGGGCAAGATGGGACTGGAGTGTGGGGACCTCTAAACGCTTCCATTCAGTGAACCCTCCAGAAAATACCCTGTCTCCAGTTGTTCGGCCAGCACAGGGTTGCCACTTCCCAGTCACCCAATGGATGGAAATCCCCAGGAGCACGAGACTCAGTGTGGTTGATGGGGTCCAGGAGAAATGAGCTGGAAAATGGCCGCATAGTTGAGGGCTTGGGCCCTCTGATTCATTGATTGGGAATGTGCCCTAGATCAGAGTCACATTAGCCGTGGAATTCTAGGTACCCAGAGAGCTTCATGTTCATCTCTTTATAATTGGAAAGACCTGGGAGCCAGCTAAGATACAACCAGAGTGAGCCGGTGAGAGAAATGGTGGCCTGCCTCATAATGGCACAGACGTCTCATTGGAGGACCCTGGAGAACGGCCATTCTCAGTGTGGGGGAGGAAGAGGATCCTGGCAGCCCTTTGTGGCCAAGCATCAGTATGGAGTGCACTGAGCAGAGTCCCCCCTTTGCCCCCGGGAAGGAGAGATGGAGAGGACCTACCGCGTGTCAGAATTGGTTCTATAAACATTAAAAGGCATAAAATAACTTCTCTTTTAAAGTGGCTCCCGGAATAGGCCTGGCCCCTATGCAGACTGGCCAGACTTGGCAGTTCCCTCCCTTCTCAGCTCCCTGGGCTGCAATCTTGGTAAATGGCTGTGAGGAGGAGCCAAGGGGCAGGCTGGTGCAGCCACCACGTGGCACAAGCTGAGAGAGGGGCAGAGTCCTCAGGCTGAAAGGCATCCTGTTTCCTGTGGGCCACCAGACATCAAGTGGGCTGCTGGCCTCCTCAGCCCTAGCAGTGAATTCACTTCGTTCCCATATGCATCGATGGAGAGACAGTTTGGGAAGAGTAGGGGTCTTTCCTTGCTGAGCACAGTAGTTTTTAACTTTCTTGGGTGCTGCTACCCATCCCTAGACACTCCCCAGTCATAACCAAAGGAGTGTGACCCTGGAGCCCATCTGTTTCTCTGATCGTGCCGTGGCTGGTGGTGTGTAAATTGTCTCTAATGTGGCGGTATGGGCAGTCTGAGCCATCTCTTCAAGGCGCTGTCCCTTGTGGGCATGATTTGTTCCCAGGTGTGGACCTCATTGCTACCTTCTATGGCTGTCTGTACGCTGGCTGCGTTCCCATCACTGTGCGCCCCCCTCACCCCCAGAATCTCGCCACCACTCTGCCCACTGTCAAGATGATTGTCGAAGTAAGTTTTTAAAAGCTTTAGTGGCTCAAGCAGGTGGAAAGCAGTCCTGTGTTCCTTCTGTGTCTCTCCGTCAGCTGGCCCAGCTGGGGAGGCTCCAGGAGAGAGCGGGCTTTCTCTCTGTTCTGGGTGGGCAGTGGGGGCCAAGGGAGCGCTTCTCCTGGGTCTGGAACAATCTCCCCCACTCAGGTCAGCAAGTCCACGTGCATTCTGACAACCCAAGCAATAATGAAGCTGCTGAAGTCCAAGGAAGCAGGCGCTGCTGTGGATGTGAAGACGTGGCCAACCATCTTAGACACAGGTGTTGACACATGCAGAGTGGACGGCTGGGGGTGGGGGGTAGGGTGGGAGAACGCTGCCATGATAGGTCTGCCTGCCTGGCCCACAGTGAAGGAGCAGGTAGGGGAGGTGGGGCTGTTATGGAGGCCCATGGCCATCTGGCCTCCTAGGAGTTGGGGTGTGGCCAGTACGTGGTCAGTAGGTCAGTCTGGCGCCTTCGCTGGGCCAGATACTGCCAGGCCGAGCAGCCTCTGAGTGGATCCCTCTTGGGGGGCTCTGGGAGCCTCTTCACCCAAGGACCATCCTTGGTAGATCCAAGGAGGCCAGGCCAGGACCCCTGCCGAAGAACTTAGAGCCCTTGTACAGGAGGAGCAGGGGCAGCAGATTAGGAGTAACAGGCCTATGCCACATAGCACTGTATCACCCTGTGCAGGGACTACCCACCTGTAGGATGCATGGGTGGTACCACTGACTCACAAAGTGCCAGCTGTGGGCACAGCAGTGGCCTGTCCCTCCAGCGTCTTCACTGTCCCCTCTCGCTTATCCATTAGGGCCCAGCCCTGGGATTGCCACCATGCTGGTCTGGCTGGGGTCCCCACTGGTTAAATAAGCCAGAGCTGGTGAGCCTCCTGCTACTGCCCCTTCCCACTGGAACTCAAGTCATCAGCATCCCCTCAAAGGGACGCCCTCTGGCTGGGACCCAAGGGCATTTCTCGACTCTGAGCATATACTTAGCAGGGTCCTTCCTTCCTTTTCCTTGAGAAAGCCTTGCCCTTTGTACAGCTCTGCCCCTAGCCAGCCTGGCTGTCCCCAGGTCCTGCTGAGGGGGACCCACCCACCTGTTCGTGGCTGCTCATGGGGCCCTCAGCCGTGCCTGCTCCCTGCCCCGCCACTTACGGGGCCACCTTTTCTCCTATAACAGATGACCTCCCAAAGAAGAGGGTAGCGAGTGTTTTCCGGCCTCCCTCCCCTGACATGCTGGCTTACCTAGACTTCAGCGTTTCCACCACGGGCATATTAGCAGGAGTCAAGGTAGGCATCTCTGGTGCTTCCTTTCCTCGCTTTATCCTTTGAGAATGACGACACAGTGGGCTGAGAGGCTGGAAGCCCTGAGTGTGAGTCTCGCCTGCTTGTGAGGCCTGGCTTGAGGATGGCCCTGGGCAGCCTCTAGAGGAGCCACATGCCCCACAGAGCCGTGATTGCTGTCTGTCCTGGGGAGGGCATTTCCTGGAGGAATAGGCTCACAGATCTGCCATTGCACACCAATGCACTCGTGTTATTATTTTTAAAAACTGTTTAATAGTGACCCCCTGGCATCCTGACCAGCACAAGGCAGCAGCCCTGTGCCTCGGGCACTCCCTTTTTCCTTCTCCCTCTCTGGGCAACAGGACTCTGGGTGATGCTTCTTCTGCAGCCGGCCCTTCCAGGCAACCCTGAGCGAGGCGGGGGGGCGGGGGTGGGAGGCCGGAAGGTGGGGGTCACCGTCCAGGTACTTTGTCCCCTCTTTTAGATGTCGCACGCGGCCACAAGTGCCTTATGCCGGTCGATCAAGCTTCAGTGTGAGCTGTACCCGTCCCGGCAGATCGCCGTCTGCCTGGACCCCTACTGCGGCCTGGGCTTCGCCCTCTGGTGCTTGTGCAGGTGCGCGGCCCTCGTCCCCAGGCTTCCCACCGCCAAGGGCCAGGCAGAGAGGGAGGGCAGGGCCCGGTCTGGCTCTCTACCCGACCGGCAGCTCCCACGTTGTTTCCCCCAGTGTCTATTCAGGACACCAGTCCCTGCTGGTCCCTCCACTCGAACTTGAAAACAACGTGTCCTTGTGGCTGTCGGCCGTGAGCCAGTACCGAGTCCGCGTCACCTTCTGCTCTTACTCTGTCATGGAGATGTGCACCAAAGGGCTGGGGACACAAACAGATCTCCTCAGGGTGAGTGATCCCGGCCCCTCAGGGACCCCAAGGCCAGGAGGGTATGCCTTTGGGCAAGCGCCAAGCCAAGGCAAGGGGACCGGGCCTCTCTCCTGCCCTCCCCTAGGCCCGCTAAGACCCTTTTTTCCCTCTGTCTGCCTTTGGCTAAAACGGCAGAGAAGCAGCTTTTTGTGCTCCTCATCTCAGCAGCCCCAGGGCCTTCCCTTCCAGTCCCCCCCAGGGGTTCCCTGTGTCCCACCTTGCCTCCCTGAATGGTTGCTGGTGCTGAAGGTCAGCCCTGGATCAGGATTGATCAGCTCTTGAGGTCTGCGCCCCCACATTAGCTCTCATGAGGAGATGAGAAAGGGGCACCTTCGTTCCTCATCCGACGCCTAGACCACCCGGGAGCTCTCCTGCACTTCTGCCACAGCCCCCGTTTGCCCCCCATGTGCCCAGCTCATCTGTGTTGTTGGTGGACCAGGGCCCTTGCTCTGCCATCACACCCTCACTCGTGAGGCCATGGTGTGGTCTCGGCTGCTCCGCGCTGTGGGGGCTCCGTGTTGTATGTCAGTGACGAGGAAACACCGTTGTGCAGTTGGTCAGTGGACGAGCATCGATCGGTCAGGGGCCCATTGTCACTTAGCCTCAGTTTCCACTCCGTGTAAGAAGGATTGCAGATCCAGAGTCAGAGAGAGTCAGCACACACCAACGCAGGGCCTTCTAAGTGCCGGGAGCACAGAAGGGAGTCAGCCGGCCCTGTCTCTCCAAGGAGCGTGCTCGGCAGATTTACAAATATGAGAGGCAGGAAGGGCTTGAAAACAGGACACTTCTTCCCAGCAGATACTGATGAGCCTTGGTAGGTTCACCTAAAATCCTGCGCTCATACTAAGAAACAAACTTCACAGGGACGGGATGCCAGAAGCAGGCTGGACAACAAACCATGTCATGTGGTCTTGGGAACTGCCCTTGGCTGCTCTGGCTGTGAGAAGACTCAGCGTACTCTCCGCTTCAGTGACCCACCCCCGGAATGGGCACGTCAGCTCTGGAGGCCATTTTTTTGGAAAGACATTGTCAAGCTGCAGCACGTGCCGCCATACTGAGAAAGCTGAGCCCCAGGTCCCAGGAAGGCTATTGGCGGGAATGGGTATGCTTAGCCCAGAGACAGGAGATATGGTGGGAAGGGGACATGAGAACTGGGGTCAGGGTTTGGAAGGACTTTCATGTCATTAGGAATAAGTCCCACACTCAGCCAACTTGGGCAAGGCTCTGAGAGACCCAGGCAAAGGGACAGCTGTTTTCCACCATGACTTCTGACCTCAAATGAGGTGTTAAGCAAGGAAATAAATAAAGGTTCCTTTGAGGTTGTGCTCAGGCTCATGGAAGGTCTAAACAAAAGAAGGATTTCCTATTTTGGACAAGCGCTACGAGTGAGGGATGAATTGGACCTGAAATTCAGCTGCAGAAAAGTGGAATGGCATTGCGGTGTGCTGGTTCTATGGATCCAAGCCTCCACTCTTCTCCCTCTGGGCTGCTGCCAATCCGAGGGCTGTGGAAAGATGAATGGCTACTAAGGAAGTGGCCTGGGGGTTCTCTGGCTCTCCATTGGCCCAGCACAGCAGGTGGACAACTGTCAGGTATGGAGAATGAGTGAAGACACCAGCGGGTCAAGAGGACATTGGCGCCCCCAGTAACCGGAGAGCCAAGTGGATGAGCTGGAGCAGCTGTGATCCGCGTCAGTGCCAGTGATCCCCAGTGCAGTGGACGCCCTGGTTATCGCAAGCACTGTGGGATTAGGGACTTTTCCACTGTAGTTGATGGGTCACGTTTCTGAGTTTTGTCAAGGACCGTGACAGGCTATTTCTATCAGAGAAAACGTCCTTTGTGGCTTCTCTCACATTTTGCTGCTGTTATGGATTGAAGGGCACAGTTAGGTGCTGGCGGTTTTGTTTGCAGGACTGCTGAGACATCGTCCCTGCCCTCAAGGGAGCACAGACGTGCCTTAGTCAGGCTGCCCGGGGCCCCAGTGGGGATTGGCCCCACAGGGCTCTCTCCTTGAGTCTGAGTCCTGGCCACGTTGGAGGATTCCTCACCCTGCCCGCTTCCCCATTCCCAAACAGGCAAAAAGCGTAAACCTGTCCTGTGTGCGCACGTGTATGGTGGTTGCGGAAGAGAGACCACGGATCGCATTAACACAGTCCTTCTCCAAGCTGTTCAAAGACTTGGGCCTCTCTGCCCGGGCCGTGAGCACCACATTCGGATGCAGAGTGAATGTAGCCATTTGCTTACAGGTGAGACAAGCTCTTGCCCTGGGCTCAGAGACGCTTCTTTGGGGTTTCTCAAACTCAGGTTGGCACCGAGGTCCCAGGGAAATGGCTCTGACTGGGATCTGAAGCCTCTCCAGGGTCTCTCCCTGGATACCCACTAGCTGTGTGATCTGTGGCCTTGAGGCCCTGGGCTTTTCTGTAAAATGGGCAGGTGGCACTGGGGTGACGGAAGGACTTGAGGGTCCCTTCTGCCCTGAGTATTCCATGGTTCCTTAGTTGCTGTGGAAGATGGGACATCAGCATGTCAGAAAGCCTCTTTTTCTCAGCAGGTTGGCAGTTCACTTGGTCTTCAAGGCCTTGTCTTCCTTCCACTTCCTCAGTTTCTCCTCTCCCTTCCCTCCTGCTCTTAAATACTCTGTCAACCCCTAATTTATGAACCCAGTCGTTTGGACAGCATCTATGTCAGCAGCTTGCCAAGACTTCCTTGAAACACTGTCGGCAGAAGCTGTGTCTAAGGTCCCTTTTCTGTTGACTTAATGGGCTTCTGTATGTAAGCCTGTGACAAAGCCCACCCTGCCTAGAGCCAGCAACTCAGTAAAAGACATGGGCTTTTTTCAAGCAGCTGATGAGGAAAGAATGTGGGCAGTCCCTGTTGGAGGGACCCTTGCGAAGGGGGACATGGACATAGCACTGCTGTGGGAAGTCTTTCCAAGTCAGCGTTCCCTTTACTGTTTCTTGGAGAAGTCTCTGTTGGCGGCCACCAGTGAGCCAGACTGCTCCGGCCTGCTTTGTCCCTCACCTCCTGTTCTTGTCTCGGCTGGTCGTTCTGGGAGTTAATGTGGGCTGCCCTGTGCTTTAGGACCATCTTAACAGGATATTCCTTTCTTTTCTTGACGATGCAATGATGTGTTTTGTTCTATCTGACCGTGTGTCTCCTGTTTCTTGTTGCCTTTCTGTCTGTTTTCCTTTTGCCTGTTTCTCCTCTGTCCCTCTCCTTTTGCTGACCTCTGCTCCTTCTGCTTGTGGCCCCTCTGTCAGCCCAACAGGCTGGGAAAGCTGGCTGAGCAGGTATAGTGATGTGTGTGCATGTGCTACGGTCTTCCCCATCCTTGTAGGCCCCCAAGCTCAGGCCTCGCCCGCTCAGTCTCAGACTGGTGATCCCTTCTTTGGCCATCTGGTCTGACAGCCTTCTGCAGCTTCCAGATAGAAGCGGTTGTTGGTTGTTGTATCGGGAGGGGAAGATGTGGATGTGTTACAGATTTCTTTCAAATCCTCATGTTATTGTGGGATTCATTGTTGGGAACGAAGGGTGGGAGAGGCTGCTGGACTCAGCAAGACCACGCCCAGCATAGTGGCATGGACTCCTTTCCTCAGGGTGCATTCTTAGCATGAAATGTTGGAGAATAAGTAGAAAAGGAAACTGACACTTCCTTTTGCAAATTCTCTGAGAAAACCTCTCATTATTATCCTTTGTGGAACCAGTTTAGATGATATGGCAGAGTCAGGCCAGTGCCCAGGTCTCAGACACCAATCCCTTCATTGCCACCTGGGCTGTTTTTGCTCTAGTTGACCCTCCTAGGGAAGGAGGAAGCTAGCAGACCTTCTAGGGCCATTGGCCTTTAAGCTGCTCAGGGCTGTGCCCTGTGGGCTGGCCTGAAGCAGGCCTGGAGTAGCAAGAGTGGTGCAGTCCCTTCTGCACTTCCAAAAGCTTTTCTGGGAGAGCAGTGTACAAGACCATTTGTTACTGGCTGAATAAAAATACTGATTCTTGGGAGCCTTGATTCCAAAGAGTTTACTTTCCTTTCTCACCAGGGCACTGCCGGCCCCGACCCCACCACAGTGTACGTTGACATGCGGGCACTGCGCCACGACAGGTAGGCCTGTCCTCCTTCCTCTCCCCTGGGGAGCCAGAATTCTTAACCTTCGGGCCACGTGGGTACAAAGTATATGAGGATATGATGGAAAAATTTCCTGGATAATGTGCGTTAGCAACATGTTATCGATAACGACCTTTACGTATGCTGTGTCCACAAATCAGAAGCTACGTTCCTGGCATGACGGGTGCCTTTTAAACAGCATGGAAATGTCTGCAAAGCTCTTATTTCTCTTACGTGAACGTGGAGAAATGCCCGTGGGGCACGGCAGGCTGAGTCTGCCTCTTCCTCCAGGAGGACCCTAAAGCAGTGGCCAATGGGCCTATAACCCTGAAGTTCTTAGCTTGGAGCCCAGGGCTCTGTCCCCTCTCCAGTGGAAGTTTGCAAGCTTTTGCCCCAGTCTGTCACTGCATTCACAAGTTGCTCTGTGGGCCAGGGGTACATGTTTGTGAGGAGGGGGCTCAGGCAGGGACTCCTTCCATAGCAGTGCACAGGGTGAAGGTCCCCATGGCTGTGTCACAGGGACGTTGAGCTTCGTCTAGCCCCCTGCTAGAGAGCTCGGCCCTGGATTTCATGACACTCTCCTGCTGTCTGCTCTTCCTCAGTCCTGTTAGCAGAAGCCTCATTCGGGCCTCGCAGGCAGTCTAGGGAGCCCCGGGATCTGCCCTGGACTTTGGCTTCTTGTACCTGTTCTCTATGTCATCCCATCAGCTCCCACAGACTGAGCTACGACTGTGATGCCGGCGATCTCTGTCCTGGGCCCCATGTCCATAGCAGATTCTGTACCTGTCACCCTGACGCTCATCCCTCCATGATGCTTGTCCCTGCCCAGTGCCCCTGCCCTTGCACACCCAGCACCCCCGCCTCTGGACTTCCGGCTATATCTGCTGACCACCTGGGGACCCTCTGCAACTTAGCGCCCGTTGCCTCTCGTCCTCCCTGCATGTTCAGCCACTTGCAAAGTCTTAAAAACTCTGTAATGACTTAACCATCTTTCCTTTCTCTGCCATCACGCCACAGTCATCTTTGCTCCAACCCAGCTAGGCCCCACTCTCTGAGAAAAGCCTTCTCGGCACCTCCTCCCAGTCATGACGCTGTCTTAGCCTGTCTCTCCTCCTTCTCCCCCTGTTCCCCCTGAGACTAGGAGCTAGGTCCTGGAGGCACAGACAGGCCTTTGATTTCTATCCCCATGCTTAGCACAGGGCCTGGCACACAGCAGGCTCTTTATCTGTGCTAGTTGACCAACTGACAGACCTGGACTATTGCAACAGCTTTCCAGGGTCCATTCTCTCCCCATCTGACCCACCCCCAGTCCCTCAAGCTGCCAGATTGTTATTCCTAAAGTGGAACTGAATCTGGAGACTTCTTTGTGCCCAGAGAAGCTCTTCCCTCCTGCCTCTGCACAGAGGCCCTTTCAGGACGCGCAAAGCCAAAGTGTGTACTTCGGGGAAGGAAGCTAATGTTATTTTGGCCTAAACTATTCAGATTCAAAATAAAGAGTAGAGAGATGCCCAGGGTGAGACCCTCGGGGATGTGTCTGCTGGTGAAAAGCAGATGTGCCTCGGTGGCCCCCGTGCTTTCTAGGCTCCAGGCTGGGGCCCTGCTGACACTGTGTGCAGGGCCACGGAAGTCCTTGGATGGAGCGTTTCCATTGTGATTATTCTTAGCTTCTCGATTACTGCATTTTCAAGGGTGCTTGGATACGTAGCCCAAATGTTTGTGACATTTTTTCTCTTTTTCATTTTAGGGTACGACTGGTAGAACGGGGTTCTCCACATAGTTTACCATTGATGGAGTCTGGAAAGGTAATGGAATGGCCCTGGGAGTATTCTGCCCACGCGAGACCTGGGCTAACGTCATGGGGCACCAGCCTAGGTGAACCCTTCATCCCTCCTGCTGAATGCCTAGCCTCCCTCATCCTTCGTGATTGAGCCTAAGAGGCAGATCAGGGAACCGTGGGCAGGATCTTGGGGGGCAGGTACACCTTGGCAGCCCTGCTCATCCTGCTCAGAGCAGAGCCTACATGGGCCACGGTTGGCACCTGGAGCTGTGGCCCCATAAGATAAACAAGACACTTGAAGAAAGGTCAGATTTGCCTCATCTGGGTATAATGAACATCGCATTTTGAATGGGTGGGCAGTAATTCGATGTGTTACAAGGTGTTATCAAGTGAATCCCGCTGAGACTGGACTGGGCGTCTTTTACCTTCCCTCCAAATGCTTCTCTTTTCCCTCCTTGGCTCTTTCTGTGGAGGGTCCCAGCAGCTCCCCCGTGAGCCAGACCTCTGACCTCCAGCCCTCACCCCTGGGCTCTTGATCTCTCTGCCCCACTCTGTGCCTACTCCAGGTCTGTCCAGGTTATTCCTTTTCCATCTGAGTTCCAATGGCAGCCCATTACCTCCTTTCTTTGGCTAGGCACCAGGGGCACAGAGCAACATGGGCCCTGACCTCTTGTACAAAGCTGGGGAGTTGGGGGCATGGGCGGAACCAGGAAAGGCTTCTTGTAGAAAATGGGGTCTGTGCGGTGTCAGAGAGGTCAAGGGGACCCTGTGAGGTGGGGGGAGGGGAGGTCCCCTCCAGGCCTGGAGGATGGCTGGTTTGGCCAGACCTTAGAGTACAGGTGGGGACTGGAAAAGCAGGCCAGACCCAGGTTGGGAAGGCTTCCAGAGCCAAATAGTGGCCATTGGGAGCCCCTGCAGCTGTCCCAGTCAAAAGGGTGTGTGGTCAGCCTGAAGGAAACTGTCCTTGCCACCACGTGTAGGACACCTTGAAAGGAAACAGGAGGCTATACCAGGTAGCTCGACAGGTTTCGAACTCCTGACTCCAGGGCTAGGGTTCCTTCCACTGCCCAACGCTGCCCATTAATCTGGAAAAGCTCGGTGTGGATCAGGGGTGTGTAGTCATTGGAAACTCTAACTCAAATCAATCCAGTGAGCATTTATTAGACACCTACTGTGTGCGGAGTCTTGTGTTAGGTGCAGGAGATACAGAGGCTCTCAGGATGCTGACAGCTCGATATTAAGCCCCAAACAGTGTTGAGAACAAGAGACGTTTGGGAAGGCTTTTTAGGAGGCAGCTGAATTGATTTGAAGCAGTCGTGGCCTTTTCCCCAACATTTTGATAAGAAAACACCCACAAGCATGGCCTGGTGAAGCATAAACCCTTTGCTAGGGAGAGCATCATAGAAAGCGGGGGAGCAGGGTCGAGAGGCACATCTAGGAGGGAGGATAGACCACAGCCTGGCAGCTGGAGAGCCCTCCCCTCATTTCTGCCTCTTACCACTTATCCTTGGGGTGGGTCCCAGGTCTAAGTGGCGACATGTCCCCCAGGTCACCGGGGTCAGACCTCATTGAAGGAGACACCCCCCCCCCACCTCCACCCCTCCATGTCCTCAGGCCCTTCCTCTGCCAACAAGGACACTCTTTCTCTTTGCAGATTCTTCCTGGTGTCAAAGTCATCATCGCTCACACAGAAACGAAGGGCCCCCTTGGTGACTCCCACCTGGGTGAGGTAAGCATCCGCCTTTAAGGTTGGGGGAGGTGGGCGAAGGTTTTATAAAGAGTGGGGGTGCTGAGCATTGGGATTGTCCTCAGCTTCAGCCAAGCCAGCTTCTAGGGAGGCCTTGAGCAAATGAGAAGGGAGTAGAGTGTGGGCGGACAGCGCCTGATTCTGCCCCTGGTGCCATCTGTGACTGTAACCTCCTGACCTCCCCACCGGCCGCTGCCATCCCTCCCTGTGGCCCTTTACCTCCTATTGTCCCACTCAGCCCAGCAGGAGAAGAAAGGCAGCATGAGGTGTGGGGGCGGGAGGTAGCCAGGACCAGCCGAGAGTGGGTGGGGAAGGGGAGTTAAGCCTCTGGTATTGGTGCCCTGTGTGTGGCCGAGAGCAGGGCCGTGCAGGGCCTAGATTTGCCTACCTGGCACTGCCTTGTGGGAGGCTATGGACTTGGGTCTGAAGTCTTAGCAGCAAGTCAGGGAGGGAGGAAAGAGTCTGAAATCACATCTCCCCATGGGACATCCCTCTTTGCATGCTGCCCATGTTGATTCCACATACTAACTTGGAGGACTCATTTGTTCCATCCATCAGACATTTATAAAGGTCCTACTCTGTGCCAGGCCCAGTGCCTGTTCCAGGGGGTACAGAGGACAGGACACAGGCCCTGCTCTCAAGAGCCGTTTCTGGTCCAGTGGGAGGAGAGAAAAATCTAGATCCCTGGAAGGGTGTTCTGAGGACCAGGGCAGAGGTGGGGCCCCAGGTGTGGAGGGCAGAGTGTTGAGAGGACTACGTTGGCCCCTGGGCTGGGCCTGGCACCAAGGGGAGCCAAGAGGAGCCTGGAGGAGAGGGGGTCGAGGAGGTTGACTGAGGTCATGGGACACTTGGGATGTCAGGATCCAGAGCTGAGACTGTGCCTAGTAGGGGACAGCAAACCCTTCATTTCTGGAAATAAAACCTTTTATCATCACCAGTTTCCACATTTAGGCAAAGAATCACCTCTAATTGAGGATAGGTGTTTTTATAGCAGCTTAGTGGGTGAAATGTGTGCCAGGGCTTCCCCATTGTCTCTCAGAGAGGGTGAGGGGAGCATCTGGGACCACATTGCCTGCCCAAAGCAAGCCCCAGGGATGCTGAGCTTACTGGGGCTTCACGTGGAAGGGTGCCGAGGTGGTCAGGGCTAGGATCGGAGCCCACCACACCCATTCTTCCACCCTCCTGCCACCACTGGAACGTGCATCGTGCCCAGTAGGCCTTGAGCCTGTCCTGCTGGCTCTCCAGTGCCTTGATGCAGAAGGCAGGGCTGTCCAGACCCCCAAGTTATGGACGCTGAAGCGGACCTCTTTTGTGCCCTTCACCTCTGCCTTGGTCCGTTCTGCGTGGCCTGTGCCCACAGGGTGTTGATGCTGGTGCTTCTTTCCCCAGATTTGGGTGAGCAGTCCACACAACGCCACAGGCTATTACACGGTCTATGGGGAGGAGTCTCTGCATGCTGACCACTTCAGTGCTCGGCTCAGTTTTGGAGACACCCAGACTATCTGGGCCAGGACAGGCTACCTGGGGTTTCTCCGAAGAACGGATCTCACCGATGCCAGTGGAGGTGAGAGGGGGAGGCAGGCCGACAGCTAGCACTTTGCTTTGTGGAGCAAAGCCATGGGGTTCAGTTGGGCCAGAAAGAAAGGAACAGCCCTTGAAGATACACCCGTATTTGTACATCAGGACCCCAGTGAAGAAACTGGCTTCTTCCACAGCCCTAGGAGTCCCCGTTCACATCATTGTGAAAGTCTGGTTTCACATCCCTTGTGGAAAGGCTTCTAATCAATCTGCCCTCAAGCTTTTATGAGGCACCTCGTGTGTACCTGGCACTGAGGATGCAAAGACCCAGGGAAACAGCCTCTCCTGCTGCTCAAATGAAGGGAGACAGAAGGAGGGCTTAGGGCCTAAGTTTTAATAAAAAGACTGTGAAGTTTGGATCCAGTCAAAGGGCTGCACTTGGGGACCTAGAGGGCCTCATTGCATGCCCCGCCCCCACGGCCTAGGCCGTTGTTTGTTACGGTATCAGGAAATGTAGGCAGAACTCCTAGAGTCATGTCCCTACAGCCTTCAGGCCACTGGAGAGACCTGCTCTTTGTCCTGAGCTGCTCATCTTGGTCCTTGGGACCAAGAACTGAATGCAAGCTGAGAGACTCGGGGTTTGTCTGTCCCCAGTGGCTTTGCAGGGGTTTTCTTTACATGGAGGGTGTCGTTCACAGAAAGGCACGATGCCCTGTATGTGGTCGGCTCTCTGGATGAAACCCTGGAGCTGAGAGGTATGAGGTACCACCCGATTGACATCGAGACCTCTGTGATCAGAGCCCACAAGAGCATTGCCGAGTGGTAAGAGCGGGTCCCGGGCCCCACTGACGTACGAGGGCCTTCCCTGGGCTCAGGGCCTGACTTCCTGGAGCCAGGCCAGGCTGTGTCACCTGAGCCACGGGAAGAGCGTTTCCCATGTGGGCGAAGTGAGCTATTCCCTAGATGTTGATATTCTTCCGCATTTCAGTGGGCCATGTTCTTCCAAATCACCCTGGGAAGGAGAGGGGAGACACAGGGGCCATTCTGTGGCCCAGGTCCCTTCTGTAGTCGGTGGCCAACGGAGCCTAGAGGGCAGTGCTCCTGATGCCTGGTCCAGGCCCTTCCTAATTTGGGGTTTGTTTTGCCTTTTGCTTATTTGGATTTTACTTTCTCTTTTGTTGGCTGGTTTTTAAACCAAGGGGGTCCCGAGGTGTACATCATAGAAAAACAGTGGCACCATGGAGAGCCTCAGCCCCCTCGCCGATGAAATACATGGCCCCCAATTTCTCTTAAAATGGGTGATTTTAGAGAGCAAACTGACTGTGTTCCTGTCCCCAGTGCTGTGTTTACATGGACCAACCTGCTGGTGGTGGTGGTGGAGCTGGAAGGCCCTGAGCAGGAAGCCCTGGACTTGGTGGCACTGGTGACCAATGTGGTTCTCGAGGAACACTTCCTCATCGTGGGCGTGGTGGTTATCGTGGACCCGGGCGTCATTCCCATCAATTCTCGGGGCGAGAAGCAGCGTATGCACTTGCGGGACGGATTCCTGGCCGACCAGCTGGACCCTATTTATGTGGCCTATAACATGTGAAAGCAGGGCCCACCCAGATGCCCTAGCACTGAGATTGAACCCCCGAGCACTGCTCAGAATTAAAGCCCCGAGGGGGTGGGGTGGGGCTGCCCCGAGAAAAGGGAAATCAAGCTACCTTGACTGTCATCTCTGCTGCTTTGCCCACTCCGATACTTGTCAGTAGCAAATTTGGGGAGAGATCCCTGGAATTCTTTGAGATTTGCTCAAGACTGCTAAGGGCAGGCCCCAAAGCAATGCAGATGTCAGCCGTTTGGGGCCCTGAGCTGGGCAGGGGACAGAACAGAAGGGCATGTGCCCCACTCCCTCTGAAGGGTGTCGGTTCTGCTTCCAGGACCCTGCCGAGCATTGGGAGGGCGTTGTTGTGGGGGTGGGGAGTGGTGTTGGCACGTGCCTCGGGGACTTGGCAGACCCAGGCCTTGCTCTCTACTGTATTCTAAGAGTTTTTGCACATGTTTTAAAAATCGGAGATGCAATACCTGCTTTTTTATGGTTTGTTTTTTTGATTGATTTATTCACTCCCATATCTAGCAGACAAGTCCATTCATGTGATGTTAAATCCAGAAGGGACCATAGAAATAAACCAGTGCAACCTCCTCATTTTAAAGGTGTGGAAACTGAGCCCGAGAAAGGGGAAAGTGACTGACAGAGCCAGAAGCAGGACCCGGGTCTGCTGTCTCCTGAGGGCTTGCCCTCCCCCCCCACCCCCATGCCACGCTGCTTCCCCCAAATGCCCATCTCTTATATCTCACTTATCCTGTTAAACCTTGCAGGCCTGTAAAAATGAATTCTGCATATACAGAGTTACTAATCCTCACTAATAGTGCCATATTGGACTGGATCCAGGTGTTTTACGAGGATAAATTCACAGTCAGCTTTCAAAGGTCTCATGTGGAGGAGGCTTTAGTACTTTCACTTATGCCCATAACTTCACATGATAGAGTTGCTTGTTCCCGTGATGCTAAAATGTTTGTTGGGAAAATTACCTTCCATACAGAGGAATTTTTGAGATGCTTGTTTTCATTCCAGAGTGATGAGATCTGAAGTGTTGAGCTGGGGAACATGCCTGGAAAAGACCTTGATGTTCCACTGTGGCAGCCCCCTCAGACACACACATACATCCCTTTCCTCTTGCTGCTGCTGCTGCTGCCGCTGTACACACTTTGACATGGCAGTCATGCCCCTGTGACCTGGGTTTGCTCCAAGTACATGCAGTTGGGTCCACTCTGATTCACCAGTTGGAATATCAGCCTGATAGACTGTTGCAGTGAAGGGGAGACAGAGCAAGAAGGTGAAATCCTTCAGATACTCCGAGTATTTGAAGACAAGCACGAGTCTAGCAAATAGGTTATTTTTATACGCTAATAAAAAAGTATGTTCTAAAGAGTTAGTTTTGGGGACCGGGGGAATGTCTAATGCATGTGCTCACAGCGAGAGCCAGGCTTCTCTGCGAGGTGAGTCTGCCTGGATCAGTGCCTAAGAAATCTGGTTGTTCTTCAGTATGTGGAAACCAAATGAGTCTCACTGACACGGCGGGCAGATTGTAGAGGATTGCCCTTATCTGCCAACAAATAACTCCATAGAGAGTAGTTCTGTTTGCCCTTATGGTGTTTGACTGTGGTGTATGATAAAAATGCATATTAAAACTCTAATTAGACATATTGTAATTATGTACAGAATTGTATAACTTATTATTCGAAGCCCAGTGGTCTTAGCAGTAGACCAATGGGCGTTCCTTATAATAGGATGGCTGGTGAGGGAAAAGAACCACCTAACCCTAATTTTCATGTGGTAGTTTTATAGCAAATGAAGCATTGTAAGATTTTTGTATTGAAAGATTGGTGACAGTAAGACAAGTTGCCTTGTAAAGTAAGATTTTCAAAAGCACATTAAAAACATTTAAAATTACTTCTGGGAATTAGTCTTATTTAATCACATTAAAAAGCTGTAATGTCAGCAACTGAATAACAACCTCCAGCAGATGTACACCCTGCTGCCGCCACCTCCTTATGTAGAGTGGCTGGGCCAGTAACAGCCTGAGTTTTCAAGGCCAAGGAGTCTCCTGTCCAGGTAGGATCATTCGTGGATGGTGTGGAGTAGTCAGAATCTGCACTAGTGGGTGTAACACCAACACCACTGAAGGCATCCATCTATCAGGTTTTTATCACAAGGTTTTTGACACCCTAATTATTCACACTCTACGCACGTCCTACAAATAGAACTAAACAAAGAGTCTTCCAAAATGGAAGAGGTCAACTTCCCCCAAAGAACTAAGGAAATAAAGGAGAGAGGACAGAAGGGCGGCAGCCGGGATGGGACGAGAAAACGGGCAGGAGGCAGGACGACGCCATGAGTGGACTTGATGGAAGGGGCGTCACCGTGCCAGGCCCTGAGAGATCCCGAAGAAGTGGTCAGAGGGAAAAGTGACCAGTGACCCAAGAAGCAAGGCCAGGTGTAACCCAAGACACAAGTTGGAAAACCAAGTGTTTTTTTCCCCTTAAATGGAGCTAGTTCTGGTATCTGAACAAGAAGTGCCTACATACACATGTGGCTGAATGGAGGTGGAGAAAATCACACCACTGTTGTGAGACCACAACTTTATGATACGTGATCTCAACTAGTCCCTCCTGCTGCTGGGCAGCCTGACTCTACCTCCCTTATCAATGGCCTGTCCAGACCTTCTCATTCCTCCTCAAACTTTCCATGGTGCCCCTTTCCCCCCACTCAGCTGAGAACTTGCCTCAGTTTTACAGAAAAAAAAATTGAGACCATTTGCTGTGAGTTCTCTCTTCTCCCCTCTTGCTCACCTTCTGCCCCTTTCTCCTCCTTCAGCCCTGCCTCCCATGATGAGGTGGCCTTACTCCTCACCTAACCAAATGATCCCATTCCATCTTGTCTTCTGCAAATTGCCCCCTCTCACCGTTCCCCGCACCCTGTCCCTTATTATCAGTGTCTTCCTCGCTACTTTATGCTGATCTCCAATCTCCAACTGCCTTTCAGACATTTGGAGCTGAACATCCAGTAGACATCTTAAAACTTAATACAGCCAAAACAGAACTCATCTTTTCCCCAAACCCTCCCCCCTCCACCTTCCATATCACTATAGGGGGCATTTTCATCCTCCCAGTCCCTTAGTCTTCCAATCTAGGAATCATCTAGGACTCCACCCTCTCAACCTCCAGATTGAATGTGGTACCAAAGCCTGTCAGTTTCACCTCTGCAAGATATGTGCCTGTCTCTCCTTTGACGATGCCCCCATCCTGGTCCAGGCCTTTATCACTTCGTGCCTGGACTATGGCAATATCTGCCAGGCAGGGGGGAGGACCTGCCTGCCTCAGATCTCTCCTCACTTTACTCCAGTCTGAAGCCACCAGTGATGTTCCTAAAGGACAGGTCTGATCCTGTCGCGTTGCTACTCAGCAAACTCCGGTGGCTCCCCATCGCCTCCGGCGTCAAACATAAAGTGCTCAAGTTGGCCTTTGAAGCCCTTCCTCCCTTCTGGTCTTCTTGCACCTCACTCTCCAGCAGGTCCTCTTTGACCCGACGACCCCGGCCTCCTGGCCGTTCCCCACACAAGACCCTCCATCTCTTGCTTTCAGGCGTTTTCTCTGGCCATCACCCATGACCAAAAGGGCCACTGATGAGAAGAAAGCCCCGGTATACATCAGCATATTTATAGGAGTACTTTTTTTGTGATAGCAAAGAATTGGAAACAAGTTATGCTTGTTTGGAGTATATGAACGTCATGGAATATTATCAGGCAATAAGGAATGACAAATGTGATGAATGCAAGCAGTATAGGAAGACTGACAGGAACTGATGCAGAGGGAAGTCAGCAGGGCCAAGAAAGCAGCCTCTGCAACAACAACAAATAGTGCACTGAAAAAAGAAAAAAATCAAAAGTCAATATTTAAAACCATAAAGAATGTGAAGCACAGCTATCCCTCTGCAGAGCTGGGAGGCGCCCAAAGGCTGCACGATGCCTGTTGGCAGACTTCTTTAGCTATTGATCAGAAACTGATCCCAGCCCCTTTTTTGTCTTTACAAAATACTATTTGATATATGGGATGGCTCCCTGAGAAGAAACAGGGAGGGATGTTGGGGAAATTGTAGTGATAAAAAAAAAGTCTACTTAAAAAGACCGATTATCTGTAAAATGCAAAGTCTTAACTTTTTTTCTTTCAAGAAACCGTACAAGAGAATTTCCCAGAGGTAATGAACTAAAGGGCAGATCCGTAGAGCTCAACAGACTTGCAGGGAAATATCAAATACAACTTAACCAAACAGCTTTAATCACAAAGGGGACATCTTACAAGGATCTGAGGAGAATGATATCATCTCAGTTATTAAGGTCCACCAATTAGAATCATGGGGAATTATTGTGAGAAAAGCTGGAATATGATTAGTGTTGGACATCAAGCCCAGAGCTTCTCCCCGGCTAAATGAGGGATGACACAGAAAGCCCGTCTAATTTCTCAAAGGCCTGCAGCATTCTCAAGCTGATCAGCCTGATCAGAGACTGGCATGAAAACTGGTTCAGAAACCTACCTCTGGTTCATTTTGTGAGGGACCAACAGTGAATGTCCAGTCGAACTTTAAATCCCTCGAAGGGATTTCCTCTATGACCTGACTTCTCAGGTGAGGAAGAATTGATCAGGACACTAGCTCAGAACTTTTAAAAAAAAAAAAAATTTTTTTTTTTACTCAAATTGGGGGGTGGGGGAAGGGAGGGACAAGGACTATAAATCAGCACCAGACTAAGGGAAGTTAAAAAAAAATAGACTTAACCTTCACCTGAGGCCCTCTGCCTGGGTGGGGGGTGGGGCCCTAGCTACAGCAAGTAGGATGGGGAGCAGGGAGGCGAAGGAGGGGGGAACTCAAAATGTACCAAACAATAACAAAAAAGCAATGGTCTCCCAAAGTAGTCAAAGGAAAAAAGGTAATATTGAAGACAAGACAAATAATTGGAACGTGCCAAACACAATCCTTTGTTACCTAAGACGTATTTAAATAATTCTCGGATCTTTTGCTTCTTTTTCTCAGCTCACTTGAGAAATGGCCCTAAGTGACCACGAGTATAAAGTGTAGACTCCCCACCACAAACAGCTTTGTCCTTATTCAAAGCTAACAAAGTGACTTCTGTAGGAAGTGTGGGTGGTGAAAGGAAGCTTCCAAATGAGGTGGCTCTTTGCAAAAATAGAGGCGAATCCGCGGAGTCGCTGCCAAGCATGGCAGAGGCCTTCCACCATTCACCGTTGTTTCTCTGCATTGGGACCGAGGGAGGAGTGGTCTGAGTATGGGTGTGGTCAAACAGTGAGCCCAGTATTGCTTAGCCTACCTTTCCATCTCCAATTTTTGAGGGGGAGAAAGGCTAAAATACGTTTTTCTAAAACATTCACATTACACAAAATAATGTGGACTTCGCCGGATACTAGAGAAGGGCTTTGCAGATCATTCGGCCGAATCCTTCCCTCATTCTTCATGTAAAGAAGCAGGCCCACAGGGAGCACCCGAGAGCCCATGGGTTTTGGCCAGCACTTAAAGACTCCTTTATGTTATTAAGTTATGCCACCAATTTTAAAGTGACTCTGGGATTAAAGTTTTCAGCAAATTTTTACCCAAGCAACTTTTCAATTAAAAACTACTGAGGGCCTAAAACAGGTTTTTGGTGACATACCATACGTTTCTTGCTGTTTAGTGCTCGTGTTTACCATTTGTAACCGAAACCCAATGCAAAAATGTTTTTTCCACAGCCCCAGTTGCCTCATCTGTAAAATCGCATTGCCTAGAAAAATCATTCCATTGCTCAGCTTTCGGGTTTAGGCTCGTCCACTTGACAAAGGCAAGAAATGTCAAATACACTTGGGCTAAGCATCGTCACTACCTACTGGAGCTCTTTGGCGAGACCACGTTCGGCTCATGAATAGGGAAAATGAAAAGAGACTTTTGCAAGAACATGTTGCCACCACAGCATTTCATGATCCATTGAGAAACGCAGTTTTGGGGATCACTGGACTTCCCCAAATTATGAGAAAAAGCAGTTTGAGGGATCACTGGATTTCCTAGGCAGGGCTAAAGTCCTGAAGAACCCTGTGATAATCCCTAAGGAAGGCTGTGCAGACCACAGGACTCCCAGAGGAAGACCAAGTGCTAGCCCCCCCACCCCCTTGATCTGTGGGGACCCGAGTGATAACCCCTTAAGAAGGCTGTACAGAACACATGGTTCCCCAGGGAAAACCAAGTGGTCACCCTCTTAACACCACAGCGAGGATCACAGGAGTCCCCAAAGCAGGAAGGGAAGTAAGCCCAAGATAGGTTTCTGCTGCTTATTGCTTTCCTTTCTTTAACCTTAGGAAAAAATCAACATGACTTGCCCATCTTCACCCAAAGAACTCAGGACCAGAAGAGACAAAGGAAGGCTTATTATTACAGTCCTCTAGAGAGAAGGTTTAAGAGTGTTCAATAGAACTCTCATGCTGAGGCAGCTGCAGGAGCAGGGGTAACCATTCCCTCCACTCCTGCTAGAGTTATGGTTAGTTTACAATCTTACTTTTCACATAGTTTTCCTAGGTTATACAGTTTATATAGGTAGGATAATAAGGATACAGAAGCAAAAGTGAAGTTAATTAGATTTTCCTTGTCGGAGTTTAGGATTAATCTACATTCTTTTACTTCCCCTACCTTGCCTCTTTAACATATGCAAATTGTGCAAATCAGTAGGCCTGGACTCTTGACCAAGACCAGACTCTAGATAAGCTTGAACTGGTTCAACCTGGTTTGGCCTCTCTAATTCCCCTGTCTTCTCAAAAAGTGTGAGCATGCTTACAAGCCTCTGACCTCTCACCTGACTGACCTTGAGGCCTGGTTTCTGCTAAAGCTGGGGTAGGGGAGGGGCGGGAAGAACACCTTTATTTCTGTGGAAACAAAACTCCTCCTCCCATTTCTTACAATCATCTTTTGATGGCCATTTAAGAGTATCATTCCATAGGAAAGGCCTCCAGGTTTTTAGTCTCGAGTGTTGGGCTTTCTTTCACGGTGGATGGGGTGCAGGAGCAAACCTGTCCTCTGAGCACACTTCAGTGTACGACCCTAACTTTCAGCATTGGACATGTGACTTTTTAAGTCTACATCATGACCCTGTGTAGAAATGTGTCTTTTGCACTTTGACGAGACCTGCTTAAAAAATCTTGCCTCTTTTGTAGGTCAATCTTGACTCATACTTCAGGACAAAAGTCAGATTTGAGAGCAGTCACTACCCCAATATCAGGAAAGCCATTCCAGAAGAAATATGCCAGGGAAGGGAGGGGGCGAGGAGTGAAGTTTTTAAAATTCCTGTCATATGACCAATTTCAGGAACAGGGATGAGTGTGAGGAGAGCAGCAGCGTGAGGGGGATGTCTTGGCTCCTTCTCCCTGACAATCAGTGGGGTTCCAATAAGCCCAGGACCCCCCAGTCCTGGCATTGTGGCTTTGCTGCTGTCCTTTCAGCCTCCTCTGAGAGGGTCCAGACCCCTTGGCTCTGCTTCACAGCTTTTAAAATAATCTTCACTGATGACATCCCTTTTTAACCTTTCCTTTCTTCTCATTCTTTTCTCGTTTATTTCATGAGACAGAAATATTGGGAGAAATAAAGTAAAAAGAAAAACCAGCCCCCTGAGAGCCCATGCTGGATGGAGGGGGCCGATTTATTCATTCTGAAGATGAAAGGATGCCTTCATCTGCTCTGTGATTTGGTGACTTTGGTTGGCTGTGGATGAGTGAGACATTCTTGCTTGTCGGTGGGAGGTCTCTGTAGGTATCATAGAGTGTGGCCTTGCAGCTCCGTGAGGTTCAGGGGCCGGTGGAGTGAAGGCACTTGACTTAAAAGCTTTTGAAAGAAGCAAAAAAGTTCAAGAAAAGAAACAAGTACCTCCTCCTCCAGTGGTATGCAATAGTACTTAAGTCGATTTTCTCTTGAAGAAAAGACATCCAGAGTTAGGGCACCTGGGCAGTCATAATTTTCCTGCCTTTAATGCTTGTAATATTTAATCTTTAATCATTAAAGGTTAAACTTTCAGCATTACAGAATTTACAAATCAAGGTAACTAGATTTATTTTTAAGATCGTGCTTTTGTATCTAACAAATACATTCTGTTGCCTTGATTTTTAAATTTTGTCCCTAAATGTTCAAGAGATAGCTCAGTTAAGTAACAACTTATTTTTCTCACATACTTTTCCTGTGGTAATGAGAAGCGAAAAATAACAGAAAAAAACAAGCCTAAGATCCTAGAGTGGTTCACCAGTTCCTTCTCCGGTAGATTAAGGCATACAGAGGTTAAGTGACTTGACCAGGGTCACGCAGCTAGTAAGCGTCTGAGGTCAAATTTGAACTCAGGTCTTCCTCCCTCCAGGCCCACTGCTCCATCTACTGAGCCACCTAACTCCATTAGCCTAACTAGGAGAAGAAAAAAAAGGACTGTCTCTGGCCGGTGACATTAGTTCATCAAAGGAAGACCAGATTGTCTTGGAGAATCAATCCAGTGGACCGCTTTGGTTCCGTCATTTCTGGGGCAAAGAGTATTTTCCTTCACAGAGAAAAGAGAAGCAAGGCCAGGACTGATCTGCTCTGCCCCCCAAGCGCAGTCTGGGCCTTTCTTTAGGTGAAAACGCAGTGAGTTCTATTTTGGATCTGAATGAGAGCAGCAGAGGGGGCGGCACCAACATGACCGTGGGGAAGGGAGCGGCGCCTATTGACACCCCCCCCACCTGACAGATCTACCAAATGCACTAGCCAAGTCCTGAGTGAGAGCCACAGTTGGAGGCGCCTGCTGGGCCCTCTGGAGTGGGGGAAGGGACAGCAGGTGGCAGCTGGGGAGGAGGCAAAGGAAAAGCTCCTGAGAGCACACGGCAGCCACATCAGCAAGCACTGATGAAGCCTCTTCTGTCCCCAATCCAGGCAGGCTGGGCCCACTGACTCTAGGGACGCCTGGCCCTGCTGGGCTCAGAGTTCATCCCCGTGTCACAGCCTCGGCACAACAGGCAGCACACGTTTATAACGGTGACCTTCATCAAGAAAGAAAGATGCTCTTAGGAAGGTTCATCTTCCCCAAAGCGGGTAGTTGGAGCTGCTTCTGCTGCCCACTTTTACTCAAGAGAGTTTACATTCTCCTGTGGAGTCATTTCCCTTTCTGTCCATGCAAGGACACGTTGTCCCTGTTTAGGATGACTCCAGAGAAGCTTTCTAGAACAAGTGACAAGGACCCTCTTTACAGCCTGAGAGAACAACTGGCCTGGCGAGCTGTCCTTTGGGGCCGTGGGGGCCAATGCGCAGAAGTGTGGCAGTCCTACCTTGTACCCTTCAGTGTTCACAAGCTGGTTGGGAAGAGAGGCAGTCTGGCTGGAGGGAGAGATTGTGTGGGACGGTGCAGAGAGAGCCGGCTTCGGACGCATACTGGCTGTGTGACCCTGGACGAATCACTGAGCCTCTCAGTGCCCCAGGCCACCTCTGAGGATTGTCTGAGTTGTAGAACACCCGTAAGTTCCCTTGCTTGGAGCGCTTTACACGTTTACACCCATATCCTTATGTACATACAAACATACAGAATACACTTGTAAACTTGCCATTCTTGGTTGTTTGTGCTAACAACAGAGGAGCCGCTTGTCTATGTCCTCTGAGACCTCAGGGCCAGAAAGCCTTATCCTCTAATCTCATGAAGAGCAAACAAGTAATTAGAGCTAGAGAACAGATGGTCCAGGACAGAGCCTCGGGGGGCGCCCAGAGCTAAGCGGTGTGAAACGGATGATCGAAGCCATCAAAGGAGGCTGAGAAGGGCCAGTGAGGCTGCTAAGAGGAGAAGCAATTGATTCAACACTTCCTGTATGTCAGGCACAAGCACAGGGAATCCAAACACAAGCCAAGAAGACAGGCCTCCGTGCCCTCATTCAGCTTCCATCATAATGAGGAAAGACCGCGTGAATCGGGGAGCTGGAAAGGAGAGAGAGGAAACAGCTGTGGGGGAGGGTCTCCAGTAGGGCTATGTTGTGATACAAGCCCTGAGTGGGAGCCTAGGCGTTGGTAAGGGGCAGTGTGCCTGGAGTTTTTTCTCAAATGGGGATCTTGGGGAAGGAGCCGTTTCTTCCTCTAACCTTAACCTACACTACCCCAAGTGAGTAGGGCCTCCTGGCAGAGGTGAGATGAGGAGAGGAGGGAGGGTTCCAAAAAGTGAGTTGTGAGAGCAGTGAGGAGACCACAGTGAGGACAGAGGGTGGGTAAGAAGCAGTCAGAAGGCTACATTTCGTCTGAATGGTGAAGGAGAAGCAAGTGGCCAGTGAGAAATCAGAGGCAGGGAGCACAGACAGCATCTTCTTGGGGTTTGACTATGAAAGGGAAGGGACAGGTGGTCAGTGGGGTCAGATAGAAACAATCCAAGGAGGGAGAGATGGGGCGTGTTTGTGGCAGCCAAGAGGAGGAGTCTGTCAAATCCATCGGTGCCTGCCTTGGGCTGGGCACCATGCTCAGCCATGGGATTACAAAGACAGACAGGAAACAGCCCCTGCCCTTAGGGAGCTTAGGCTCTATGGGGGACCACAATGTGTACATATATGAGGAGATATAACACCTAATACAAGAAGGCAAGGTCACTCGGTGGGAGGAGCACCGGCAGCCGGGGAGTCAGGAAAGGTGGCCCTTGAGCTGAGCATTGAAGGAAAAGAAGGTGTTTGAAGAGGCTAGGTGGAAGCAAGGAGGGAGGGCATCCCAGGCATGAGGCACAGCCTGTGCAAAGGCCCAGAAATGGGAGATACATCAGGATGAGGAGCAGTAAGAAGACCAGTTTCTCTAGAAATGAAGATTGAAAAAGCCCCGGGGCCAGGTTTTGAAGGGCAATACCCGCAAACCAGGAGTCTGAATTTGACCCTCCAGGATCCGCAGCGAGTCGATAGAGAGGGGGCTGACCGAAAATCCCAGCAAATAGAGTCTTATCGCTCTGAGTACATGAAACCGACCTTGCCAACTCCTTCATTTGCCTCTGAGGGTAAACTGAGGCACACCTCGATTCATAACCCACCCTCATCTCCCAAAAGGAGGCAGCTCAGATTCTGAACGCACTGAGTATGTGAGTATTAATATCATTAATTTATATTAATAATAATTACTATTAACATCTCACGAATATTCATGCCTTTTGCATTAGTGAGCACGGACCGGCATAGGGAGGGGAGCCTAGGGGAGAGAGACAGGGACAAAACCAAGCCTTTCCTACTTGAAAGTCTTGCCCAGAGTCGGACTCTTGGCCTCCTTTGTGTCGGGCTCTGGCCTCCTTTGTGTCGGGCTCTGGCCTCCTTTGTGTCCGGGCTCTGGCCTCCTTTGTGTCCGGCTCTGGCCTCCTTTGTGTCCGGCTCTGGCCTCCTTTGTGTCGGGCTCTGGCCTCCTTTGTGTCGGGCTCTGGCCTCCTTTGTGTCCGGCTCTGGCCTCCTTTGTGTCCGGCTCTGGCAAGCTGCTAAAGCCCTTCTCAGAAGCATGTTCTCAAATACATAAAATCAAACACACAGAATCACAGAGGAAGAATGGGGTAGTTATCAAACATTTCAACAGCAACAAGTACTCAGACCTCCAGCCCAGAACTGGGGCAGGCCTGAGGGCACCTGCAAACGGAGCAGGACAGTAACGGCATTGTGGTCACACACTGAGCACCTTCACAAAGCCGCCCCATTTGACTCTTCCAACAATGCTGTGAGGGTGCGAGATATGGCAGAGGTGAGGAGGCCCACTTTACAGATGAGAAGATCGAGGCTACCCGCGACTAGGTGACTGTTCTTGTTCTCCCCCATCCCTCTCAAACTCGAGGGAGCAGGAGAGGGACTCCTCAAGCCTGGAAGAAGCAGCCCAGCCCCACCCAGGGAGGTAAACCTCCTTTGCAGGATCGCCTTTTCTCTGAGTCTCCTGAGTCCCCATGGATCCTTCCAGGGCTATGGGATCCTAGAGGGAGAGCTGAGAAGGATCTCAGACACCATTTAGTCCAACCTGACTCAGTGGCTTCAACTGTGGCCGTGGGCAAGCCTCAGTTTCCTCATCTGTACAATGAAGGGGCTGGCCTATATGATGAAGCCACAAACCCTCTCATCTTACCAGTGAGGAAATGGAGGGGGGAGGCATTTGTGGAGGTGCAACTAGACCCAATTATTAATAATGCCTAGCGTTTATGTGGAAGGGGCTAGATGGCCCAGTGGATAGAGTGTGGGGCCTGGAGTCAGGAAGACCTGAGTTAAGTTCAGCCTCAGACACTTACTAGCTGTGCAACCCTGGGCAAGTCACTTAATTCTGTTTGACTCAGTTTCTCATCTGTCAAATAAGCTGGAGAAAGAAATGGTGAACTGCTCCAGTATCTGCCAAGAAAACCCCAAGTGCGGTCATGAAGAGTTGGACACCAATGAAATGATTGAACAAGGTTTGCAAAGGGCTTTATATCCATTATCTATCACCCCACTTGGCCTCAGGGAACAGAAGTAGAAGCAGCAGATGCTAGGAAAAGAAATGCCTCCTAAATGGAGCTGCCTGCAAAGAGCACTGAGCTCCCCATCCTTGGAGGCCTCCAAGCAGGGGCAGTGCCCAGGTCAGGGCTGCCCACGGAGATCCAGAGGCCCTTCCAGCTCCGAGGTGCACCCAGGTTCTTTCTCCTGTGAGCTTCAGGTTGGAGGCATCCATCAATGCGATTTTCAGCTAGATATTCCTAGTTAGCCATAATGGCATTTTAAATTTAAAGGCTCACTTTCACATGCCCTTCCCCATTCTAGAACTAAGTGGGATAACACCTCCTTGTTTTCTAAACAAAGGCCCTTAGGCTCTTTGTATATCCCACAGGAGGGCTTGGCCAAACAAAGGAAGCTATTTCCTTCGATCTGTAGGAGGAAGGGTTCATTTTCATTCAGGCCTCAAACAGAGTCTTATTATATCTGAGCTGCTTCTCTTAACGTCATGTGGCCCAGCTGGGTCTCTGCTTGGACTCTGAGATCCCAGGGGTTGGTGCCTTTGATATTGATGATAAAGTCAAAGTGGTTGGCTTTTCTGCAGGAGCTGCAGCTGAGACAGGTTTGATCTGATTTGCAAACAGCTCACACTTCTCCAGGAATATCTGGGCTTCCCTGGATTCATGAACAGGAGAATGGGACTCTAACTCTGGTCCACTGATGCCCTGTTCCCTGACCTTTATCTGCTGTCCCATCAAGGGAGGCAATTAAGAGTCCTGCCTGGTTGCTTTTGACGGCCTGGGTGACTAGGGAAGTCATAGCCTTTCAGGGCCTTGGCATCCTCACCTCTAACCTAAGGAAGCTGGACCAGGTGATTCCCCACGATCCTGTGAAAACTCTTCTGCGCACTCCAGGCTGGGCAGCCAAGCATCCCACCTAGGTGCAGAAGCCAGAGTGAGGAATAGTCAGATCCCCAGATGGTGATACCTGCTCCAGGCTTATGACACCTTAGTGTTGAAGGTTCAGGGAGATGAGGTCCAGGAACCCCAAGACTGGAGTTCCCAGATGGGGTCACTGAGGGGGAGTGCCCCTCAAGGACCCAAGTAATAGAGAGGGTCAGGGTCATCAGGAACGAATTCATGATTTCAAGCATTCTTTAAGTCAAGGTGGCAAAGATTTATTATGCTTTACAGCAGGCAAGAGTTCTTAGGGAACCTGCAACCTTACAGAGGCACAAGGAAAGTTTAAATATGAAATTTGGGGGTGAAATATGTCAATTAGGTGTTTTGGGGTAGGATTAGGGAGTGGTTAAGAGGTGGTCAGTTCTTAAAGGAATATGCACTTTTTTATCTACTGCATAGGTATCTTACCCAGAATTTACTGGGAAATAGCCCCGGGGGGCCACCTGGGGGTGTGGTTTTGACTGTGAAAGGTCACTAAGTCAACCAAAGGTCAGGGCTGACTAGAAATATCCAAGTTGCTTCCATCGAATATCTTGTTAGACAAGATGAATGTAATGGAGTATACATATCAGCAAGGTCAGTAAGCAGTAAATATTGTTATGTCCCAGTGCACAGCCAATTAGCATGTACACAGGGAGTCGGACCAACAAATTCTATAGCTGTAGCTGGCCACAGTATCAGGAGGGGAGATAAGTGTTTGGCTAAGGCATGCTGCCCTTGAACTTGAGAGGAATTGGTAGGGCCAATGCTTTGAAGCTAGGGAGAGATGTGATTTTAGAACTGGATGTGATTTTGGAATTGGGGTCCAGGCACAGGCACAGGCACCCAAGCATCCCATCATTAGAAGGGTTTTCTGTGGGGACAGGCAGGGCCCAAGGCCTGGCTCTTTCGCTGGTGGCCTCTGTAACCCCTTGGAGATCACTACCGGTGCCCCAAAGTTGGGGTCTCTCCTAGGCTGTTAATGGACTGATGCAGTGGTGGGATTCAAAGAAATTAACAACCAGTTCTCCACTGAACCAGAACCAAGCTGGGCCGCAACAGGCCCTGCCCCTGCTAACAACTGGTTTCCAGGCCCCATTCCCACTAACAACCAGTTCACCCAACTCAACCTAAAATTAGGTATGGGTTCTATTGAACTGGTGCAAACCAGCTGAATCCCACCACTGGACTGATGGCACCTAGTCTTGGCCAAAATCCTCTGAGCCTCAAGGTGCTGGTGACTCTTAGACTCTGGCAGATGCTGCCAGTCTGGGAAGGCCATGCTGCCCATCACAAGTTCAATGATGGGCAGGATGGCTGCAGGCTGGGGCCCTCGGCCAGACTAACCACGGGGTAGGGTTGGGGTGGCATGAATTTTTCGGCTGTGGCAACTCTCAAAGTCCATCTAAGAAATGGTGGTGAGTCTGCAATCTGGGTCACCTGTGGAAGGGGGACTGAAGTAGAGGAGGTCAACCAATTGGTTAGTATTTGGGTGTCTGCTTTGCATCAGGCACTGCTCTGGTGATGAGGATAGAGACAGTGGGATGACCCCTGCTCCCAAGGAATAGATATTCTAACAGGGCAGGCAACATGTACATATGAAAGATGAAATATACAGCATAAATGTAGGGTTAATAAACACAAATCACTAAGTACAAAGGAGTGGGGGCAGAGAGGGGAGAACCCTAGGAGTGCAGGAGGGACATCAGGAGAAGCTTCAGGCAAAATGCTGAGCCCAACCTAAGAACCACATCCTCCCCACTGGGAAGCATCCTCAGCCTTCTTGGCACCCCCTCACATGGCCAGTGACCTGGATTTTGGGGCTTGGGGGCACCCAAGGGCCATGCCTTGCCAAGGTGGGGGATGGCAGATGACAGCCCGAGATTCCTCCTGCCAAAGCCCTGCCCTGTGGCCCTGTAGAAGGCCTGAGCCTCCCAGATGGTCCCACATCTGGCCCATTCAGCTGCTTATCCTTGGCAGCAGGGACCCCTTGCCTCTGAGCATGACAAGAGGGGGTGTGCCCCATGAGCTCTGGGGCAGAAGGTACCGCTCTGGAGATTTGGGGAACTTGGCCAGCTGAAGGATGACCCTGCCTCCAGGACTCGAGAGGGAAGGGCTGAGAGAGAGTGAGGGGGAAGGGCAGCTCCTTCCCCGAGGTGTTTTCTCTCCTTCTCTGGGCCAGGCTGTGGTCTTCTGGGCTCTCAGGAAGCCCCGAAGTTGTGCCCAGGGGCCAAGGAGAGGCCATGAGGAGTCTGGCTGTTGAAAGGCTGTATGTCCAACTTACACAAGCAATTTGATGGGTCTTTGTGTCCTATGAACATTCACATGCTTGCTAGTCCCCGCTGGAGTCTTGCTGTCCATTGTCCAAATGCTCTCTAGGGCTCTGACCCTTCTCTGAGCCTGGGGGCTCTGGCTTGCTACCAGATCCGTGAGGCCCTTCCAGAGGAAATCAAGTCGCATTTGAGGACAAAGGACAGTGTTGCGCAGTGGTTAGCGTGTGTAGGAAGCTCTAGGCTTGAATCCCACCTAATTGGTGACCTTGGGTAAGTCTGCTCATTTTTGTGAGCCCCAACGAACTTGGGAGTTTAATGTAAACCGGAATAATCCTTGGAGTCCACTGGCCCCCTTGGCGGGGGTGGGGCGGGGTGGGGCGTGGGGGGGTGAGAGTCAGATAACGTCCATTGAGTGGAGAGCTGACCAGCACTGAAGCACCATGGAAAACCAGCTCTTAGCACTGCTGAAACATCACAAGGGTTCTACAGATTTTAAATAAAGACTCCCGCTTTGCAAACCTGTCAGAAATAAATACTGATTTTATTGTCTTCCAAATCAGGGGACGGCTTTGGTGAGATGCCTTGTGGCCTCTGGGATGGCTTGTTTCGAAGAGCGATTTCTGTCCCTCCTTTTTAGCGCACAGAAGGAGAAAAGTTGGTCCCGATGTCACAGGCAGCTCAAAAGTCCCGTTTCTAGAATCTCATGGAGATTCAGAGTTTACAAAACAACTTAAAATGAATACTTCCCCCAACAGAGCAGTTTTCAAAAGAATGCCAACTGCTGACGGCCGTGTAAAAGACCGCCTAGGAAGATGCAGGAAAAATAGCCACGCAAACACCATCCCCCCAAACCAAGCCGACCCTCCGGGACTGTCCGGCAAGCTGGCAAAGAAGCCAAGAGGTGAGGGGCTGCGGGCAGCCAGGTGGTGGAGCTGAAGACTGTGTACGCTGGGCTTCCATCAGGAGGCCCGGGTCAGAATCGAGTGGCAGTCCATCACCTGGGCCAGGGATGCTAAGCCTGGGTTTGAGCTCCCAGGAAATTAAGGGCAGGAGCACAGGCCCAGCACCTCCCATGACATCCGAGCAGTGCTTTGGATCAGCAGAGACCTGGAGACAAAGCAGGTGCCAATTAAGCCTATGGTGTGGAAGGTCACAACACGTTACTGTGCCATAAGAGATAAGGCGTGGGCAAGCTCCAAGAATCATGGGAGGGCTAATCCCTGGAACCAGAAGAACCACGCACACAGAGGAAACTGGTCCCTGAAAAGTGGGCGAGGCCTGAGCCAAGGACAAAGCAAAGATGCCCTGAGAACCAAGAGACTGTTTGTGGCCATGGAATGACCAGGAGACAGGAGACCACGAGGAAGGGCTTCTCCCCTCCCCCCACACCCCCAGCATGATGTTCAGATAAATTTGTCCTTGGCATGTCTCCGCCTAGAGCTGTGTGTGACGAGCTTGGGAGAGGCTTCGGTTCCTAGGACATACACCTGTCCTTGGGGGCTGGGATGCAGGAGTCTCAGTGTGGACGGGGGGACAGAGAAGTCTCTGGAAGACTGAGGCCTTCAACGTCAAGGAGTGTTACCTCCAGGCGTGACCTCGATGAAATGGAGCTGAACGACTCTCAAGGAAGAAACTGGAGGACCCCTACCCAACTCTCGGAGAAAGGGCTTTGGTCTGTGAGGCACAAGCAAGATGGTGTAGTGGCGGGCAGCCTTTGAGTCCTCCCACTTGCTCTGCCACTCCCTGCGTGAGCCAGGACAAGCCCATTTGCCTCCATAGGCCTCAGTGTCCTCAACTGTACAATGGGGCTTCCCCCATCTGTACAATGTTCCAAGGGGCTTCCCAGCCTTTGGTGCTGTGCCTTTCACGTTTCAGTTTGGCTGCCAGGGAGGAGGGCAGGGGCCCAGCCACACCCCTCACGGCCATCGTCCCCTCTGCTAGCCTGGGTCCTCTGCAGGCCTCATCTCCAGATCGGGAAGGTTTTTTCTCCAACCTGAAACAAAGTGGGGAAAATGGATGAACCCCAACATTCCCGATTTCCGTTTCTTGAGCTCTCAGTGATGTCTCCTCATAGTAACGCAGCATTTAGCAATAAGGGGGCGCTCTTCCACACCTTCCACAGAGCACACCCCTCCCTTTCAACACAAAACAGCCAGGTGCCAGCCTCACACCTGGCCCCCAATCTCTGCATGGTGATTCTTCCTTCTGCTCTAGGCCCCGGCTCAGAGGAAGCCAATCTTCCTTTCTGCTGATTTCTCTGAGACCTAAGTCTACACCTGGAGAAGAAGGCTTTGCTAAGCATCCACTCTGTAAGCTGGCCAGAAGGATGGCCAACACCTTGAGCCAGGCCTGACTTTATTTTATGCTTGAAACTGCTGACTTTTCATAGTTAAGGAGGTTCAGGCTTTCTACAAGAGAGTTTGGGGGAGAGGAATCCTCTGCCTAAACCCCACGCCTGCTGGAGTCCCCAGGGAAAAGTCCCCTTGGATTGCACAGCCCCACACAAGCTGAACGGATGGACTGGCCCATGCCTGGATGGACCCACTGTGGCCTTTGCACTACTAAACCTCCTGGGGGGGGGTGTGTCTCTCTACATGGCATCAGTGAGGCTCTGGGGATACCCTCTCTTCTTTGTCACCCAGAACCCACATCAGAGGCAGAAGCTGGGTGCCAACAACAGGCAGCCGTGTCTGCCGCTGAAGGGCCGTCTCGCTCTGGTACCTTTGGAGAGGTGGGGTCTTGTTTGGAGGTGACGGTCCAGCTCAGGGTGACGGACATATGCCTCCTCCACACCGGGTTTCTCTGAAGCACGATGGAGCCAGTAACCATGTCTCCGGCATGGACAGCCAAAGGCTCGTCCAGCATAAATAAGGTCTGTTTCCAATGTGTTGTGCTGTGAGCAAAGGCATCACCAAATAAGGGCCCGTCCCACTCTAGAATAAGCGGCTGAACCCTGGGGTGAGTCAAGTCACCTAAACTCCCTGGGCCTCAGTGGTCTGATCTGTAAAAGGGAGACTGGAGGAGAGCCCTCCTCTAGTACCTTCTGCTCCCCAAATCCTAGGAGATGATGAGAATTCTTCAAGAGCCTGGGCTCAGAGAGATAAGCTTGAGGACAGAGATGGTTGGGGACACAGGGTCTCCAAACAGCTGAGGAACAGCAGGAAGTCCTGACCCCGCTGGCAGCTGGGACCGACATGCTCTGGTGAAGGGAGTTCCTTCATCTGGGATTCCCCACAGGCCTGGCACCAAACCCATTTTCGTCAGTTTAAGCACAGGAGGGAAGGAGCCGGCCAGGTGGTTCTGCTGCTGGTGACAGGCCTCTTGCCTGTAGCATGTGGTCTGGGAGCTGCTCGGGCACTGAGAAGGTACGCACTTGCTCAGCGTCACACAGGCAGGTCCGCTGAAGGCAAGACTTGGACCCTCTTTGTAATCTTTTAAAATCCCATTTGTAACCTCCCCTCCTCCTGCCAAGGGTCTGGTATACAGCAGATGCTTAATGTGTGCTTCTAATTATTTTAATATGCTATAGTTCTATCCTGTTTCTTTAGTTTTCAAAATCAACATTTCTATCTTCAACCAAAGCCTCCAAGTTCTCTGTTCCTTTTTCCTTAGTTATCCCCAAACTGCTTCTGAATCAAACTCCCTGACCAAAGCTAACAGGCTAACAGAGAGAAAGCAAACAGGACCATGCTATGGTGATGCCACGTGGCCTGCTTTTCCTGCTGGTGGCTCACTGCTACCTCCCCGTAGCCCCTGGCCAAGGGCCCGGGGTGGCCAGCAGTCACTGCCCCAAACACTTACGGGTCCGAGGGCCCTGTGCTCAGCACCAGCTGCAGTCTGTCTTCTCCCACATTCTGGAACTCAACACTGAACCAGGCAGAAAACCCGTGCAGAGTTCCAGACCTCTGGATACAGAAGCAGAGCTCACCTTTCATCTTCTGGGGGGCAGAGAATAGAAGGGCAGGGGTCTGCAGCCACACAGCCTGAAGCAAGTGAAGAGGCAGGCAGGGGCGCGGCCCACCTCGCCTCTGTAGGAAGGGGGGTTGGGGCTTCCTGCACATGCGTCAAGGGTTCTGGACTGGGTGAACTGCTCAGACAAGGGCTGCCCATGCCAGAGGAAGAGCTGTAGGGGATGCTGAGACCAAGGCTAGGCATCTCTCTCTCACCTCAAGGTCAGGGATCTGCACGGTTTTCATGTCCAACTGGAAGACAGGATGTGGGTCAGAAAGGCACTCTTCGGGTTCCAAAATATGATTGCACTTGGGCTTGGCAAAAAATTCCTCGATGGCCAAAGATCTGGTCAAGGAGGAATAAAGGGCCAGAATCAAGGCCTGTGATGGCCACAGTCCCCATTTCCAACAGGCGTTCCCCCCCCCACCTTGCCTCTGCTGGGGCTCCAGGGCACACGCAAGCCAGAGAGAAAGCACTGCTCAAACACCTCCTAGTTCCCTCTTTAGCTTCAATCGACCACCTCTGCAGTTAAGAAGCCCCACATCAGAGCTGGCGCTTTGCTGCTGTCTCTCTTACACCAGGACATGGGGGACAACAGGTACAGTTGACGCACTTCAGGCTCCAAGAGCTGGGAGGCTTCGTTAGCAGTCACAGCGAACAGCTGGGCCCGTGGATGATGCCCAGAGAGCGTGCTCACGGCCCTGCTCTTTGGGGCCTCCCCTCCCTCGTCATTTCTCCCCGTCTGTTCTCATACAAGGACAGGAGTGGGCTCCACAGACGGAGACACGCTCCCACTCATGACCACAAACTTTTACTGAACACCTGCCCACTGAAAGTTCTCACTGCCCCAAAGAGGGGTGAGGAAGGGAGAGCAGACAGACCAGGGTGCATCTCACAGCCCAAATATGGGCCCTGGTCTGACAGGCTAAACACCTCAGATACAGGCTGAACTGCAATGGACACCCCCAAACGTGTCCCTACCCAAGGGGAAAGAATCACGGCAACATCCCCAGAAGGAGAGAAGCCTTTTGATCCACAGGAGACAGGATGGAAGGGGTGACTGGTTTAGCCCCACCCCCAAAGAAGGGAGCACGAGAGAGCCCCTGAATGATGATGACGATGGGAGGGGGAGAAAACAGGGAAGGGAGAGAAAAGTAGGGAGGAAGAGAGAAAGGAGGGGGGGAAGAGAAGGGTGGGGAGAGGGGGAGGGAGAGAGAGAAGGAGAGGGAGAGAGAGAGAGAGCGAACCTTATATGGGATGTGGATGGAAGTTGAGGGATACATAAGGAAACACAGAGTTGAAGTAAGGATGAAGGAACAGATGTTAATGACCCTATGGAAAACCTCTGAAGGCTGGTGTGGTGCCTTGAGACCAGTCACCCCTCCCTCCACATGAAGGGGCTCACCAGCCACCCTCTTACAGGCCTGAGCTTGCAGCCCAGAGCAGAGCACTGATTTGCTCCAGATCACACAGGGAGTATCAGGAACAGGATTTGAACCCAGGTCTGCTGCCTCTTTCCCCTGGACCAGATGGTTCCTGTTTACAAGAACACGCAAAGCCATTCCAGGTGGCCCCTTCTCTCCTCAGCAGGGATGAGCCGTTCCAGCAGTTGCCTGGCCCCAGCGATGCCTTCATCTGCTGGCTGGGGTTTCGTGCCAGGCTACCTGGTGGCCCCTGTGCCAGCTCCCCCATCTCAGTGCATGCTCTGGGGCTCAGCCAGCACTCAAACACAGCAAGCTGACTGTGTGCGTCTTCCACCAGGTTATTAAGATCCCTGGCTGTCAGAGCCCTCTCAGCAGGCCTGGTTGGCTTCAAAGGGAGCTCATTTTGGGGCCACTCACTTTAAAGGGCTCAGGTCAAACTCATAGGCGTTGTCCCAGAAGAGGACTTTGTGATCATAGTCCTTCTCGGCACTGCAGGGGGCGAGATGGATTGTGGCCGTGGTCGGCCAAATGACTCCGTTGGGGGAAAGCCACTTGTCCCGTGCATATAGCACAGACTCAATCATGAACTCAAACTAGAGAGAGAGGAAAAACACAAGTGAGGCAGTAAGCATTGACCTGACGCTTCTGCTCCATGGTCAGTCGCCCTGGCCCCTTTCCTGGCCCCCAGGTGGCAGCTGTGTCCAAGCTGCCTCTGGCCGGTCAGGGCCCAAGCTAGCTTGAGTCCACCTCCCACTGGCTCCTCTGAGGCTCATCACTGAGCCTCAATCAAACAAGGGCTGCTCCTCAGGAGGGTGAGGCCCGCGCCACTCCCTCCAGTTAGTCCTGGGCCACTCCTCACCAACAGACACGTGCCCATCCACTCAGACACCAGCACGTCCACCTTCCCTGGCAGGGCTACCTCCTCCACCTTCTGCTGGAAGACAGTGATTCTGTCTGCAAAGCCATTGCGCAGTACCAGCTGCTCGGTGTGCTGGGCCATCTCACTGGCCTCCACAGCATAGACCTGTGGGCATGGAGAAAAAGGCACCCTCACTGCTTGGCTGGCCCCCGGCATGTGAGTGCCAACACTTCTACATGGGTCTTCCACCTCGTCCATGGGTTGTGCATGAGAACATGCTACCCCTGCTGCTCCCCCTGGGCCGCATCATCCCTAATGACTGAGGATACTCAGCGGCCGGTAACGGTGCATGACCACAAGAAGGCAAGCCCTGGCACCACAGCTATCACGCTGCCTACCTCCATGGGTTTTTGCAAGATAACATAGTGGGACAAAAGCTGGTCCTGGGTGTGCTTCTTGTCTCTGTTTGCTAACACTGAGACCCTGGGCAAAGCTCTACACTTCCTGGAGGTCTGTAAGATCATGGGGCCAGAGCAGAAAGCCTGCTCACTCTCAATCTTCTGCCCCCAGGATGTAGAAGCCCAGCACGTGGGAAGGACCTCGGCAGGCTGTTCCAACCCCAGTACCAGGTGCTCTGATGGAGGAGACACAGGGGACCAAGGGAAGGGAGTGCTTTGGCATCCAGGCTTGCCTCGGGCCTCTGCACACAGGCTGCATGACTCCAGATGGTTACTCAGTGCCCCAGGTGATGCTCCACTAAGACTATCAAGCAGCAGATAAGTGGTCTATTTACACCTGAAGATGAAGCTTCTCAGCTGGGAGGTCAGGGACCCTCGTGCCTGGGTCAGGGCCTCATATCCAGCAGCAGGTGTGGGTAACCAAGCTCCTTCCTCCCAGAGACAAGGCTCTGCCTGCTGGGTCTTTACTCACTGCTCTGGGCCGTGCGTGATGGGCACAGAAGAGACTGAGGATACCGGTGCCACATCCAACGTCCAAAATCACTTTGTCTTCCAGAAATTCTCTGTGCTGCAGGATCACCTGGTGGTATACAGCTGTCCTGGGCTGGTCTGACAACATTTCCAAGTGGAGTTTCTAAAGGAAACAGACGCCCACATTGTTGGCCAGCTGAGGTAACTGCGAATACCATCGACCTGTGACCAGTGTGGGGCAGGGAGCTTCTTTAGGAGGTAGGAAACAGAGTGAAAAGAGAGATTTTCCCCACAAAGACGTGTTACCAGGGTTCCATAGCTGCCAAAATATTCCTCGTCTTGCCATGTGTCTTCGGGCTCCGGGTCTTCCAAGCTCTCCCTCACGTAGCTGGCAGGGATGTACCCACAGCAGCCCTCCCGCTCGCCCCACCACCACTCGGCCGTCACCTGTCTCAGCACGAGCAGCTTCTCTCCCCTGCAGAAACTAAGCTGGAAGACAAGAGGAAGACAAGGAAAGAAGTCCCGTGAGGCCAGAAATTGCCTGATGGAGCCTCTGAAGAAAACTGGCAAGGCATCCCCTCCCTGGAGCAGGGCTTGTTTGTGAGCCTGGACAAAGGGACCCCATCCTTGCTGGCATCTGTCTGTGGCCACCTTAAGTGGATATTAAGGTTGGTATCTTGGGGGCCAGAATGGCGTCAAAGGGGGCTAGGATCGTGGCCGTTACCCCCAGGGCTGCAGGCTCAGAACCATGAAAGATGCAGAGCAGGCCACCCCACGAACCACGAGCATTGGCTTTTAACGATGGCTCCTACAACCTCAGAAAGCTGGACAATTCCCACCTAGGGCTGCCCAGTCAAGAGCTGGTCAGGAGACAGGAGCAAGTCTGGCCCATCCAGACCCTGAGCATGTCCTCCGTTCCAGGCCTTGATTCCTCCAGGAGAGTCAGGCCTCCCTCCTGAGGCCTGTGGGACCTTCTGGGTGCTCCCCCTACTCTGTTCTGCTTGTCAGTTGGGGTCGCCAAGAAGTGCCAATGTTTAACCAGTTCAACCCATTAAAGAGAGGACTCTTCCAGAAGGGGAGCCAGGGGAGGGACAAACAGGACACGAGACCTTAGTGTGTGTACGTGTGCACTGTCCTGGTTAAATCATGATCAGCTTCTTCTCACGGCCTGAAATCTAAAGACTGGACCCTTGCAGCCATTCTGGCTCAAACTCACAAGGACGCCGAGGGTGACTCCTGCCTGTCTCTGCTCCAGGTCCCTCCTGCACGCCCCCAGTCCCAGCAGGTGACCCCCCCAGTCCCCACTACCTCTTCAGGATGGCACAGCTTTCAGCCACTTCAGCCGTGAGTCCTGTCCTGTCTTGCACGGCAGAATCCACGCCCAAGGAAGCGTCAGGAAACCAGGCTGATGTCACACCTGAGCTCACCCATCATTACCTGTGTCTCGTCCGTTGCTGTGTAGTTTGCGATGGCCACAAGCTCCTCGGGCTCTGAATTCTTTTTTATGGGGTCTTCGTCATTCTGTTCTTTGGCTTCTCGCACTTTCTGCACAAAACCGAGGCAATACGATGGGGGCTGGGTGTAACGGGACGAGTTAGAGCCGACCCCAAACATCGTTGGACCTCCGCGCCCAGACGCCAACTGAGAAACCTCAGGGCTCTGAGAGGGTTCTTTTCCGGGTTCACCGGTGCACAGGTGAATCATGGGGAGAGCGCGGGAAGAAAAGGGAAGGAGAATAGGAGGAGAACAGGAGAATAGGCGGAGAGTAGACGGGGAGTAGGTGGATCAAGGCAGTCCTAGTACTACATAATGAAGGCTATAAAATCTGGTCACTGTCTTAATTAAATGGAGCTATTCACCATCTTGGCTTCCGGCCTCATCATTGCCCGCGAGATCAGGCCTTTGCTGGACAAAGGCCTGGGAGTATGGGGTAACAGAATTCCCCAACAGATGGGATAGAATGTCTGGGCAAATATTTCATCCCCTTGTGTATTCCAATAAAGGCTTGCTATGAGCATCCGGGTGGTGCTTAATAAACTCTCGTAAGTGACTGGCACCTGCTCAGGGTCACACCCCCCTCCCTCACCGGCACAGCTCGTGAACAAGGGCTTGCAAGCAGGAGCAGCTGCCACCATTCCTGGATGCCTCTTAATGTGTCTTGATGGGAAGACTGGTTGCTTCCCCTTCAAAGCCTTCTGGCCAAGGGGGCTCCTGCATGGGGTTCAGATGGCAGTGGGCTAGGCGCTAGGATTGCTCCCAACAGGCTCCCATTTGCCTCGAGGGAGCCCAAGGCCTCTGCTTCACCTCCACTGGAGACCAGGCTGTTACAGGATGCGATGGACGTGGACAGTCCGCTTGCTGTAACCCTGTGAGCTGACCACATGGTCTGGTCCACTCTGAGCTAAAAGGTCGCCAGTGGGCCTATCTTCTGGGACTTTGGTTGGCTTTAATCAATCCTCTGACCCAGAGGCTCCTGCTCCTACCAACCCTGGTCAGCCTCATTGGCATCCTCACAACATGATGCGGTCACCGACGTGGGTGGGCACAGATGGGTCCTAGCTCTCAGGTTTCCTTGTGCCGTTCCCCCTCTGTGACCTTGCCTTCTTTCCCACCTCTGTTCAAGGGCCACTGGGAGGCAGCCTTGCCTTGACCACTGCCTCCCTCTTCCCAATACCAACTCAGCCCCAGCCTGCCCACCCAGCTAGCCATGAAATTAGGGGAAAGGCCTCCCAAGATGCACTCTCATAGACATGTATCTTGGCTGACGTCGATCTGACTGTATCCTTATTCTGGTCCCAAACGACCCGCCCCAGGAACGCAGGCCACGATGCATGCAGATGCCAACATAGTGTTATGGCCAAACACTGGACTCAAATCCCTCCTCCTGACTCTGGCCACGTGGCCTTGGCTACTCTCATCTTCTCATCTGTGAAATGGGGACAATAATGGCACCTCCCTGAGACCTTGTATGGAAGACTCTTTGCAAACCTCAAAACACTACAGACATGTTAGCAATCAACATTATTACGATCACAGCTCTGAATCGGGGGGCTCCCTGTGTCTACATTTAGTTTTGGCACGTGGAATCCCCTACCCAAGCAAGGAGCCAAGGAAGCTTTCGACCCGGAGGAAGCAATTTGAAAGCGCTTTTGGTAAAGCAAAACAAACAAAAATCCTCCCTCTCCAACTGATCTTTTTGGGATATGGGGGTCAATCCGGACTTTCACGTAATCTTTAGGCTTAAATGAAGGTAGGTGTGCACATCCTCCACAAGTGAGTGTGTAAACACAACAAGCTTGAGCTGTTTGGTTCTGTCTCTGTTTCTGCATATAGACACAGGAGGTCATCAGTGTGGCTTCCTCCAACCCCTCAATGGTCACTGCCCACTTCCTAGGGACAGGCCTAATGGGGTCTGTCTGCAAAGCCTTTCTGGCGTGGTAGGCCCTGACAGAGCTGGCACCCCAGGGGCACCATGACTTTCGGGGCCCAGGGCCATCCTGCCTTTCAAGCCCCCACAGAGGGTCATCGACGTGACCGCTGGGGGCTAAGTCTCAGGGCTTGGAAGGGCCGCCTCTCTTCTCATCTGTCCCCAAACATCCAAGCTCCCAAATTACCTGGGTCTCCCAGGGGCCAGCGCCGTGGGGAGAGGCCAGAGCTCTCTGAGGGTCTGTGCCGCTGGGGTCTTCCTCTTCTTGTTTCATCTTCTTTCGGTTTCTACTGTTAAGAGACAGAAAACGCAATGATGGTTAACTATACTTATCACCATTCTTAAGTCCGTCCTAAGCCCTACACCAAACGAATCTAAAACAGCCCCCATAAAGCAAAGCAATGAAAAAGTGGACCTGCTCTTGCTTCTCTTCGAGGAGAGCTAAAGGCAGCTTAGAATGCACGTCACCTCTTATGTCCTGCTCGCCTGTCACTGCAGCTGCTAGGTACCCAGGGCCACGTGAGGGCTGAATCAGGGCCGGGGGAGTGGGTGGCTGTGTGGTCAGCAGCACTGAGGACCCAGGCAATTTTGACCCTGCTTCTGTTTCCTCTGTCACAGAGAACGAACGGATGACCTTTGCACTGGGGATGACAGAACAAAGATGGCTGGCGGAGAAGGAGTGGCCAAGAAGAGAGTGCCCTGCTGCCCGGGGGAGCTCAAGCCCCTTGGCCCAGATGAACCACGTCTGCTGGTGCTGAAGGAACCAGGAGAGGTGACTGCCGGGTCGCTCTTGGGTGTACTTTGGAGAGGGGCCGTGGACGACAGGAGGACAAAGACCGGGGAAGAGACCAGGGCGAGGGTCTTCATCTTTTGTGTGTCCTGGACTCCTCGGGCAGGCCTGGGGAAGCCCATGGACCCTTCCCAGAATCAGAAGATACTCAGGGTTACAAAAGAAAGCAACTGTACTGAAACATGGCTAACAGAAAACAAAACAAAGCCGAGCTCATGACTCCAACTAAAAACCCACGGACTAGAGTCCAGCAGATCTGTCATCCGTAGCACTAGGAAGGTTGTCAGCGAGTGCGCGGACCAGGTATGGTGCTCACAAGAGACAGCAGAATGAAAGTGGATGCCTGGAGGACCCCAGCTATGCGTGTCTCTGCGCAGAGGCTGGAGAGCTGCCTTCCAGGCCTCCTTTTTGGATTCCAAGTTGGGCTTGGGGCTGCCGAGCTCCCCTTTCTACTGTGATGCTGGAAGACCACGTTCGGAGCTCTTTGATGAAGCCAACTCCTCCCAGTTTGCAGGTACAGACCCTGATCCTGGGGACTGGACCAGGGTCACAGGACTCATTCATCAGGGCAGAGCTGGGGCTTGAACCAGTGTATCTCTGTTCTGCCCCCCATTCTCTGTCCCACCTACTCAGACGCATAAAGGCTTCCTGTGTGGATGCTCCCTCCAGTGCTACAGACAGATCAGGCTTCTAGAACCTTCCTGGAGCAGCCAGCCAGGCCATCTCGCAGGGGAGGAGGGCCTTGCGTCCATGGCTCAGACAGTCTGCTCAGCCAGGGCAGCCCTGGATAGACAGTTAAGCCTCATAAATCAGCATCTGAGACGACCTGTTTGCAAGCACCGTGGGCAGTCAGCAGAGAGGCGGCCTCTTCCTTAGCCACTTGTCCAGGCCTCTGGGGATGAGTTTCATACAAGTGTCCACTGATGGGGAAGTGACTGAGGTCAGCTCCAGCAGAGCGCAGTGCGGTTTTTCAGAGACCCGGAGGGTCATCACTCATCAATCCTGGTTCTTGAGGCAGGAGTCGCACGATAGCGCTGAGAAATCAGTGAAGAGTGAAGCAAGGAACTGCTTCTTCTGGGGCTGTTGGGAAGGCAGACAGCAATCCACCACTGACCCACCAAGAGTGTTCACATGCACCGATCCTTAGGGCAGCTTCACAAGCTAAACATCGCTGGGAGTAAAGGAGACGGCTGTCATGTCTGCAGTCCCTGACGGAAAAAGAACACCGTGTGTGTGGGGAAATGTCTACTCTTCTCTGGAAGAGCTAGATAAAGCTTAAGATTAGGCTCTTCCTAAGGAAGGGGGTGGGGGCTCCGTAATTCCTGGTGCTATGGGGGGTGGGAAGGGACACTAAGGCAAGGCCAGCGAGGGGCTAACCCAGGAGCCGTGCTGAAGTCGCTTCTGCGGGTCCTTGAGGACGCAGGGCCTTTGTCCGCTTCTCCCACAGAGGTCAAGGTGGCCCCCGAGGCTATGGATGACCCATCCTTCATAGGGATGGTCTGGGGAAGTTCCATTTCAAGGAGGGCTTTGCCAAAGAATGATCCATGGCCAGCATTCTTGGTCCAACAAACATCTGCTAAGTGTGAGAGGCAAGCGTCCCATAAGAGGGAATGAGGGTCCGTGCAGAGGAGCCAGGGGAGAGATGCTGGGCTGGCAGACTCTGCCTGACCACCACCGATGACCCACCTAGACTCGGGAGGCAGCATGGTGCGGTGGGAGAGGTGCTGGTCTGTTTGGGGTCCTAGGTCCTGGGTTTGAATCCTGCCTCTCTCAGGACCTCTGTCACTTTAGGGGAGCCTCTCTGGGCGTCAGTCACCCCATCTGCAAAGCAAAGGCTGGTATAGATCCCCTTGGGATGTTGTCCTCCACAGCTCAGGGTCTGAGTCCAGTGCTCGGGGTCAGGCTTCAAAGGCATGCAGAGGGACATGAGGGAGGGGGGCTACTGCTGTAGAGTCCCCAGCCCTGGGTCATCCAGTGACAGACTGGGAAACTGAGGCAGAGAGGGGTGGGGGTCTCAGTGACCCATTGCTGACTCCGTCATCATCATTCTCCGGCCCACCGCGAAATGGGTGGCCATGGAGACCCCATCCTTTTGATACCCACCCAGCCCTCCCTGCCTCTGCCCTCCTCCCCCTTCAGCCTCCTCTGCAGGATCTTCCCCAATGAGACTATAAGCCGCGGGAGGTCAGGGCCTCCTTCTGGGGAATTGCACTGTATGCAATAGGTGCTTCATAAATGTTTATCGTGCTGTAGCCATCCACCGACATTTATGCAGCGCCTACTGTGTACCGGGCCCATAGGCGTGAGTCACCGGCCCCACCCCTGCATTTAATAAACGGGGAAACAGAGGTAGCCAGGGCAGGGGTCTCGGAGGAAAGCCGGTGCGCCCCCTTTCCCCCACCCCCGCGCATTTGACAAATGAGGAAACTGAGGCAGCCCCAGCCGCCCCGCCCCACACTTCTGCCCTCTCTGCAGACCCGCTCCTGTCAAGGGTGGGGAAACTGAAGTAGCACAGGCAGCCCCGTCCTCCCACGTCCGCATCTTACCAGGAAGAGAAAGAGGCAACTGCATGGACGGCCTCGGCCAGGGTGCCTGAGCCCCAGGGGCTAGTACGCAAGCGCGGGCCGGGCGGGGGCGGGGCCCCCTCCCCACCCTCCCTATTTCCCCCAGCTCCTAGGAGTCATCCACTGACTTAAGTCTTAAGGCGCTTGCGCAGATCCTTCCATTGCTTCCGGGTCTGTGGAGGTGGTGGCTCCTCCTCCTCGGAGATCTGCGCGTGCGTGCGGGTGGAGTTGACGGGGCTGGCTCCTCTGCCTGCTGCTTTCCTAGGAGTGGAGGCTGCCTCAGTTTCCTCACCTTTCACTCGGGATGGGCGCGCTGGGGTCGTCGCTCCCCTCTCCGGGGCCTCTGTTTCCCCACCTGTCAAGTGAGGGGCCAGCGGCCCCAGGGGAGCTGGGGGCCCTTAACATCCCCCTTTGACAGACGGGGAAACTGAGACAGCCCCCACCCCCCACTGTGGGACCCTGGCAGGGCCCCTCGGCTCTGTGTAAAAGGAGACTCCGAGGTCTGCTCTCGGGCCCTGCCTAAGAAACCTCCGGGAACAACGGAGGAGGAAACGTCTGGGCCCCAGAACTGGGTCCCGGCCCCGCTCCCTCCCCCCTCCCCACCCCTCCTCCACCCGGGGCCACTTGGTTCCTGTTGAGATTCAAAGAAGGAGAAATGCTGGGAAGGGGCGGGGGGCGGGGCTTCTCTCTTGTCCCCACTCCCAGAGCCCAGGTGGGGGCGGGGGCGAGGCGCTGGGATCATTCAGCCTCCCAGCCCCAGCCCAGGGACTAAGTATCCAAGACTGACCCCAAGGCAGCGGACATGGCCTCTGTTTGTGACTGGAAGCCTGTATATGGACATGTGTACGTATACACACATACATACACACATATGTACGCATACATAGAGACAAGCAGTGGGCACCAAGGATCGATTATTGACCCCGATGCTGCGGACCTGGCCTCTCTTTGGAACTGGAAGCCTATCTACATGTACACACATATACATATATACCTACACACATACATGCATACACAGAGACAGGGAACCAAGGAATGATTATTGAGCCCAGGGCTGTGGACTCAGCCTCTCTAACACCTGCTCTTGGCACAGTGCCTGGCACTCAGTGGACACTTAGATGCTTACTGACCACAGACTGACATCCTGCAAGCTTTGGATTTTGAAGACTTGAGCTAGAAAGAACATTGGATCTAGATCAGAGGCCCGCATTCAAATCCTGGCTCTGCCTCCGACCTCTGTGACTTTATGTAAGTCACCTTTCTTTCCTCTTTGGGTCTTCATTTTCTCATCTGTAAAATGTGAGGGTCATTTTAGTAATCTAGTTATCTAGTAATATAGAAAGTGTCTTCCAACTCTAAATCTCAGTGCATGTGTGTATACATGGCATTTTATGTGATTATACTAACTCTGCTTAGAGGCAACCAAGCTCCTCCTTTAGCCTGCAATTCAGTGGTTCTCCTTTTTTTTTTTTATTAATTGTTATTTGTGAATCCTTTTCAAGAATAACAAAATATGAGATGAACCCCCAGGTAATTTAATATACTACATCACATAATATTCATTTAGATTTCTTCAAAGAGCTTATAATAACTACATTAATAACTTTTGCCCCCCAAAACTCAAAACTAAAATTTACATTATATAATTGTAATTATAAAAAATTTTATTCTACCTATGGTTATGAAAACTCGATGCGAAATTATAAAGTAACGATGAATTTTTTAATGTGGGACGTCCTATAATAATGAAAAGAAATAATTCAAGATCTTATTGCTTACCATTATCTATGACTTCACATTAAATCGTTTGATAAATTTTGTCAAACAAAACATTTAAATGAAATAAGTTATAAGTAGGAATATGTTGGCATAATAATCGTGTATAAAATATTTTGATGTTGGATTTTTTATTTGAATGGATGTTTGCAATATTTTGCTTAATATCAGACAAATAGTCTTAAATCTGGTACTGTGTCAAGTTGTTTTTTCTCTTATTTTGATATAAATAAACTGAAAAAATGCTTGTTCACACAAATACACGGTAGAAAATTCTAGAAGAATTATATAAGTTCCCTGAACGATGTAAATGCATTTTTTTTTTATTTCTAACTGCATAAGTAATTGCTAAAATTGAATAGCTAGTCATAATACTTTTCTATTGGTCAATGACAAGTTCTGTATTAAATGATTTCGTTGTTGTTCGCTCAGTCTGACTCTTCATGACCCCATTTGGGATTTTCTTGGCAGAGATACTGGAGTGGTTTGCCATCTCCTTCTCCAGCTCATTTTACAGATGAGAAACCTGAGGCAAACAGGGTGAAGTGACTTGCCCAGGGTCACACAGCTAATATGTGTCTGGAGTTAGATTTGAACTCAGGAAGAGGAGCCTTCCTGACTCTAGGTCTGGCACTAGATCTGCTGCAGCGCCACCTAGCAGCCCCAGGCACATCATACAGGCATGATCAGAGTGCTAGTTCTTTCTTTGCTTCCCCAGCTTTTGTCTGCTCTTCACAAATCGGCAGAGGTGAGGTTCTAGCTGTGGTTCCTGTTCAGTGGTTCTCTGACTCATTGGGTTCCTCGTCATTCACAGAGATAATCCAAGGTCTTTTCCTTAGGGAGTCTCTCACAGTGCTTTAAGCGCTGAGCTCCACAGTTAGGTTACAAGTAGGTTTTTCCTCTACTATCTGCACACACATCGAAGGTTTGTTTGTGTCTGTGGCGATTTGACACGGCCACAATCAGGCACGTTGTGATTTGGATGTTCTGGCGCTTTTTGCCAAAGCACAACGTTCTTGTGATTTTTCAACCGTCGTCAAATTTTCCCACAAGAATTCCGCATTCAAAGGCAAACTGCTTCTGAGCGAGAGGATATGTGTGCATTCTGCACAGTGTTGCGGAGTAGCTCCCTCTGTCCCCCTCTAGTCACGTGGCCAAGAGGTTACAAATAGCTGCTTGCTTTTAGTTAGCACAGAAGTCGGGCTGTCTGGATTCCGTGATCACTGGCCATGAGCATCACAAGCCATCCCAAAGCATCTCAGATGTTTCGCAGAAACAAACCTGCTCTTTCTTCTCATTGCACCATTAAGGCTCTTTTCGGATTAAACACACCCGCCACCTGGCTTACTGTTGCCCTATCTGGCGGATTTTCAAATGGCGCTGGTAAGGGACATGAGTCACCAAAGAGAGCCTTTCTTTTGAAGAGTTAGACAAGCATTGTTTAAAACTAGGTAATAAATGCAATTGAACCTTAAGGACGTTCCTCATTTAATACCAGGTGACACCGCAGTGCACAGAGGGCTGGGCGCAGAGTCAGGAAGACTCATCTGCCTGAGCTCAAATCTGGACTCAAGACACCTCCTAGCTGGGTGCCCCTGGGCAAATCACTTAACTGTTTGCCTCAGTTTCCTCATCTGTAAAATGAGTTGGAGAAGGACATGACAGAACCATCCAGCATCTCTGCAAACCTTGTTTTGCTCTGAGCAACCTTTCATAGATTGCTGAGGGGGGAAGTGTGCTCTTTTGGTGAAAAGCAGTTCCCTTAAGGCAAACAACTGCCAACTTCTGCGGAACAGCAAATGGCTGGCTTCTCACTGATGCAAAACCTTGCCTCCCTTCTGTTTCTCAACAATAGGTCCCTGCCCAAGCACCACCTAATGGTGGTTTTTGGGCCCTCCTGGCTCAAAGGGAATGTCAGTAGGAACTGTTTCTCTTTTGGCCAGCAACCTTGAGGGTCTTCCCCTCCCAGTTTGATTTTTTTTTTTTTAATTAAAGGGGCCCTCCCTTGACTCACTTCTTGAAGAGGCCTGTTTGCTGAATGGGCATTACCTCACTCAAAGTGAGAACTTGAAAAGATCTTCGTCTGAAAGGGCCAGGGTCTCCTGATGCATCAGGGCCATCTCCCCTCACCTTGATTGACATCTGGCCCCTGGACCCAGATGGCTCCGGAGGAGAGAGCGAGGCTGATGACTTTGCACGGCCCTCCCTCACTCAAATCAAAGTCAGTCACAAGTCATGTCATCCCCTCCCTGATGTCATGGTCCTCTTCCGGAAAGAAGGAGAAATCCCACACAGCCCTCGGGACAGAGACGGCCGGCCAATAGAGCAGAAGCCTGACCCCTTTCCCCCTCTCAGCAGTAGATGGCAGCAGAGAGCAAGGAGCCCGGACAGCTCCAAAGGGCAACGGGATCTGGCTCTTGGACAGCGAGCTTTGAGCTCCAACTCATCAGCAAAGCCAGGCCTCTCTTCCAATAAGCAAATCCCAGAAAAGCAGCTGGAGAGGTGGCTGTCTCAGCCGCAGACGTTCTCTGGCTCTGTCCCCGGCTTCTTGTGACTCTGGGCTCAGCTCCCTCTCCTGCCCACTTTTCTTTTATAGCGTCTCTTCCAGCATTTTGTATCTTCCTGCCCTACACCAGAGCCTGGTCAGTGACTTAGTCTTTACCAGAGGGAGTGAAATCCAAGACCTCCACTTCCCCGTACTCCATGGTCCCAGCCATCTTTGTGTAATCTGCTCCTAGTCCCCAAAGAGGCGTTTGATTTAGTCGTTACAGTTACAGCCTTTAAAACCGGAAAGGTAGCCCCATCAAATGGGGGGCAGCCCGCCGGGCTCTGCAGGCACGCCACTTCAGCGACTGCTCTGCCTTCAAACAAGTTGGCTAAGACCGCTTTCGTTCTGTGAGGAGCAGGCTAACTCCCTCAGAATAGTCTGAGTGTCTCAAGCATTTTATCTGAGAGAGAATTTTTCTTTCAATCTGTCTTAAGAAAATCGGTGTTCTTTCCACAAATGGTTTTCCTCGCCTAGCCTATTCAGCCACAAAACTGTTCACATATGAAAAGGGCAGTACCCGACATGCACATGCACAGGTAGAAAATCTAGACCAGATGACAAGAGGAGCAGTAGGTGTTAGGCTGCTTTCTGTCCTGGGTTTTGGGCCAGAGGCGCCTGGTAGTTCTCAGGTCACCTGACCCTAGGATGGTTGGCTTTCTGATGCCTTTGGCAGTATATTTTTAAACATCTGGTTTTTTGTATCATTTACTTTGTTTTTCAGTGAAACTAAGTAGCAATGTTGGCATCAATTGGGTTTTTGCTTTTGAAGTTTTGATCCCAGAGCTTCACTAGGTGATGACCAAATTCCTCATGTTCCTGAACAGTCTGTCGCTCTGTGCTCTGTGTTCCTGAGCAAAAATGCTTCTTGGTGTTACGTACACATCAGTTGAGCCTGGATGCTATTTTTAGTTTAGTTTTTTTTTTTTTTTGCAAACTTTCATATGACTTTTTCTGTGTGAAACTTAAGAGGATACCCCTCTCTATCACTGGTTAGACACCAAGATAATCATTAGGGAACACCTGTAGAAATTTCATTCCAGTTAGTCTAAGAATTACCCGTAATGCCTCCTTCCCTTTATTTTAGTTTCAATATGTTGAAATAATCTTGATTTAAGAATAAAAAGGCTTTTAAAAAACTGACTTCCCTGTTATTCCAACATCATATAGATATTGTTAGAAAAAACAATTTGCATGTATTCAGCTCCAAAATTCTGTTCATTATTTGTACCTTTGACATGCATTAATTTTTCCATAAGTCATTGCGGTCTGTGGGGTTTTAATCCTTCAAAGACATTTTAACGATATGAAAAAGTTTTTATTTCTTGCCTAAATTTTTATTGATATATTCTGTTTTTGCATCTCCTAACATTTCCCATTGTATCTCTTTACTCAGCCCCGCTCTCCCTTATGATAAAGAAGAAGAAAAGAAGGAAATAAATCCACAAGACTGAACAACACATTTAAAAAGTCTTATGTATGCAGTATTCCACACCTGTGGCTCCTCACCTCTATAAATAAGTGGGAAGAAGTATCTTCTTATCCCTTCTTTGAGACCCATTTCTTACCTAATCTTAGCCATTCTGTGTTTTGCTTAGTTTCTCCCCCAATAGTCCTGCTAATGTTTGCAAAATATTGCATGGGATTCATTGCACGTTTATGTCTTAAATAATACAGTGTTGACATGCTTCAGTATTTCAGGAGTGTCGGAGTGTCGTCAGTATCGGGAGTACCCTCTGCTGCTCTAAATAACAATCTCTAGACTCCTCCCCACTGATGCTTCGCTGTCACAAGGATCACCCCATCTTTGGAGGCAGCTTATAGCTCCTCTGTTTCTTCGTAGGTGACCTTTGAGAGTTACTGTGGCTGAAAAATCCGCCCCTGCCCAGCCCATCTGGCGATGAGACTCAAGCTCGCGTGGCGGGCACTTGGGTCATAGACTGAGCAGTCAGATCCTAGGTCTGCACCCTAAACCTTTGGATCTTAGCAGGACCAGCTACAACACGCGCCCCATGGGCTCAGGCTACAAGAGCCCAAGGTTGACCCTACCATGTGAGGTGGCATCACAGGACGACTTTTGGGGGTGTGTGCAGGGGATGGGGAGTTTTGCTAGAGCTTCAAAAAGAAAGAAAAAAGCCTGCATGCGCCCTCCCATCCCGTTCTTCTATATTTCGATGTTTAAATGACACGTTTTTACTGTTGATTAATAGTTAAGTAAGAAATACGGTCGGTTAAATAGGCAAATAGAGTTTTATTACTACTTTTGTCCAAGATACACAAAACCATATAAAGAATAATGGAAACAGATATTTATGCTGCAATTCTAAGAAGGGACAGAACCAATTTTTTCATTCTCACCAGCCTTCATCAGGCCTGACTCAGACGCTTCCTGTCTCATTCCAGTGACACAGTTTTGCTAGGCACCAAAAGCTCGCTCGCTCTGAATGCGATGAAAACCATCTTTGTTTGGAATGTGCTCTGTGTTTATCAACCTCCAATTCCCTTTTCACAATTGAAAGAAAGTAAGGAGAAGAAAAAAAAGCCCTTGTTATTCTGTACTAGCCGACTAGGGTTACCATGGGGTCCAAAGCAAACACCAGCTTTTACGGCCAGATACCTACTCCGTTGCCTGGCAGTACAGCGGTCTGTTCCAATTTTTGCTTTGATACAATGTGCAAGCTGTGCTCACTCTAAAGGAGAGCTGGGGGAATTGAGTTGAAATTGCACACAGCTCTGCCTTGGAATTTTGGATTGGCTCTAGAACAGCCAAAGGGCTTGGGGAGACAGCCTGCGTCCTGAGAATGGTTCTTTAGAAGTCAAATAAATTCATGGAATTCGATGTTATGCAAAACAATAAAAGATGATATCCATGAAGTACAGCTATTTCCCACCCAATCTGCCAAATATCTAGGCCTCCTGGGATTAAACTCCTCTGAATTAGACCTCGTACTGTGACATGAGAAACACTTGGACAATGACTCTATTCTCTATTTGTTTAGACCCTGAATATCTGAATCATAAGTAGATCTCCTGTGCTAAAAAAAAAAAAGAAAAGAAAAACAGCATTCCTTGATTGTCAGTGATAGAACCATTTACTGTGAGGAGCAAGTTTACACAACTCCAAGATTCTTTGATCGAAAAGAAACGATACTTTTCCTAAAAATGATACCAGTCAGTGGCTGCGTCTTCCAAGACAGACAAGACTAAGGGAACCTGAAACCTAATTGGAGCCTCACCAGTCTTAGTTATGCCATAACTTTTTTTCTTCATCCCTTACATTCTTGTGGGGAAAACTGAGCTCCTTTCGAATCAAACGAAGCTATCCTTTTCACCTACTACAGCATTTCAATCTCTGCAATTAGCAACACTGTGCTCTCCATGAAAGAAAATTACATAACAGACTCACCCATCAAGGCTTATGTACTTTGCATTGTTTTTCTGACTATCTGAGTGACCTCTGGGAAGTCACTTCACCTCCCTGGGCCTCAGAGAGGGATTAGACTCAATGGCCTCTGATGTCCCTTTGGGGTCAAGGTTAGTCCTCCTATGCTTTTCTTATTGTCTAGTTCCCCTTGTAACCAATGATATGCGCATATTTCTGAGACAGCCAGCTGAGCTTTGGTGCTCTGTCAAGAATCACCGAGAACTTACATAAAAACTTACTGAAAGGATCTGAGATCTGGTTCTGACAGTGTTACTAATTAGTGGTTGTGAACAACCTAACCTTAAATATTAAAGGAACCTTTTCCTAGGATGGCACCTGCACCAGGCTCTGTATTGAACAAAGGTCGAATATCTTTGATTTATTCATTTGGATACAGTTTGCTACGTGGGAGAAACAACAAAACCCTTCCCAACAACTGGAGCTCCCCCAGAGCAGAATACAAAGTTTTGGAAGGTAATGGGGTTTCCTTCACAGGAAGTCTTAAAGCAAAGCTGGGCCAATCATTTGTATCAAAGATTTTGTAGAGGTGAATTGCCCTTATTATTCAGTGTGGTTAGATTCAGTGGCCTCAGAGGTCCTTTCAACTCCCAGATTCTGTGGCTTTTTTTCTGTGCTAGACTCTTGAATGTATATATAACCCCAACTTGAAAGTCTTTCTCATGGAGACTATGGACACTAACATCTTTAAGAGGCAATAGAATCTTGAGAAAGGGGCAAGTTAACTGACATATGAAGAGACAGAGAGAGAGAGAGACTGTGTGAGGGGAAGATAAAAGATTAAGAGAACTTCCTAAGAAGATTAACTATCATTTTAAACAGTTTTTTAAAATAAATTTATTTTTATTTTTAGTTTGCAACATTCAGTTCCACAAGTTTTTGGATTCCAAATTTTCTCTCCCTCCCTCTCCTCCCCCTCCCCCACCAAGACAGCATCTAAACCAATGTAGATTCTACATTTACCTTCACTTTGAACTTATTTACATAATAGTCCAGTTGTAAAGAAGAATTATAACTAATGGAATGAATCATGAGAAAGGAGAAATGAAACCAAAAAAGAAGGAAAAAAAAGAGAGTAAATAGTTTGCCTCAATCTTCATTCAGACTTTGTGATTCTTTCTCTGGACGTGCATAGCTTTTTCCATCATGAGTCTTTTGGAGCTGTCTTTGAACCTTGTATTGATGAGAAGAGTTAGGTCTATCAAAGCTAGTCCTTACAGATAACATGTGTAATGTAATCGTGTATAATGATCTCCTGGTTCTGCTCCCCTTACTCAGCATCACTTCTTATAAGTCTTTCCAGGTTGTAATGAAGTCCGATTTTAGACAAATTGTTATTACTGGAGAGAGATCATTTGAAGGCAGAGAGAAAGGACTAGAGGAACTTCTTTCCTAACGATGCTTAGTTCTTATCCAATCGAGAAGATGTCTTGAAGATAATTCTTGGGAGACTTTGACTGCTGCCTTGAGAAAGCTGAATGGTGAGACTGTTTCTAGACTTGAGGAGAAGTTACAGTAGTTGCAGTCAATGGTTAGAAACAACACTGGCTGTGATCTTTTTCAATGTGATTCATTCTTGAAATGTTTAAATATGTCTTTGTTTTGTTTTTCACATTGTTAACAAATTGTGTAGCCAGTAGCATTAATGTTTATTTATATCTAGGACTCTAGGGAGTTTTATATTGGAAGAAGAATAAGTAAAATCTTATGAAAACAGATTTGTCTGGTTTAGTGAAAAAATTGGAGGTGGGGGCTAAGACCTAATTGATGATAGAGATAATGTATTTCTATTAATTTATTGGGAAATACCAGAACATGACCCTTTATTGCCTTAGAACCTAGGTAGAGAATTAAAAAGGAAATGAGCCAGTAGCAGTTAAAGAAAGGAGTGACCACCTCATCTAGGCTATACATAAGGACAATGAGCTCCTAAAACTTGCCTCATATGAATTAATAATCTGTTACTAAAATGAGGTGGTGGCTCTCCCTAACACTCCCTCTTGAAATTGTTTTTTATTATTTTGTATACACCTCTTAATGTGCATGTCAGCTCTCCCTACTAGTAGGAGGCAAATACCTTGAGGGCAGAGACTATTTGGTTTGAGTCTTTGTATCTGTAGTGCCTAGCATAGTGGCTTGGACAACATAGGCACATGAAAATGTTTATTGAATAAACTATTAAATTGAAGCAGGGCTTAGAAGTCATTCTAAGGTTTTACTGAAGCTGGAAAAAACATGCAGATATAGGTTGTCCTGCATTAAAAAATAGATTGTGATTTGAAAGGTGAGAGGAGCATAGATTTGGATCTGGAGAGGGCCTTGAGGCCACCTGCTCCAGGCTTTTTGTCTGGGGCCAGGAGAGGGGAAGTTGCTGCCACACAATGAGAGGTGCTAAGTAGCAAATTCAGAACTTGGACCTGACTCCAGGTCTGGGGCTCCTCACCCTCTGCCACTTGGCCTCATGGGACTCATTCTCTCATAGAGAAAGAGCTGGAAGGGACCTTAGAGGCTGTCTGGTCCACCACATCCTCCATTTTATGAATGAGAAAGCTGAGGCCCAGAGGGTTGAAGTGATTCCCTAAGGATTCATAGGTAGTGAGGAACAGAGCAAAGATTTGAACCTTGGTAGTTCCGACTGCATCTGGGAGGCTTTTCATGACACTGCCCTGCCTCAAATGGTTGCACATGGCGGAAATACTGTACATTGGCCATAAAAAGGAAGGGGACTTTAAAAATCATAATAAAGTATGAGTAACATGGACACATAACATACGCATGCCCTAATAGAGACATAAAGGAAATCTATCTATATGGGGACATGCCAATCTTGAAATAACAAAATATAGCAAAAATGAAAAATAGGCATGGAGTCATTTCCCTCCATGTTGCAAGTACTAGGATAGTAAATAACATTGAAAAAAAGATTGAATAAGAAATCCTTTTTATTTGTCTTAACTGGTGATTCTTGAGAAAGAATAGATTTAATTCAAAGAGAATTTTTTTTAAAGCTCAGGAATGGAACCCAGCAAACGCTACTTTAGCTCAGAAGATGACATGATCTCCCCAGTTCCAAGGACAAAACTCTTTCTCCTTCTGCCTTGATCTTGATCTCACTCTATCTCAGTCTCAATGTTTCTTTTAGGATTTCTCCTCTTTCTCTCTCCTTCCTTCCTTCCTTCCCTCCCTCCTTTCCTCCTTCCCTCCTTCCCCTGCCCTTCTGTCTCTTTCTCCCTCTCAGAAGAGAAGACATTCACCCAGTACACACCTTTCCTTACTGGCCTAAGTCCCTGTGGTTTGGTGGTTTCAGGCCTGCCACTGGCCAACAACATGAAGTCTCTTTTGCAATTTGTTTTCCCAGACTTTTTACTGTTTTTGTTCCTTTGCTTTGGGTTTTTCCATTTGAGCTGGACTGAATATAAAGGGGCCAGAACTGAATGCACCATCATATTCCAAAGAGACTGTGGAATGTTTTGAATTGAGGGGGTTGGAGCAACAAGTGGTGAATTGTGGGAAATGAGTGAACCCCACTGACTCCATCTTGTGACTCAATTCTGGGGCTAGCTCAGTTCCTTTTCTGTTCAGCTATGGGTCTAATCCAATTTCTGCCTTGTGAGAAAACTTTATTCTATGGTGAGAATTGGGAGAGGAATTTGTTGCATTGTTTGAATCTAGCCCTGAATGGCTGGGAAGTAGGACCCCCCCCCCCACCTGCTTCTTAGAGACCCCTGCCCAAAGACCTTATTTATGCCAACTAGAAACACAGTCAGGTCCAAAGATTGATGCAAGGAGTTTTCTCACATTGTACATTTCAAGCAACCCATGTGTCTTATCTGAAAACAGGCCCCATACTGGTCAATCAGTTGTTGTTTCTATGTCCCTTTGTAGTATGCAGATGCTTGGGGAGAGTGGGACACCTTTTTCTGAATCAAGGAATTGTACCTATTCACTCTCTCCTTCCCAACTGAGAAAGTCCCTGATCTTTCCTCCAACTAGAAGTCAGATGACTTAATTTTGTATCCCGGTTTATTGTTTCTTTTATAATTAATTGGCTTAGTTCATTAATTGTTTATAGTGTAGAGAATCTCTCTCCTCCTGTATTCAGGGTCCAGTGCCAAAGCTAAGGAAGGCAACTGGTCTTGATTTGTTATGAAATTGGCATACATTGCTTAATAAATCGACTGTTTTTTTCAGTCATTTCACCTTTCACCTGCTGCAGTAATAATGTCCAACATTTCTATAGCATTTTAAGTTTGGAAAAATCTCCTTTGATCCCCACGCCAACCTAGGAGATAGGTGCTACTATTCTTCCCATTTTACAGATGAGATACTGAGATGAGTGAGGTTAAGTGATTTACCCACCATCACACAGTCATGAAGGGTCAGAGTCAGGGTGAGGGCGCAGGTTTTCTCAACTTCAGGTCTGCACTCAGTCCAGAGCACTGGACCGTTGGAGGCAGAAAGCCCTCAGTTCAATCCCGCCCCAATCCTGTCCTTTTCAGCCTCATTTTCTTCATCTGTGAAATGTGGCTAATGGCAGCCCCTACCTCCCAATTCAATGAGACAGCATTTCGACAGCGCTTCATAAACCCTAAAGCTCTGTAGAAAGGCTTGTTCTTATTGAGACTGTGATAGGGATGGTCAGGCCGCTTAGCTGTCTCTGCACTCTTATGGTATTTTGGGCCTCGCAAATAGCCTCAAGAGTTCCTCAAGTGCTGGACGTGACCATGATTATTGGCGGATCAGCTCGTGGCCTCACTCGCAGCCTTGTGGATGTCATGTCTGACAATGGACATTTTGAGCCATTTGGGGTTTCCAATGCGGATAGTTGAGCTCAACTCTTTTAAATGACTATGTGGCAGTGGGGTAGGGGAGGGAGCAAAGAGGGTGGGGGAGGGAGCGAAAGTGGTCTGCCGACCATAAAGGTTGGTTGTCATGGATATCCTGGAGCGACGTGGGCCTCAATGCTCTTGGTACAATGCTGTCTGTGCACAGGGTGAGGAAGGTGGGCCAAAAGGCAGACCTTCCCTGCAGAAGAAAAGAGGAAAGGGCAGTGGTGGGTAGAAGAGGTTAGACTGGGCAGCTTAAGATGTGCCCAGAGGATAAACTTGGGACCACAGAGGATTTCTTGTCCCTGCTCTTTTGGGGGCAAGAGGTGTGGTGATGGGATTGGGATGTGCTCTCTCACTAGACTAGCGAGCCAGGGGTCCTTCACATCTCAGGTGCCGCCGAAGCTCATGGACAGGGGCCTGATGACCTCGCTTTTGAGGCCTGTCTGAGCGGCAGCTATAATGGGTAGCTGTCTTTGTTGGCATCCTGGTGAAAGGAAGGTGACACAATCAGTGTGCATTTATTAAGTGCCTACTGTGTGCTAGGATCCAGGGACGCAAACGCAATAAAGACCAATTTTTACAAGGCACATAAGCTCAAAGCATTAGGCTCTAATGGGCACAAGAAGGACGTTTATATAGGTGCAGAATAAGTATCAAGAGGATGAAAGCGGAGAACCACAAGCTGCTCAAGATAAGCTCATTAGGGCAGTTGGGAGCACCAGGAATGGCTTCCTGTAGAAAGTGGGGCTTGAGTGTGTCCCGTGGGATGTTAAGGGTTCTAGGAGGTGGTGGGAGGGAGGATGGCTGGAAGGTTGTCATGGCTGGACCATGGAATGCAGGAAGAGGAGCAGTGTGGAATGATGCTGGAGAGGCAGGCCCCAGATTCTACTCCATTCAGCCACTGAAGGTGCCCTTCCCACTTTCTTCTGTGCTTCTTCCAAAGAGTCTTCTGGCTTGGAGAGGTCTTTGAGCCAGTAAGGTCAAATGCAGCATGATGTCATCCTGGCAGGATCTCTGGCTCCCAGTCCTGCTCTCCCTGGGGTCTTGTGTTGTGCCGAAAAAAGCGAGCGAGACCTGGATATAAATTTAGATGTGGATTTATTGAAGTGCGCAACTGATTGGAGTAATTACTCAAATCAAACAGCAGCGAGTAAGGGAAGAGAAAGGGTACTTAAAGGGAAAGAACACAATTAGATTTCTGTGGAGATGGGGACACAAACAGTGGGACAAGCTGAGGCAGGATTATTTCCGTGGAGAAAGGAACACAAACAGTGGGGTCTGTGGAGATGGGAGTAAAGACAGTGGGGTGAGCTGGGGCAAGATGGAGAAACTGGGGGGGGGGCAGGGCATAACAGTTGAGAGCTGTGTCCTTATTAAAACTTGTCATTTAGAAACCCATCCTTGCCAATTCTCATTTGATGAGTGTTTTCTCCCAAGGTACCTCTCATTGGAAAGCCATTATGGAAACCAAGCCTAAATTGCTGGGTTAGCATTTTTCAAGACCAAAGAACTTGTAGAATGTCCATCTCCAGGAAGATTTCCAGGTCATCAGCAATCACTTTGAGCTCTGAAGGCTAGGACCAACCAGAAGGCTTTGGAGCTAAAGGAGGATGTAAGTCAGAGATAGACTTGTGTCCAGAACTTAATGGCTTGTGATGCAACAAAGCCTCTTTCTCCTCAGAGATGAGAGAATGGAATCAACCATTTCTTGGTGGTTGTGTTTAACACGGTCCCTTGTTGCAGGCACTGGGCTCAGGTGCTTCCTGCCCAAATCATGTGCAATTCACCCTTCTAAATGAAGGTTGATTTTGCTGCAGAGCTTTCTGCACCAACAGAATTGTTTGAGCTGTTGATGTATGGAGCCCCATCCGGCCTAACTGGCAAAGACACCTCAAACTTGCACAATCTTAGACCAGGGCTCATGCCTCATATTTCTTCCACATCCCCCATAAGGTCTAGTTAGTACAGGACTGGACTCATTATAGGTTCTTGGTACTCATGAATAAGTGAGATAGATCAAGCCCGTGAATTTAAAGCTAGCTAACACAACTAGGCTGGAATGATCGGATTCACATCTCAGGGAGCTGACGTTTGAAGGGTGCAAAATAATGTAAGATAATAATTTTGAAAGCTTGAGCAAGTCTTACACTGGTTACCTCTATACTGTAACAATACCCAAACTCCTTAAGCAGTATAAAATGCAAGAATAATTAAACTAGAAAGCCATTAGATTGCTTGCCTTCCCTCATGAGCAACTCTTTGGCCATGCCCTCCCTTGGTTCTACTCCTCACCTCTCCTCTGCCCCAGCTCACGAACTCTGGGGCCTGGACACTGCAAGGCTAGTGTCCAAGATCTCTTCCCTCAAGGGGCAATGTACTGATGTCTCCCTTCTAATTTAAATGAATCTGCCTTAATTACCTCTAAAATTAATAATTAACATTTATATAGCATTTTAAGATTTGGAGAACACTCTGGAAATGTGATCTCAATCTTCATAACAACATGGGATGGAGGTGCTAGTTTGATCTCCATTTTATAATTGACAAAGCTGAGGCAGGCAGAGGTTGAGTGACTAGGCTAGGGTCACACAGCTAGTGTGTGTCTGAGGCTGAGGCTAGCTCAGGTCCAGCTGCTGCCTAACCAGATGATGAAGCGCACTTGGAGGCTGCTGCAATTTCTAGTTATGGTTCTGGAGTCAGTCAGTAATAAGCAGGGCACCGCAGCATGGGCCTGGAGGCAACCAGTACTAAGCCCTCTTATCAATGGTAGGAGGATTAGAAATGAAAACAGCAGGCGCCCATTGATCATCCTCTAACACTCACCTCCTGGCTCTGCCCAAGCTAAGAATGAGGGGAGGGTTCTGGGGCCTTGTCAGAGCTGCCTTCATGGGCTCAGTTGACCATGGCAGGGGCCGGGGTGGTGTGGGGGATGCTTCCAGATGACTTTTATCAGCTAGATTTCCTCTGGCCAACAAACCTCAGCTAAGCAAAAGTCTTCTTTTTTGAGGCGTCGTCCTTCCCAGAAGCCAATCCAAACCTCCTATTCGTTGGGGGAACACTTAAAATAACCCTCCAATCACAGGAAATTGGCCAGGGAGGCAACTGATGGGAGATTTCCTAGGATTGTGGGCTTAGAGCTGGAAGAGACCTCAGAAGCCACTTTCTCATATACCAGAAGGAGAAACTGAGGCCCAGAGAAGTTGAAGACTGGGCCAAAGGTCACCCATGTGATGATAGAAGAGCCAAGATTTAAACCCAGGACCTCAGACTCCAAGCCTGGTGCTCCTCCCATGGCCTCCCAGGGCCTTCCTGTTTTCTCATTGATTTGCTTTGTGGTTAGATGACGTTATCTGGATTCTATACGGTGTTTGATTCCTTACATCCCATAAGTCATTTACTTTTTCATTTATCAAACACTGAGCACTGGCCTTAAACAGCTTCCCAATGCAGGCAGGTCTGGGCTCAGATCTAGAACAGGTCCATGCTGAATACCAATGCCCAGAGAGAATCAAACACATTGTGAAGCCCTTTGGGGTGTCAGCAGCCCTGGTCATTTGGCAGGCGAGGGGCAAGGAGGGAAGCAGGGGAGAGGGTGATTCTCTGAGTCTTTTCCATAGGAAGTCAGACGAAATGTTTGTGCTTGTCCAGAGCCACTGATTGAGTAGGGATTGGGATCTCCCTTTGTAGCTGTCTGTTTTCTCAGTCTTCCTCACCTTCTTTCAATCTCTATCTTTCTGACTATGTCTCTCCCTTCAGGTCTGTCTCTATGTCTATGTCTGTGTCTGTTTCTCTTTTTGCTCCCCTTTCTTCTTTCCCTCCCTCTCTTCTTCCCTCCCTCCCTCCCTCCTTCCTTCCCTTCTTTACTTCCTTCCCTCCTCCTTCCCTTCTTCTCTCCTCCCTCCCTTTCTCCCTTCCTTCCTTCCTTCCTTCCTTCCTTCCTTCCTTCCTTCCTTCCTTCCTTCCTTTTTTGTCTGTCTTCCTTTCTTTATCTTTTTCTTCTCTCTTTCTCTCTCCTCCCTTCTCCTACCCTCTCTCTTCTCTCCTTCCCTTCCTTTTTTCTCTGTATTCCTTTCTTTTTTATCTTTTTCTTCTCTCTCTCTCCTCCCTCCTCTCTTCCTCCCTCCTCTCTCCTTCCCTTCCTTCCTCCCTCCTTCTCTCCTTCCTCATTTCCTTTTTTCTGTCTTCCTCTCTTTTTTATCTCTTTTTTCTCTCTCCTCCTTCTTTCCCTCCCTCCCTTTCTTCCCTCCCTCCCTTCCCTCCCTCCTTCCTTCCCTTCCTTCCTCCTTTCCTCCCTTCCTTCCATCCTTCCTTCCTTTTTTCTGTCTTCCTCTCTTTTTTATCTCTTTGTTCTTTCTCTCTCTTCCCTCCTTCCCTTCCTTCCTTCCTTCCTTCCTTCCTTCCTTCCTTCCTTCCTTCCTTCCTTCCTTCCTTCCTTCCTTCCTTCCTTCCTTCTTCTCTCCCTCCTTTCTCCCTTCCTTTTTTCTCTGTCTTCCTCTCTTTTTTATCCACTCCTCTCTCTTTCTCCTTCTTTTTCTCCTCCCCCTTTTCTTCTCTCCTTCTGCCCCAGGAGGCCTGTTTTTAAATTCTCATAAGAAATAAACAATGTCACAAAAAGCTGACCTCCACATTTCTAGATAATAGGCCCTCTTTTCTTTCCTTCTCAGGCCAGTGTATCAGTTAATAGCCCCCACAGCAGGCCCATGTGGTTTCCCTGCTTTGTCAATGCTCTCTTGTGTGCCAGGCTTCTTGCTGCCCTCAGTGCCGTCCAAGAACCAGCTGGCTCCCTCCTACCCCGGGCCTCCTCTCCTGGCCCTCATTGGTTGGTTCTGGTCTGCAGCAGGGCTGCACTGGTGTCAATAGACCTTCTCCACCCCTAGGAAAGGAATAAGAAGCCAGTGTCTGGTGCCTTTCTCCAGCACAAGGAAAAAAGTGAGAGAAAACTCTAGGCAGCAGCAGGAAGGTGAGTGGGGCTCTGCGGGCTAGCGGAGGTTCTTGGGGAAGAAGGAGCCCTGGCTGCTGCCTCTGCTGGGGGCTGCCCGGCTTTCTAGCTTGCGGCCACCCAGTCCGATAATTGTGCTTGTTTTCTTGTTGAGGGTGAAGGTGGGCTTGGCTTTAAGAGACACGGTGAGTGCCCAGCGTCAGGGGCTTCTGGGCTGGGTCTCCCCCAGGGGAAGCCAGGGCCAGAGAGTTTCCCTAGGTTTTCCAGAGGTGGCTTTGATTGTTCTTTGGATCCTGGCTCAGGGACAAAGCTCCTGCCTTTCCTTTGAAATGTTCCATGAGCCTTTTCTTCCTTTTCTCACTCCCATGCCCGAAGGGAACTTAGCACTCCTGGGATTTGAGATGCAGGAGGGGCCTTGGAAATAGCTGAGACTCGCAGAGAAGTTCTTTGTCTTTGGGCCCCAGATCTGGGGTGTGAGGGATGGTAGAGGCCATCCGCTCCAGCTATGCCACCCCCTATGATGCCCCACCCCCCCAACTTCCAGACTGTTTTGGCTCATGATCAACGGACAGTTTCTAATTCCCTTTTCTCTGGTCACCGGCCTCATCCAGGAAGGTAGTGGGGAACCACTGGCGGCTGCCTCCATTGTCCCTCATTTAGGATGACATTGACATCAATCAAAGTGTTTACTGAGCCCTTACTAGGCCAGGCACGCATCTCCTCCCCTGGATGCTGCCCAGAAGCCTCTGGACAGCTGGAGAAAGTGGCTCTCTACACTTAAGGAGCCACACTGTTTGGTTTGGAGAACATAATTCCTGGCCTTGGGGCCTCTCCCCCTGTTTCCTTGCCATCCCTGTGGGGATTCCAGCTTCTTTCTTGGGGGGCTCTCCTGCTGCCCTCTGTTCTTCTCAACTGTTTGACAGGTCAGAGTAGGCTCTGTCTTCAAGAGAGGTAAGAAAAGATTATATCTAACATTCCCGGGAAGAAAGGAGAGACCAAAAAAAATAGATTGAAAAAAAATTCTAATTTTCATGCTTGGTGAAGAGATTCCTCAATTCAACCAGTGTGGAGGATTTGATAGAGAGAAGTGTGGAGAGATTGGTCAGGGGAGGGGAGGACTGGGCAGGGCTGGCCTGGGCAGGGCAGAACTGGGCTGAGCAGAGCTGGGCAGGGCAGGGTAGGGCAAGGCAGGGCACAGTTGGGCAAGGCTGGGCAGGGCAAAGCAGGGCAGAGCTGGGCTCTCAGGCTTGACTTATCTGATACTTTTGGCACAAATGACTGTTTCCCTGTGGGTTTTAGCATGCTGCTCCCAAATGAGAGAGAAACATGGCTAAATTAGGTCCGTGGGCTTATCTTTAGATCTAGATGGGCCCTAAGGGGTCATTGAGTCCAACCGCTTCGTCTTACAGTTGAGGAAATGGAGGACCAGAGGAAGCCAGGGGCTTGCCTGGGGTTCGCACTGCTAATAAGCATCTAAGGACTGACTATGGAAATCCCTACCAGACCGAGAATTGGCTTAAAGTTTTCCTGAATAGGTGGCGAGCTGAGCCTTGCCTGGGTCATCTCTGTAACGTGACATTGTGCACTGGGCAGCCTGTTTTTAAGAACAAGCACAGCTGACATCTACAAGGTCCCAAGGTCTGCAAGGTGCTTTACAGCTGTTACTGCCTTTGAGCCACAGCTGCCACAGAGGCCCCAGTGATTCTCCAAGTATCACACAGCTAAGAAGTGTCCCAGCGAGGCAGGATTTGAATCCAGGCTTTTCTAGCCCCATGGCAGCCCAGGGCTCTATCCCCTAGGCCTCACTGTCTCTCTTCTAAGGTTCGTGGAACCCAAGTTCCTTGGGACCAGAATAGGGCCGGCTCTTTGGTGGATTCAGGGTTGGGCAGCAGCCCTGATCCAGGGGCCACATGTGGGTGGGGCGTCCAGTGGCCAGCCTATCTGGGCCTGAAGGGGGGAAGTCTCTGGCTTTGAAGTCCTTGAAGCAGCCCTGTCATTCTGTTCCCACAGATGGAGGCTGTTCAATAGGGACCACCCACTGACCCACTGACCAGGAACTGGGATCTTTCCCCAAATTCCCCAGAGCAACGAGCTGCACACAGTCCTCCAACACAGTGACCAGTCAGTTTTTGCAGCCACTTGCACGAATCTTGGAGGGATAGTCCGCTCTAGCGGAGGTGGGGGACTGTGGGTGTGGAATATTTCATACAATCAGTCAGGCTCGGTTGGTGGCTCATTTCACTGAATGGCTTTCCTTCCTCTTTTGTTCTTTGTCACAAGGGGACGGCTTGGGGGGGGCAGGGGGGGTATCCACTCCAAAACGGTAGGAGGGATCTAGTTAGGCCTTGGTGGGAATGAACTCCCAGAGCCAAGTGACCGAGGCCCCAGCTAGACCGAGCGGTGTCCAGGACACGCCCACACGGAGCTGGGCAGGCGCTCTCCTCGGCCCCCCGCCCCCACCCCAGCCCCATCCCCAGGTCTGCTCCCTCCTTCCCATCCCCGGGTCTGCTCCCTCCTTCTGAAGAGTAACGACCCCACGAGGGACCGCCTGAGCAGGAACTCTCTGCTCCTCACGGTTGGTTTGTCTAGTTCTTAGGGCCATGGATGTGGGGCCACCAAGTTCAACTCCCTCCTCTTACAGATGAGGAAACTGAGGCCCAGGAGAGGAAAGGACTCAAGAGGGTTCGAACCGTTTTTGGACTTCAGGTGGAGGCAGCCCCTTCGCCTTTGTGGAGCGCGGGCCACTTCTGGCTTTTTCCGCAAGGGAAAGCTGACACTGTTTTACTTTCCATTTTTAGGTCAGGTGCTGCCTTCTCCAGGAAGCCCTTCTTGATTCCTCCCTGTTCGCTAGGTGAAAGGCGACTGACCCTCTCTGCTCTTCCTAGAGCCCTCTTCCCAGGTCTCTGCCTCCGCTCCATCCCTTCCCCTCTAAAAAAAGGTACCTGTGTAAAGTCAGAGAAAAAGGAAGAGATATGGCCTGTGACCCTTTGTGAGGCGCCTACAGGTCAGAGCAGCCTGGCAGGGCACCTCGCTGTCACAGGGTCAGCCAGGACCTGGGTTCAGGCTCGTAGGAGTCTGGGCAGGGGCCAGGTCAGGTGGCAGCTGTGGCTCATCTGGACCTCTTCCCTAGGATTCTCTCCAGAGAGAGCCCAGAATGGTGCCAGGGTCTGTTTCCAAGGGGACACTTGGGGTAGTTTTCCACTCCCATCAATTCTAAATCTGAAGAGTAATTTAATGTTGTTATAAAGGAAACACAGTTTTAACTAGGAGAAACAGCTACTCTCTTTAGAACACACTGGCAAGAACTTGGATTTCCTGGCCTTCCTTTTGCCTTAGGGCATTTTTTCCTTTTCTTTTTTTTTTTTTATTTTTAGTTTTAGTTTGCAACACACAGTTCTACATAATTTTGAGTTCCAGATTTTCTTCCCTCCCTCCCCCATCCCTCCCCAAGACAGCATGGAATCCCATATAACTTCCATGTATAACTTGGCATTGAATTAATTTACACACTAGTCAAGTTATGGAGAAGAATTATGACCAATGGAATGAATCATGAGAAAGAAGAAACAGAACCAAAAAAACAAACAAACAACAACAACAACAACAAAAAAAAACCAATTCAACCCGACAACAAATACAAAAGAGAGAAAAAAAAAAGGGAGGGAGGGAGAAAAAGGCAAGCATGAAGTGTGCCTTGATCTGCATTTTTTCCTTTTCTTGAAGGTTTGGTTATTACCTGGATGCTGGTGGAGTTCCAGGACCTGGGTTTGAGTTCCCTTTCTCCTACTTGTAACCTTCTTGGGGGATAAGGGAAAGGTTTGGGGCCAGAGGAGCTGAGTCCTAGAGGGTCTGGGCCTCTGTAATCTGCTGGTTTATCCTGGATGACCTCTAGGTCAGTAATTCTCTGACCCCATGAGAGGGACCGATGAGGTTACTGAGGGGAAAGCAGCCTGTGGGGGTCATCGTTCTTGTGATCGTCATCGGCGCCAGGATCATCATTGTCATGGTCACAGCCAGTAATTAGCAATGTGAGGAGAGATCAGAAAGGATGTCTAGGATGCCTAAAGAAGCAATATGCTTTCTCCTCCCATTGTGTCCAGGAGGATCTGACCTTCATCATGTCGGACCTAGAGAAGGCCATGATGGCCATCATTGAGACATTCCACCAGTATTCCGGGAAAGAGGGTGACAAGCACAAGCTGAAGAAGTCAGAGCTGAAAGAGCTCATCAACAATGAACTCTCCCACTTCTTAGGGGTGAGTGTTACTTCCCTGGTTCTCTGGGACTTCTTACCCCCCGAGACCCACTGGGCTGGACAGCCCTGACTTTATTCCCTCAGCGCTTCAGGGGAACATGGTGGACTAGGAAGGTTGTGGATGGTGATGGTGCGCACCAGCATTCCTGGAGCTTTTGGGAATGCCTGACATGAATATGAGGCTTGCAAAGCACTTTACCCCAAGGTCTATTCTTGGTCCCATTTTCCTGATGAGGAAGCTGAGGGTTTGGAGGTGACTGCTCTCCCAAGGTCATACAGCTAGCTTGTGTTGGAGGCAATCAAACCCAGATCTTTCTCACACTAAGCCCAGCACTCTGCCACCAAGAAGACAGCTCTCCAAAGAAAATCCAGAGACAAAACAAAACAAAACCGTGAGAGCCCCGGAGCTGTCTGTTGTAGATGAGGGAATGTGTAGTGGATGGTGGCCTTGTGAAGTTGTTTGACTGTGCTTCCTCCCGATTAATGGCTGCTGCACCAGCCCACCACAACCCTTAAGCCTTTCAGGCCTGTTTTCTGCTGCCATCCTGTGAGGCTGTAACTAGCTCTGGAGGTTCAAGCTGTCCTCAGATGCTGATGAGGCATAGCCAGCTCAGGAGGGAACAAATGGCCCTTCTCCTCTGGCCACAGGTTCAAGGTTGGGCCTGGCCCTTCGCAGACCCATGGCTGAGGGGAGGGGCCCTTCCTGGGGCTGGGGCAGACAGGCCTGACAGTCCAGGGGGCTTGAAGTTGGGGCTTCCTGGATCTAGTCACTAAGTCTTGGAGCCTTGCTTGTGCCTGGATGAGAAGGCAGGGGAGTGATAGGACAAGAGGGAGAGACGATAGAAGGATGGGGAGGCCTGAGACTCACAAAATGCATTAAGAAAAAACAGGACTAGGGAAAACCTCCACACGTTAGGCAGGAGAATGTATGGGGGCTCATGGCCTGGAATCCTGCATGACGAGAAGCTGTAGATAGGTTGACATCTGCCCCCATGGTGAGGGACCCATGACTGGTGAAGGGATCCTGGGTATGGAACTGAAAAGGGCTTCTGGGGCTACTTGTTCTGACCCACTCGTTTTACAAATGAGGAAACCAAGGCATCGAGAAGCTAAGAGCTTGAGGGTCATTGATCTAAAGCTGAAAGGGACCTCTGAGGACATCTAGTTCCACTGTCCCATTTTACAGATGAGGACATCGAGGCCCACAGATTGGTGGTCTAAGGCAGCTGAGCTGGGGTTCCAATCTGGGGACCTCTGACCACAGTAGCCCCCTGCTGTATGGGCTGGGTGGTCAGGGCCGATTTCTGCTTTGCTCACTTGGGGCCCCACCTTGTTTCCCTCAGGAGATCAAGGAACAGGAGACAGTGGACAAAGTCATGGAGACCCTGGACGCTGATGGAGATTCTGAGTGCGACTTCCAAGAATTTGTGGCTTTCATTGCCGTCATCACCTCTGCGTGCCATGAGTTTTTTGAACATGAGTGAAACCCCCAAGAAGTTCCATCTGTCATGAAAATCAAGCAAAGACCCCATTGGAATTTTAAGCAAAGCACAGCTTGCGGTCTGATAGGACCTCTGCTGGTCAGCCCCCAGGTAGCTTACTTAGTAGGAAGTTTGATGGGCTTCATGAAGAGAGACAAGAGAGTTTCTGCCCTGACCATCTCAAAGGGCCTCCTCTTCACTCTCCCTGCAGCCTTTCTTTGTAATCCCTCCCCAGAGAGAAGCGAGAGCCCCCCACTGCCCCATCAGGTCCACACACAATGGCCAATCGCATCCTGCAGGAAAGGTCTTGCTTCCTTTTGCGAGTGCTAAGGAAAGGCAAGATGTTTGATTCAAGATGGTTAAGCCTTCTACCAGGTATGGGGGATGGCTCTAACACTGAGGGAGTATCCCTGAAGACCACCAAGTTCCCTTGAGGTTTCCACAGCTCCCCCTAAGTCTCCAGCTTTATTTTAGAATATAGTGTTGCCCCTAGTTGGCCAAGTGGTTTTGCCTGTCCTCAAATTTGCTTGCAATAGGCAGAAAGGGAAACCAAAATAGTTGGTTAATATCAACACACAGCTGTGTAAAGCAGGACAAGTATGGAAATATTTGCCATCCCCTTTCCATGGGGAATGTGAGCTCCTGGAGGGCCAGGCTTCACTTCAGCTCAGAGCACGGTACCACACACACAGCAAATGCTTAATCAATGCTTGTTGGATGTTGAATGACCACATGGATTTTTCCATAATAAGTCGTTAGGAACCAACTGAGTAACACAAAGTGTAACGAATAGAACCAAAGCAGGTCAAACATTAATGTGCCTTATAAACTCCCAAAGTGCTGGAAGGATGAACTGTAATCTGGCAAAGCTGTAAAAGAATTCCCAAACCACATTCGTTTCCTTGGTCATTCATTCATTCAACAGCCATTGCTTTTGGATAAGTCACTTGACCCCTGACATTTCTCAGTACTTCTTTTGGTGGTGAGAACAGCTGTGACGAGGGGGAAGATGGACAGCATATTAGTACAGTGAAAAATGCCCTGGATCACAGATCAGAAGACCCAGGTTCTGCTCTTCTCTCTTCTCATAATTTGCTGTGTGACTTTGGGCAAGTCTCTTCCCTGGGCTGTAGAATGAAGTGACTTCTTTTGTCCTTCTAGCTCTGACCTTCCATAAATAGCTGGTCTTGCTCTTAATAAAAAAGCAAAAAACAAACAAAAAACAACCAATGAGAGCAACCCCCAACTTGCTTACAGTTCACTTAAGGGGTCTTCACTCTTCATCAAAACCTGAACATCATCTCCTCAGACTAGACAATGACTAATGCCCCTGCTTGGCCTAACTTTGGAGCAGATGACCACCCCTCTTCCACTGGCTACAGGCTTGTTACTGAGATCCCCAGTAACTCTTCATGCTTCAAGAGTTTGCTGCCTGGCAGATGGACGCTCTTCCTTTTCTCCTCAGAGGTTAGGTTTGGGTCCCAACTCTGGGACCTTCTCCTTTATTTTTATGGAATTGTCCTTTGTGGTCTTGGTTATGTGGTTGGATAAGTCGAGGCGAGTCGAGAGATGCTCCTCCTGTGGTCCCCCCACTGTGGCAAACTTGAGTGAAGGGGTACATGGCCCTGCACACCTGGGCCTGGTCAGTCTTCATCAGCCCCTGACAAATGTCAGATCCTCATTTGGCATCATCAAACCCTAGATTCCAAGTGGGGCCATTTTGCAAAGTCACAGATGCAAGGAAGGACTGATTGGAAAACGGAAACAGGTGTGTTCTCTGATTTGTTGAGTTTTGTAATGGGAGGCAGGCCTTGGAAAGTCATGGATGGGATGACAATGGACTCTGTACTCTCATCAAATAAAAGCACCATTCATTCCTCCAGCCTCGTCTCTCATGGTCTTTTAAAAGCTCCCTGAAGGGGAAGCGGGGGAAAGGCAGGAGCCCCGGCTCGGCAGGTGACTGTGCTGTGCTCATAGCCCTGAGAGGGCCTCCTGTTTTCTGCATTTTTCATAGGATGGCATTGGGGGTTGCAATAAGAACTCGGGTCTAAATAACTGGAATATCAGGGCAAAGGGATGAATTCAAAACAAGAGTGGTTCAATTGAGATAAAAGCTTTCTTGGCAGAGGATGCCGGGTAAAGTCACCAAGGAAGCCTATTCAAATGCTTAGCCAGCCCTCTGAGGTCTTCCTCTGATCAGTGCAGTAGAATTCGTGGATCTTTCCTCCACCTATTGTTGCTGGCCCTCTCCACTCAGACCTCTGGCAGGCTCGCTTTTTCCACAGTAACCTGGGGCTGTTGCGCTATCGAGTTTCCTCTGGCTTCATTTTGTAAAGTCAGGCAATCCTTTAAGGGGGCAGCAGCCACCAGCAAACAACACAGATCCCCCTTGTCAAAGCCTCTGCTGGTATTCACTCTCCCTGAAAACCTGGCCTCTTGCAAAAGGCTCCAGTAAGGTTAAACCATCATTTGCAAACAGTTAAGGAAGCGTAGTTCGAAGGTCATCTTGTGGGACAAAGCTAGGGGTTAGCCGACTCCCAACTCTGAGCTGATACTGTCAAAGAGCTTAAAAAAAAGCTCTGTGGCTTTAGGCTCATTGTAGGAGCAAGTTCTCCTGATCCTGGGAAGCAGATAGCAACGATTCCCCTGATTAGACCAGAGCACACCGATAGAATTGTTTCTGAGATACGGGCTCAAACAAACACATCCCCCAAATTGCTTGACAAGGCCTTTGGAGCCTCGAGAAGAAAAGGTGTGTGTGTGTGTGTGCGTGTGTGTGCTTGTGTCTGTGAGTGTGTGTTCCAGTGTGCGTGTGCGTGCATGTACAAATCAATCAACAAGCATTTATGAAACTCCTCCTACGTGCTGCAATAGGTGCTGGGGAGAGAAAGGCAATGATGAAAGTCTGATGACCGTATTCAAATATTTGAATGGCCATCATGTGAAAAAGGGACTAGAGGTGTTATGAATAGCTCCATTGATTAAGACAAGGTCAGCAGACATGACAGGGAGGCAGATTTTGGCTCAGTTCAAAGAAGAATCTTTTTATAATTAAATTGGTGTCCCGATGAAATGGGTTGTCTTTGTGGGGAGTGAGCTACCCATCACCTGGAACATTCAAGTAGCAGCTGTTGGCCTACCTGTTAGAGATGCTGTGGAAGGAGTTAGGTTTGCCCTAGAACTCGTGTTTCAGATGCGGTCTCCTTCTCCCACCTCCCAACACCCAAGGAGGCTGGGCTTGTGGGGGTGTAGAAGGTGGGACTTTTAATTGTTTGCACTCAGAGGTGACAGCAACCAGAACAAGCCTGTGAAGCATTCAATGTGAATACATAGAGAGTACGTATCAAAAATGAACACACCACTCGTACCAAACCTGGGGAACCCTTCCGAATCCATTAAAAGCCCCTTGGTGGCTTCGTAGAAAACCCAGGCACCTGCTGGACAGCTCCCCGGGACTTCGAAGGGAAAGAGCTTGAGGCGGCATCCAAGCGTTCTATGAGCCAAGTGCCATCTTCCATGAAGGAGGAGGACGTGGTGGCCCCAAGCACAGCACATTTTGCGTGTGCCCACAGCGGAATGAGCTTCCTTTGTGGCCTTTCCGCACTTGGGGGGGGGGAGACGGCCAACAGCTTGGCGCTTGTGCCAGTGCCAGCTCTGCTGCTTCCTAGCTGTATGACCTTGGGGAAGTCACGCCTCACTGTGTGGACGTTCTCTCTCCCATAAGAAGAGCAGGTTGGTGCAGAGAACAATAACTCATGGGTATAGAGTGTTTTCCTTATAGCCCTCTATGGTGGATATGTGCTGGATTAAATGTTAGCTAGTCTTATCTCTGCAGTTAGGGGGCACCACAGTGCACAGAGCACCTGACCTGGAGTCAGGAAGACTCATCTTCTGTGTTCAAATCTGTCCTTAGACATTTGTAGCTGTGTGTCCCTGAGCAAGCCATTTCACCCTGTTTGCCTCAGTTTCCTCATCTGTCAAATGAGCTGGAGAAGGAAATGGCAAACCACTCCAGTACTTTGCCAAGAAAACTCAAATGGGTCATGAAGCATCGGGCACGACTGAAATGACCGAACAGCAACAGTCTTATCTCTGTTTTACAGATAAAGACACTGAGGCTGTGTGGAGTGCTGGACTTGGAGTCAGAAAGTGCTGGGTTCAAATTTTGCCTCAGATGCTTACAAGCTCTGTGATGCTGGTATGGCATTTAACCTCTTCGAACCTCAGTTTTCTCATGAGGACAATAAATGAGGGCAATAATATTTTATATGCCCACCTCCCTGGGTGGTTATGAGGCTCAGATGAGTTAATGCTTTGCCCACCATATAGGGTCATGTAAATGCCAGATATTCTCTCTCTCTCTCTCTCTCTCTCTCTCTCTCTCTCTCTCTCTCTCTCTCTCTCTCTCTCTCTCTCTCTCTCCAGATTAAAGAAGTTAAGGTTTTGAGTATTTACCTGACTTGACCATATTTGCATAACTAGTTTCTCGTGGAATTCAAAGCCAGACCTCCTGACTTCATGTTTAGATGATCTTTCAGGATGTAGGATCATAGATTTTGGACTGAAAGGACCTTAGAGGCAGCTGAGTCCATCCCTCTCATTTTACAAGTGAAGAAGCAAGGTGACTAAGGTTACCCAGGTGGGAAGGGTCAGAGGTGGGGGCATTACTAAGTGAAATGGCTAGGCTAATCCCATTGTCATTTTTCTGAGATCTGTTTACCCGAGCTTTTGTCAATAAAAGGATGCCGGGGAACTGGGGGGATGCTCTAATGTGGCCTCACTTTCCAGCAGAAGTCACTGAAGACCCTGAGGAAGCAGGGAGGGCCAGGTGAACTCGGCTGCAGGCCTGGAGCCAGGGCCTCTTTTCACTCTGGGGCCTCATAGGCCATCTCGCTGTCCTCACTCCAGTGTTTTCCCGTCTTCTTCTTTCGGTTCCTCTCGGCCATGATGATGGCAGCGACCACGGTGACGCAGACGGTGAAGGTAATGACCAGCACAGTGACGGTCTCAGCTGTGCATAGCTGAGTGTCCACCAGAGCCAGGGGCAGGTTCTGCAGGACGGGGGGCTCCAGGCAGGTCACATTGTCATAGGCATCGAGAATCAGCCAGGGGACCCCGTGCAGCTTGCCAAAGACCCTCTGCAGGTCACAGTCACACACCCAGGGGTTGTGGGCTAGCATGATGTAGGTGCTTGGGGTCTGGATGGACAGCAAGGTTCTGAATCGAATGTGCCCCAGGGCATTGTGGGCCAGGTTGAGGACCGCCAGGCTCTTCAAGGCTGTGAAGACCCCTGGTGCGATGCTCTGAATCTGGTTGCTCTCGAGGTCCAGGATCTCCAGATTGTGGAGCATGGAGAAGATGCCATTCTGGAGATGCCGGAGGCGGTTGTTCTGGAGGTGGAGCTGCCTCAAGCTTGTCAGGCTCTGGAACGTGCCGGTCTGGATGGAGGAGATGGCATTGTTCTGCAAGCTCAGCTTCTGCAGCTCCTCAAAGTGCTGGAAGCTGTGGGGCTTGAGCTCCCTAAGCTGGTTGTAGGCCAGGCTGAGCTCCCGCAGTGCCCTGAAGCCCTCGGAGAAGCCGCTTCCCAGTGCTGAGATCTGGTTGTGCTGCAGGTCCAGCTTCCTAAGGCTCTCCAGCACACCAAAGGCCCCCTCACCAACCACACTGATGAAGTTGCCTCCCAGGAGCAGCACCTGTAATTTCCACAGGAATCTCAGGGAGGGGCCTGGAACTTGGAGCAGGTGACTCCCAGACAGGTCTAAGTGCTCTGTTTCCGGGGGGAAGGACAGTGGGCCGGTCAAGTTCACTCCAGAGCAGTTCACTGACCGGGACCTCTCCTGGCAGAGGCAGGGTCCCTGACATGGATAATGAAAACTGAGCTCCAGGAAGGAAAGAAGTTCTAACATCCAGAAAAGGAAGCCTGCAGACATCTTCAGGCTCGGGGGGCACAGTCCCATGGATCTGTCGGAGGGAAATGAGGATGCTGGCTCTGAGTAGCCACTTGTACCTGAAACATAGTCCTTGGGTAGTTAACAGAAGTGAATTTTAATTTTTAATGTGAATGTAGCCCCGTATCTATCTATCTATCTATTTATTTATCTATCTATCTATCTGTCTGTCTGTCTGTCTGTCTGTCTGTCTGTCTATCTATCTGTCTGTCTGTCTGTCTATTTATCTATCTATCTATTCATTTGCAGCTAGAAATTTAGCAAGAACACTAGGCAGCAAGACAGAAAAGCTGGCAATGTAACTAGAAAGCCAAAACCATAGTGAGAAAGTGGGAAATAGCCCCAGAATGGGGGAGGCAGGATGGTCCTGTGGCAAGAACACTGGCCTTCTAATCAAGACCTAGATTGGAATCTCTCCTCTGATGCTTCCAACGACCTGTGTGACCTTGGAAAATCACTTGGCCTCTCTGGCCTCAGTTTCCTCATCTGTCAAATGAGGGGTTCAGACTAGGTGGCCGCTGCAGTTTCTTCCAGCTCTAAATCCAAGACCCTAAATGTATCTCGAAAGCTGGGAATCAGAAAGTGAAACCACTAAAAAGAAAAGAAGAGAAATAGCTAGAAAATTGGAAATCTAGCTGGAAAGCTGCAAGTGTGGCTAGATGGCTGGGAATCAGAAAGTGACAACACTAAATGCAACGGTGGAGATACAGCTAGAAAATTGGAACTAGCTAGAAAACTAGTGTTGCTAGAAAACCAGGAATCTAATAAGAAAGACAAAAATTTAGCAAAAAAGTGAAAACTCTAGCTAGAAAGCATAGGAACATGGCTTTAGAATTGAAACAGTCCAACCCCTTCATTTTACAGATGAGGCACAGCTTAAGTAGTCTGCCCTGGTTCACAAGCTGGTCTGTGTGGGGATTTGAACCCAGGTTATCCTGACTCCAAGTCCAAAGCTCTAGCCAATGTAATACACTGACTACAAAGCAAAAACTGGTGAGAAAGTTGGAAACCTAGAATTCTAGAAAGCATTAATGCTAGCTACAGCATTACAGAATCTAGGAGATGGTCGAGAGTTCAGATGCCACTTTGTCCGACCTGCTCCTGATCACAAATGCTTCCTCCCATCCCCCCGTCAGCCTCTGCTTGGAGACCCCTGAGATCTCCCTTTCTGTCATTCCAGCCCATTCTAGTTTTAGAGAGTTCTAACCAGAAGGAAGATTCTCTGACATCAAGCCACAATCTTCGTCTCTTCAGCTAACACTCCTTGCCCTTGGTTCTGCTCACTGGGGCCAGACATGATGGGCCTTCAGATACTTGAATCCAGCAATCATAGCCCGTGACATTTAAATCCTTAGAGGGTTGACTGGGGGCCTGAGAAGTGAAGTCACTAGCCTTGCCTCACATAGCCAGTCCTTGTCAGAGGCAAACTAGAAGCCTGGTGCCCCTTCCTATCATCACCTGACAGTCCTTAATTCTTGGTTTCCTCTGCCCCCACCTACTTTCCTGTTCCTGTGCTACAGGACATCCCTAGAGGAGGTTACACCAGAGCCCCAAGTGGGGCCACTATAAATTCAATAATCTCCACTGGATGCTCACTGTTGCATGAAAATCCCTGCTTTTGAAGACTTTCATTCTGATAGGGGGAGACAACATGGCAATTATAGGAACGTGCAAGATATATCCTGAGCGTGTGAAGGTAATTTGAAAGGGGGAAGCATTTGCAGCTGGGGTGAGAGGTGGGAAAGGCCTGCTGGATAAGGTGGGATCCAAAGTGAGTCTCGGAGGAAGTCAGGAAGCCAGGAGAAGGAGGGGAGGAGGGAGAATATTGGAGGCATGGGACATCCAGGTAAAAGGTGTAGAGATGAGTGCTATGTGAGAGGAACAGCAAGAAGGTTGATGTAGCCAGATGGTAGAGTAAGGGGTAGTGAATAAAGTATCAGAAGAGGAAAAAGGTAGGATGGCAGACACGGCAGTGGGAGAGTAGATTGACATGCCCTCTCCAGGGACAATGGCATAGGTAATTTGATCTTGGTTCATGGTTTCGGAACCTGGGGGTAGGCTAGAAGGAGCAGAGCAGTGGGTCGGTGAGTTGAGAAAGAGGAGAAGGAGGAAGAGGAGAAGAAGGGGAAGGAGGAGGAGGAGATGACTGGGGAGTCAAGAGCAAAGTAAAGCATAGCTGGGGCTTGTCTTGAAATGGTTTGGGGGAGGTGGTCACCAATAGGAGGGCAGGGCCACAGGGTGGCAATTTCTCCAGGTTGTCAAGACATCTGTCAAAGAGGAGGGAAAGGCTGGAGAGGGGAGAGTGACATGGGAGCTGGCTCGGGTGCTTCCTCATCCTACACAGCCAATCAGGTGCCACATTTTGATGTTTTTATCTTCAAAATGTCTCTTGGGTCTGATTCCTCTCTGCTCACACAAATACCACCTTCAGGACCTCATCACCTCCCCCCTAGATTACTGCCACAGCCTAATTGATCTCTGAGACTCAAATCTCTCCCCACTACAGAGCATCACCCCCTCACACACATGCACGCACACATGCACATGTGCACACACACATGCACACACATGCACACATATACATGCACAGATATGTACACACACATGAGCACACACACTGCCAGGGATTTTTCTGAAGTACAGATGTGACCACATCAGTTCTGTCTTCAAGCACAGCCTCTAGGACAGGAAACTCCTTTGTCCAATATTTAATGCCCTACACACCCTGCCCCCGCCTCTCTTTCCAGCCTGTCCGGTGTCCTGAGATCCAGCCAAACTGGCCTCCTCCTTGTTCCTCGCACACAATGCTCCATCTCTTATCTTCATGCTATTGCACGGGCAGCACCCCCTGCCTGGAATTCCCTCCCTTCTCACCTCTTCTTTAGATAGTCCCTCTCTTCCTTTAAAGCGCAGCTCAGACGCTGTCTTTGGCGAGAATTTTTGACCAGGCTGCACCTCACTCCCAAGCTGCCTTGTGTCCTTGTGTCCTTTATGTCGGTACTATAGATACTTTATATGTGTCCCTGCTGTCTCCCCATCTGAATGTGAGCTCCTCATGAGCAGGGGCTGTGTCATTTTTTGTGTCCCCAGAACCCAGAGGTTCTGGCACATTGTAGGTGCTTAATAAATGCTTGCTGAATTGTTAACTGGTGACCTCACCAGCTCCCATGCAGAGGCCCTCATCAAGCTCCGTATCCACCCCTGGGGACTGTAGACTTGGCTTCTAGGACTTATAGTCTCATCTGGGTAGTTCTTCCTGCAGTGGACAGGGTGCCGAATTTGGAGTCCAGGGAGCTGGATTCAAATCCTTCCTCAGCTACTTGCTATAAGGACCACGGTGGGAAGGCCTCAGTTTCCCCATGTGTAGGTGAGGGGGCTAGACTAGGTGGCTATGAGGTCCCTTTCAGCTTTCAGTCTGTGATACAATTCACACCCAAATAAACGTCCGATGCCGTAACGGGCCCTAGATGCACTGGAGAGGGGCAGAGAGATCTCTAAGCATCCTTACCTTTTCTGACACCTGGTGAATTCTCCTCGGGCCCTTCTATCCTCAAACTGCCCAGACTGGAAAAAGAAACAGAGTCGGAGCTGGCTGAGGGTGGGGCGCTGAGAGTCCCTGACTCTCTGGTGAGTGATTGCTGTGGAAAGCTTGAATAATTCAGAGAGCTGGAGGCGGGAAGGCAGGTCCCTGAGCTGGGCCACCTGCATACGGCTTTGATCTTACTGTACATTTGACAAGGCATCAGCAGCATGGAAAACAAAGCTCCTGGACCAGCAGCCAGCCTTTCCAGAGCTAGCCTTCCACCGGTGATCCACAAAGACAGGGCACCCAGAGCCCAGCTCTAGAGCAGGCGAGGTGCAGCCGGCACTTACAGAGCAGCTAGAAGGGTCTCAGAGTCCAGACTCCTGCTATCTGTCAGATGACAATTAGGGAGACAGAAGAAGAAGAATTTGGTTGTGGGACCAGAGGGCTCAGCTCTGTCACTGTGACCTTGGACAAGTCCCTCCCCACTCAGACCTCAGTTTCTTCTTCTGTCACACATGAGACCTCTTAGGTTCCGTCCATCTCCAAATCCCAGGGTGGGCAGCCTGTGGAATATGAGACTGACTATGAGCGGTCCATTGTTGGCTGGGTCTGTGGCTCTGAGACCTCATTGGTTTGGCTGTTCGCTGCAGTGGGGCAAGACCAGAGTCATGCGGACCTGCTTGTCCTGTGCTGTCCCGTAGGTTTGCTGTAGGGAATTAGCCCCTCTCCTGTAACATCTCCCAGCGCCACCACCCTCGCTTGGATACGGATTCTGGTGACATCCTTTCCTCCTGTTTTTTGAAGTTCCTCGGTGGTTATATGTTGCTGCCTGTTCACACCCACCACGCCCCTCTTCACTGCCCTCTAGGTACAGCTAGGAAGACCCTGCAGCTAAGCTTTGGTTAGCGGTTACAGGCACCAGCCTCAGTCCTATGGTCATAACGGCCAGCAGTTACAGAACACTTCAAGACTGACCGTGCTCTTTTATGCATTAATTCATTCAGTCCTCACAACAACCCTGGGAGGTTGTGTTGTTATCATAACCATTTTAGAGATGGGGCAACTGAGACTAAGAGGGGTTAATACACTTGGCCAGGGTCACAGGCTGAGTAAGTGTCTGAGGCAAATTTGAATTCAGGCTTTCTGACTACAAGTCAGGGAATAACCAGGAAGAGTTGTGGGAAGTGGCACAGTAAGACCTTGAGGGCGGAGCTGTGAATTGGTGCAACCATTTTGGAAAGCAGCCTGGAATGATGCAAATAAAGTGACCAAAATGTCCCGGGGTAGTTTGGCGGCAGAATGGATAGAGCGCCAGACCTGGAGTCAGGAAGACCTGACTGGCCTCAGACACATCCTAGCCAGGTGACCCTGGGCAAGTCACTTAACCCTTTTTGCCTCAGTTTCCTCATCTGTAAAATGACCTGGACAAGGAAATGGTGAATCAATCCAGCATCTTGGCCAAGGAAACCCCAGATGGGATCATAGAGAGTCAGACACAACTGAAAAATGGCAGAACCACCACCACCACTGTGACAAGATGTCTCACATCCTCTGACCCAGAGACTTCATGGCTACACACACGCTCAGAGGAGGTCACTGACGAGAAGAAAGCTGGCATATAGACACCAAAATATTTGGAGCAGCGAAGAGCTGGATGCAAAGTGGATGCCCACTGGTTGGTGAATGGAGGTGTGGAACATAGTGGAGCTTTCTGTGGTTTAAGGACTGATGAATGGGATGGATCTAGAGAAGCCTGGAAAGGCTAGATGAACAAATGGAAAAAGAAACCAGTAAACCAAGAAAACAAGACCCACCATGACTACAACAAGGTTCTCCACAAACAATTGAAAAGGAACATTGCAGAGTCAGCCAGGACTAGATCAGCCAGGACTAGCTTGTCCCAAGAAGAAAGGGGAGAAGAAGACGCTTTGGCCCCTCTCTGCAGAGGTGGGGGAGGCCTTTGACTGTGAAATGTTCCAGGGGTGTCAGATTTTTTTCCAGGTGTTGATTTGCCTTTTGATTCTCTTTTCTTTTCTTTCTTTTCTTTTCTTCCCTTCTCTCTCTCTCTCTCTCTTTTTCTCTCTCTCTCTCTTTTCAGCATGTTGAAATCAGTTGAGAACTCAGCCAACAGACAAGTATTTTAAAAGTGCCTACTATGTGTCAGACACTGCATTGGATACAAAGATACAGAGTGAAATGGTCTTGACTTTCAAGAGTCTTACAGGGGAAGGTTTGAAATGCGTCCTTTCAGAAGACTGACCTGGGAGGAAGGAGGGGCCCTGATGGGAGTGTCCTGGTAGACAGAGTTGGGAAGATAGGTGGGCTTACCGCAGATTGCTCAGGGCCTTGGGAGAAGAGACGTCACCTTGCAGGCAGTGCCTAGTACAGAGCTTTGCATACAGTCAGCACTTAATAATTGCCTGTTGGACAGCAGCAAATGAGGCTGCCTTTCACAAATTAAGCCAGAATCCCAGTCAAAGTTCTCAGTCAGTCAGTTGGTCCTAGGGCATGGCCAACAAGAGAAGATGGAGGACCAACGGCGTTTTAGGGAAGTGCCAGTCCAAAGCCAGCAGCCAGCTGGGTGATAATGATTCCATAGCACAGAAGTTTGCTGAGATGTCCCTGGGGGTAGGCAGCAAATGGAGCATTTTCCCATTTTGCTGATGGGGAAACTGAGGCGAGGCCTTCCCAAAGCCTCAGAGCCTCCCAAGAATTAGCCAGGCTCATTCCTTCTCTGGTCCCAATTTGGTTCCCCCGCTTTCCAGGGATGGGGCAAGTCCCGGGTCAGGCCTTCCTGTAGCTTCACCTCCTCCTCACTCCTGGCTTGTGTCAGCAGCATTAGACCTTTGGGGAGAGGATCTGTGAAGACTAGAGGAAGGGTAGTGTATGAACAAAAGAAGTTCCATGGAAAGTGGAAAAATAATAATATTGGCGCTAATTTAAGGGGGCGTGAAGCACTTTACTAGTGCCTCATTTGGGGAAGGAGGTGAAATTATCAGCCTCATTTTACAGATGAGGAAGCTGAGGAGGCCGGAGGCAGAGTGCCTTGGCTAGGGTCACACTGCTAGAACGTGTCAGGCTGGATTGGGACTTGGGTCTTCGTGACTCCAGGCCCAGAGCTCTGTCCACTGAGTCACTCAGCCGCCCTTCGAGAACTCTGTGGCCCAACTCCTCACACTGGCGCCCTTGGTTTTCTGTGGCCCCGGCATTCCATTTACTCTCCTTGTGTTTTCGCACTGGCTGGGACCCGCGGGGCTGAAGGGCAGCAGGTGGGAAGCACCAGGGAGAGGCACCTGGGCTTGGCATTCACCACTAGAGGGCGCCAGGAGACAAGGGAAGACATGGTGGCGCAGGCTGGGAGGCAGGCAATGCTGATCACTACTTTCTAGCCTATGAGAGGAGGCTGTGAAAGGCTGCTCACTCCCACCCTACAGAGAAGAAGTGGAGGGGGAGGGCAAAGGACCTTGGATCCTAGCTAGGTTTGGAGTCCGAAGGCACCTCAGCTTGGATAGAGGAAAATGACTTGCCTAAGGTCACTTGGCAGTAATCAGAAGAGCTAAGATTCAAATCCAGGTCTTTGGATCCCAAATTCTAAGCCCCATGCTGCTGTGTCCAGGAGGGAGGGAAGGGAATTGAAACTAGGATAGAGGGAATGAGGCTTGGGTGGAGGGAGAGGCTCGCTCTCTACTCATAGAGTTAGAGGGTTTGGGCCTGGAAGGGACCTGAGGAATTATTGAATCCAACCCTTTTTTGTCCCAAATGTGAAAAATGAGTCTCAGAGAAGCTGTTGAACCAGGACTTGAACCCAGACCCTGTGACTCCAAATCCCTGACTTGGATGAGCTAGAGTATTTGAGTTCTTGGCTCAGCCTTGTTTGCCAAGTGTTCCTGGGCTCAGGGAGGCTCCCGTATCCCAAGAATTCGAGAGATTTAAGGCATGGGTGAGAGGCCTGGGCACTTAGGGGAATGTATCTCACCTGCCTCTGAGAGGCTTTCTCTTCTGGGGGCCACAAGAAGGTTTGTACTGCAAACAGACCAACAGGGTGACCAGCTGTCAGTCAGGGCTGGACTCAGCCTAGTGGGCTCTCAGAGGGAAGGAGGGCATTGGGGGCTTAAAGCCAGAGACACACAGGCCCCATCTCACGCAAGCCTGAGAGTAGGAGCTCACATGGGTACACAAGTCCACTAATCACCACACTTCCGGCCCTTGGGCCAGGGGCTCCAGTGACTGGGTACAGAGAGTGTCACATGGAAAATTGGTTATTTATTTGTCTGTCTATCTATCTATCTATCTCTCCCTCCCTCTCTCTCTGTATATATCTATCTCTATCTATCTATCCATCCATCCATTCAACTATCCATTTATCCACCTGTCCATCTGTCTCTGTCTGTCTCTATCTCTCTATCTCTTTATGTATCTATCT
>CM053627.1:7542880-7645985 GCA_028646595.1 Phalanger gymnotis | reverse complement strand
CCATCCATCTATCTGTTCATCCATCCATCCATCTGTTTATCCATCCATCTGTCTGTCCATCCATCCACCCATCCATCCATCCATCCATCCATCCATCCATCCATCCATCCATCCATCCATCCATCCACCCATCCATCCATCCATCCATCCATCCATCTGTCTGTTTGTCCATCCATCTACCCATCTATCCATCCATCCATCCATCCATCTATCCATCTATCTATCTATCTATCTATCTATCTATCTATCTATCTATCTATCTATCTATCTATCTATCTATCTATCTATCTACTCATCCATAGATCTATCTATCTATCCATTGGTCTATCTATCTATCCATTTATTTATTTATTTGATCATCTTTATTTATTTAAGTTCTTTTCTTTTGTATCCCCAGCACTTAGTGCAGTGCCTGGCACGTAGCAGGTGTTTAACAAATGCCTGTTAGCTTATGACTAACACACAGAGAAACCTCTCAAAGATTCCTCAGGGTCACAGAGGTCACAGAGAGAGCATGGCTGCCTCAGAGGTGAGAGGGCTCATGTCCCTTTCCTTTACTTCCCTATCCTCCTTCTCACTGTAAGTCTTTGAGCTGAGGCTGCAGAACCCTTAGACAGGAAGCTTGTAGAAGGACACCAGATCTAACTGCAGCCATTCCTTCTAAGGAGCCTCAAATGCCACTCCAGTAATTCTAGCAAATTTCAAGTTTCATGTATCTTAAGCATATTGCGTACCATCTAAAGATCATTTTTCTTTAAAGAATGGAGAGGCAATGGAGGAGGAAGGTTTTATTGTAGAAGGGAGGTGATAAAAACCACAAGAACATAGGCAACAAGACTGAACCCCAGGGGTGAATGCTTTGTGCTGCCATCGTCCTTGGCGTCGGGTCCTGCTGCGACCATTTCACTGTTAATAAAGATAGAGAAGAAAGAGGCAAATGAAGGGCTGGGGGTGGGGCTTATCTTATTCATTCACTCATAGATTGATTGATTGGTTCATTCCTGCACCATCAGCATTTGTGGGGCAGGGCAGACAGTGTTTTGGAATCCACTTCTCCAATATCCACTTGCTGTGTGACCGCAGCAGACAGGCCAGGGTGTCCAGGGGATTCTGGATGGCCTGGCCCATTGTAGACATTTACTGACTCTTTGGATTGGGCTCAATATCCAGGGAATGCTGTAAGGTGTGCCTGAGTGGAATACATGTGCTTCTGAGTATGTCGTAGTGTGTCTGTATGGAGATAGAGAATCTCTCTGTTTATCTAGAGCATGGGAACAGGAAAAGGTCACAGATTCCAAGTCCTTTCTTTCACTGTGTGTGTATGTGTGTATGTATGTGTACATATCTATATCTTCAGTATATTACAGTTACTGTATATTGATGTATCCATTGTATATACACATAGACCAAAATATGTGTTTATAGAAACATCCAGATGGGGGACAGGGAGCACACTAGGGGAGGGGGAGGAGTACGTCCTAGATTTTAATTCTCTTTCCCTTTTTACCAACTATGGATTGTTGAGCAGATTACTTAAGCTCTTTGAATTTCAGTTTCTTTATCTGGGAAAGAGGGCTATACTCGTTTCACAGAATCCATAGGATTCAAAGCTATACATGACCTTGGAGATCTTCTGTCCCACCCCTCCTCATTTTAGAAAAGAGGAAACCAAGATCTAGTAAGGTCAAGAACTACTTGTCTAAGGTGACTTAGGTAGTAAGTTACACAGATGAAATTTGAACCCAGATCCTTCAACTGCAAAGCCAAGGCTCTTTCTCCTAGGGGACAGTTATTGTGAAGATCAAGTGAGATGATTTTATACATGCATAATATATATATACATATTGCATATGTATATATACATATATTATATATGTATATGAAAGTGCCCAATGAATCAACAAGCATTTATCAAGCACCTACTATGTGCCAGGCACTGTGCTAAGTGCTGGGGATCAGAGAAAGGGGAAAGCCAGTCTCTGCCCTCAAGGAGCTTACAGTCTAATGGGGGAGGGCGGTGGCACACAAACAAACAAATAAGTACAAACGAGCTCTAGATAGGCTAAATAGGAAATAATGAACAGGGGGAAGGCACCAGCATCAGAGAGGATGGGAAGGCTTCTTGTAGAAGTTGGCATTTTAGCTGAGACTCAAAGGCAGCCAGGGAAGCCTAGAGGCCAAGATGAGGAGGGAGAGCATTTCAGGCATGGGGGAGGAAAGGGGCAGAGTCAGAGGAAATGCTTGGAGTCAGGAGATTGAGGAGTATGTGTTAGGGAGTAAGGTGTATGAAGACTGGAAAGGTGGGAAGGGGCAGGTTATGAATGGCTTTGAATGGCAGCGGATTTATACTTGATCCTGGAGCCGATAGGGAGGGCTTGTTGAGTATGGAGGTGATGTGGCTAGATGAGTGTTTTGGCAGCCGAGTGGGGGACAGAGTGGAGTGGGGAGAGGCTTGAGGCAAGGAGGCCAACCACCAGGCTACTGGCATAGTTTGAGTATGAGGTGATGATGACCTTTCCTGGGGTCAGAGAGGAGGGGGAGCACACGAGAGATGTTACAAAAGGAAAAACTTTACAACAGATTGGATATGGCAGGCATGGGATGAGAAACAGTAAGGTGTCCAGGATGATCCCTGGTGGCAAGGCCGGGTGACTGGGAGGATGCTGGTGATCTCAAGAGTAACGGGGAAGCTTGGAAAGTGGAGGGGTTGGGGAAAGAGAATGAGTTCAGTTTGGGGCATGTTGAGGGACATCCAGTTGGAGATTTCTAATAGGCAGCTGGAGATGTGAGACCGGAGGTTGGGAGAGAGGTTAAGCCTGGATTAGTCCATCTGATAATCAGCAGCATAGAATCCTGATAAGATCAGCAAATGAACAAGGAAAGAGGAAGAAGAGAAGAGGGCCCAGGACAGAGCCTCGGGGGACACCTACGGTTAGGAGGCACAGCACAGGAGAGCGAGAAAGGATGGCCAGATAGGTAGAAGGAGAGCCAGGACAGTCACAGAAACCTGGAGAGAAGAGAGCATCACGGAGAAGAGGGTGATTGACAGGCAAAGGCTGCAGAGAAGTCAGAAGCATCCCGCTCAAATGAATCGCTTCAGCGACCAGGAGTTATTCTCAGTAAAACCTGGTTTTTGGGACCCTTCTTCCATCCAGCCTCTACCAGAATTTACCTTCCCTGACCCCAGTGGTCTTGCTCAACTGAGGGGATAGTTGGGAAGGGGCAAGTAGAAGAAAGAGTGGTTGGAATATGGAGCCTCTTCCCCTGCCTGCAGGGTTACTAAAAACAAATCAGCCTAAAAGTCTATATATGTCTCCCATGCTCTGGCTGGAGGCTAGAGCCCACGACATTCCACTGAGTTCAGGTCACTTACCTCACCATGGCTATTCAAAGACACTGTATTGATTCCAATCGTTCTGGCGTCTTCTGCTTTGGGGTGGAAATACCTCCATATTCCCTATGCCTTTAAAAGAGAGTAGAGACGCCTAAGTCCTGGCTACTCCCAGGTTTCAAGCACGAGGAATTTCAGCTTTGCTTAGTCATGGCCACACACTTTGAATAGGTGAAACAGGTCTTCCAAGGAGACACCTTTGGAAAGAGTGGTGCTCACTAGGAGGAGTGCTGTGATCTGGTTTTTTTTTTAGAGTTTTATTGTTTCATAGCCATGATTCCTATAACCTTGCTTAGAAATGTGAATTATTACCCTTCTTAAGATGACTGAATTTGGAGTCAGATGACCTGGGTTCTAATTCTGACTCTGACACACACACTTGACTTTGGGCAAGCTGTTCATGCTCTAGGCTTCTGTTTGTGATCTGGCAGGTTTGGGCTTGGTGACCTCCAAGTTCCCTTCCAGCTCAAAATGATCATTGTCACCCTCATGAAAATAACCCCAGGTGTGTGGGCTTCTGGGCCATGAGAAGATCAGGTGGTGGGTCCAACAGGTATTGTAAGTACAATGCCTCTTTATGGTTCTGCTCTTCCATATGGAGAAGTTTGTGGTGGAGTTAAGCTTGTTTTGATCAGATTTCTAAGAGAAATGGTTACTCTGGGTGATAGTACTGAAACAGGTGTTACCGCTTGAAGGTGACAAGCTGTATTATGCTGGAGTGATATGGGCACCCAAACTGTTTTATGATTGAGGCACAAATATAATTTATCTGATTATGGAATGAAGATGAAATCTTGTTTACTAACCATAAGCTAAGGTGGGGCCCAGAATCTCACCCCAAAAAGACAGGAGAGAGAAAGAAGTCAAAGGAGATTTTGGAGCTGCCTCAGTTAAGTTTTGAGCTGGAAGTGATGGAAACTATAGTTGCTGCTGAAGAGTAACACAGCATGGATTCATTCAGCAGTGGAAGCACTTTTTTGTTATAGAAGTTAAGTTCACCAAAGAACTGCTTTGGGTGGTTCCTGAAGCAGAAAAAGGACACTGAAACAGTGTTTTTGACTTACTCTAAGCACCTGGATTTTCCTCAATCAGGCGTCTTTTTCCAGGTGTGTGTATGTGTCCAATTTTGCTTACAGATACGGAATGGTTTGGTGGGAGAGCATGTGTTAGGTTTGTACATGGATTATGTTAATATTTATTTTTGCTTCAATAATTTAAATATATTTAATATATGGCACATGTAATATATTAATGACAATATATAATAATATGCTATTTCTTTTGCTTTATTGTTAAGTAAATGGTTATGCTCTAAAAGTGTCATCACTGTAAGTGGCTGGTTTGTGTAAATGAAGACACATTGGTAGGGGCTCAAGAACTGAAATATAGGAGAATATATTCCCTCCACAACAGGAACATCCCTCAGATTCTGAGAATTTGAATGTAACTGTGATGGTGGCCCTTCTCTGGGAACTTTGAAATGCCAGGGTGAGGGCAGGGTGGAAAGAACCAATCAGTCTAGAGGGTGAGAATAGGTATCTACATAACCTGTGTGAGAGGCACAGGGCCCTAGAATGTGGATGGCCACCCACATACCTTGTTAGATGTATATCGAGACATTAGGACAGAACTAATTACTCCATTTTATATAATTATGACTCTAACAGTGGAAATTTGAATACATGCCACCACACTTCATGGGATTTGAGACTGAAATGATAGATCAGTATTCATTTTAGTTTTGATTCTCTGTTGGTTTGCAATGATTTACAAAGGGCTCTGTTAATGGGGGCCTCCTGATCAAATCTCCAGCCAACCAAATCTTGCCTAGTGGCCTAGAGGAAAGAGGAGGAACAGGGAAAGGAAGGGATCCAGAAGACACAGATGTGACTGAAGACATTGCTGACTTCACGGGATCTGAGAGCATTCCTGGGATCCTAGAGCGAGAAGGGTCTTAGAGGACACCTGGCCACCCCCAACCACCCCATTTTACAGACAAGGACACTGAGGCTCGGAAATGGTAAATGACCCCAAGATCACACGAGTCTGAGCTGGGATTTGGACAAAGTCCTGTGGACTTGGGGCGTTTTGACCCCAGGTCTTTGCACTGCATCACACACGGGCCAAGTTTAACTTTGCCACATCTAAAGTGGTTTAAACATGTGATTTGGGAAGCCAATCAAGGCAACCCTTTCTCTTCCATTTTTGTTGGCAGATCATGAATTCATGTCTCTTGGTGCTGTGATGCCCAGGCCATCAGAAGAGTGGTCATGTATGTTTGTCATGTGGCAGAGCATGCAGTAACTTACCCAATGACCTCTGATAAAGCGGCCCACTTCTGGATTCATCGCTGTCTAGATCTGCAAAATAGGGACCATAGGTCATAATTGGCCAAAAGTGACTTGAAATTCTCAGAGACATGCCCCTCTCCTCATCAGGCTCACGATGTGATGGGCTTGATTACAGAACCTTGTACAGTCCTTGCAAAGTTTGGGCACCGGGCTATAAAGACAAAGAGGACAGGGTCCTTGCCTTCAGCAAGGTCATCAATTTTCTTTTGGTCATCTGTGCGTGAAGTGCCCAGTGAGGAAATCCCTAGACCAATATAGAGAAGCACCAACATGCTTGGCCCTCAAGGGCAGAATCAGGAGCAGTGGGTGGTCATTGTTGTGTTGAGTCGGTTTCAGTTGTGTCTGACTCTTCATGACCCCATTTGGGATTTTCTTGGTAAAGATACCGGAGTGGCTTGCCATTTCCTTCTCCAGCTCATTTTATAGATGAGGAAACCGAGGCAAACAGCGTTGAGTGACTTGCCCAGGGCCACACGGCTAGTGAGTGTCTGAGGCTGGATTTGAACTCAGAAAGATGAGTCTTCCTGACTCCAGGCCTGGCACTATGTGAACTATGATGCCACCCACCTGTCCCTATTGGGGACATTAGGATTAGACACAAGCTGTATGGCCCCTGCCAAGTCATTTAACTGCTCTTGGTCTTAGTTTCCCCATCTGTAAAATAGAGATAATAAGAGAACCGATTTCACTTGAGAATCAAATTAGACAAAATACTGTCTGTAAAGTGTCTTATAAATCTCTAGGAGCTCTTTCAATGTTAGTGATGATGACAGTGAGCTAGAGGAGAGGGTCAGCTGTGGCCTAGCCTGCATGGCCTGGAGCTTCCTTCTGACCCCAACACACTATGGCACAAAGAACAAACCATTAGGTAAATGGGGTTTGGAGTCTCCTTGTTAGAAAGGTACCACAGCAATTTCGAGATCATCACCACCCCAGCCCCCAGATCCCTGCTTACCTCTCATGTAATAGCTTCTCCAGTTGTATGATCCCAGTCTGCCCCCAAAAATCTAGACAAAGGCAGAAAGGAGGAGAGAGATGCGCGCGCGCACACACACACACATTCAGCCCCAGCCAGCAGGGCTCTCCCAGGCTGCAGGAGGCCTTTTAGGGGGCAAGCATAGCATACTATGGCAGAGCCTTTTGACAGATATTATCCGTAGGCCAAGTTATAACAGAGCATTTTTTGTCTCAAGGATCAGAGATTTCACTGGTTGGGTCTCCTCCTCACTAGTGAAGAGCCAGACCTCAATAACTTAGTGTGTGTTCTGTGAGGAGTAACGTAGAGCAGCCCCCTGTGATTGTCTGAGACGAGCCGCCTCAGACTTAGCTGGGAGAGTCTGGGGTGGGGCGGCGGTGAACAGACCCTCACGAGATTCAGACTCTATGGGGCGGCCTTCAAAGACTTAGGGGCGCTCCTCAGGCTGTGCGGAAGGCTTGGGAAAGGACTCAGTAGAAGCGATCCATATCGAGCCCCAGTCATACAGAGGGAGGAGGGAAAAAGCTCCATCTGCCGGGCCCCAGGGGCAGAACCAGGGGCAGCGGAGGGAAGGGCTAAGGCTGGATATCACTGTCATGAAGAGCTTCCTGACCCTCGGAGCTGTCCCCGAAGTGAACCGGACCACTCCAGAGAGGGTGGGAGCCTTCCATTTGGAGGATCTGCAGGCAGAAGCTAGGGCTAACCAGGAATTCTGTGTAATCGGGAAAGGGCCTGAGACACGGGCGTCTAAGCATGATAGGACTGCTGCCTAGACATCAGAGGCAGGTGCCCTGCCTAGCTCGGCCTGGGCACGTGCAGGCCCATCAACGAATGCAAAGACGTTCTTTATAATGAAGGCAGATAGCAACGAATCTGGGAAAGAAATCAGGCCTTTGGTCTGAGTGACCTTTGGGGAGGGGGAGTTAAGGCTGATGTCAATCAGCAACACGGGCTTGGGAGGGGGGAGGGCCGTGTGCGTTGAATGTGAAGTCCTGGGGTTTGGGGAGGGGGTGTGGTTTGCCGTGTTTGGGCCGTGATCTTGTTCTCCATGATGCCTTTTCAGAGTCAGACTGGCCAAAAGGCATTTATACGGATCCAGCTTTGTGTCATTTCCAGCCCTTGTGCCCAACAGAGGGTGTGTCAGGAGCATTGCCATGGCCTGTCTACACTTGCTTAATTTGTTCAGTTGTGTTTATTACGCCACTTTTCCGCCCATGGAAGAGGCACAAATCCTAAAGGAAGTTCCATGTCCAAGGCTGCATGGACCACTCTGGCTCACCTCTTCACTGCTACTGGAATCAGAGGCGGGGAAGGCACGGTGGCAGCGGACCCACACACCCTGCACCTGCTCAGCGGAGATCTCTACGGTGCTTCTGCAGGATGCTGTTGGCTGTCAAACGTGAACAGAAAAGGGGTGGGGCCTTAAACTTGCTGGACTCTAAGAAAAGAAGGGAAACCAATTTCAGAAAGACAATGCTCTCCATGAGCGCAAAGCTGAGGGAGTGCCCTGTCCAGATGCATCCACCTTTCCTTTGAGCAGGTCCCCACCCTGCCAACTCACCCCTCCCTCACTTTTCAGCTTCCTTTTATGTGGGCTCTGTGTGTGTGACCCACGCAGACGATGTTAGTACGTGCCAGACAAGGGCTTTACGAGGCTTTCCTGTACCCGGGAAGTGCCAGTACAGTTGCCTGCTTCCAGCCTCTGGCCCCTTCTCTAGGTAAGCTGCCTTCGCCTGTAGCTGTCTGGGTGTCCCGATTCTTGTGGGTGAACTCTTGAGCCCACAAAGAACAACAGTATTTGACAGTAGGATGGGTTTGACCAAAGCAGGCCGTGTGACGAGTTGGCTTACCACGTAATAGCCCATTTTGAAGTCGCAGGTACTCGGAGGGTGTCTGGACTCTTTCCTACATTCGGTCTCTCGGATCCTGAAGTCTATGTCCATGGTCAAATCATTCTCATTCATGAAGTTGACCTTGGGGAAGGGAATCAGCACAGTGGCCAATGAGGCGAGGGTTAGCTCTTGGCTGATTACATTGTTGAGCTGAGACGACCAGAAACACACGTCGCTTCCATTTCCTCCTCCCTCCGATACATTGTATTTATTTTGTTTCTACTTGTATGTGTGCCCGTTGTCTCCCAGATAGGCTGTAAGCGCCAGGAGGCCAGGCTCTATCTCACTGTTTTTCTGTTTCCCCTGTCAGTGCCTGACACACAGAAGGTCCTTAATTAATGCTTGTTGACTGGTTGTCATACTGTAGAAATCCCGTAACTTCATAGTTAGCCAATAATTCCCTTGAGAGAAAAAGTCAAACTGTACATTTGCAGAGCGATTTGGGCCACCCTGAGTTATCCAGCCTCACCTAGGCTGATGATCTCCGATGTGAACATTAAGGAGCTTCTCCTCCATACCAGCAGGGTGAGCGTTTGGTTTAGCACTACTTATAAGATGTCTGATTTTAAACAATTTTTTTGAACCCAGTCCGACCAGATTTCCTTGGTACGTGGGCCTTCCAGTGAGGAACCTCCCTTCAGCAATGCAGATCAACACCAGCCCTTTGACTGAGGCTCTTTCAGAGTTTCCTGGGGCATGGAGAGGCTGGGCGAGTGACAGGTTGGATGCCACAGAAAGGGGATCAGAGATGGAATGTAAGCCCAGCTTTCCCTATCTGGGAGGCTGGCTTTCTGTCCTTTACCGCTCCGCCTCCTTCTCAATCTTATTTTTGTTTATTTGTTTTTTTTTTCTTTTGGAGGGGGGAAGGCAGGGCAATTGGGGCTAAGTGACTTGCTCAAGGTCACATAGCTAGTAAGTATGTCAAGTGTCTGAGTCTGGATTTAAAGTCAAGTCCTTCTGACTCCAGGGCTGGTGCTATACTCACTGTGCCACCTAGCTGCCCCCTTCTCAATCTTTCTGAAAGGTGTGAAACTAGGATAACCTGAGAGTCTTCCTGATTTTGTTGCTAGCACTGAAGGGTGGGGAACAGACAGGCAACCAGCATTTATTAAGCACCACTGTATACCAAGCCCTGTGTTAAGTGCTAGGTATACCAAGAAAAACCAAAACAATAGTGTCTACCCTCAAAGGTCTTACATTCTAATGGAGGAGACCACATGTAAATGCTAGGTGCACACACGATATGGGTGCACACATGGGTGTGTTTACATACATCTACCCAATGTATATATGGGCACGTATATACACACACATATATATATGTGTATATACATACATGAAAGAAAATCTCAGAGGGAAGGCATTAGCAGCTGGAGCAACTGGGAAAGGCCTCCTGGAGCTAAAGATGAGTGTTGAGCTGATTCTTGAAGGAAGCCAGAGAAGCTAAGAGGCGGCACTGAGGAGGAAGAACAGTACAGGGAGGGGGACAGCCAGTACAAAGGTCTGGAGGTGGGAGGTGAGAGATGCTACCTCATGTTTATCCTGCACAAGGTGACCTCTTGTCCATTTTGTGAATCTTTTCTACAACATTCCAGACAATCTTTCATTGAGCTTCTGTTTGAATAAGTCAACTGACAGGGGCCTCATTATCTCGAGGAAGCTTTAATTTCTTAAATTGAATTTTTGGACACCTTTGACAGTAAGAAAATCCTTCCTTGTACCTACTTATTGTTGATCTGTTTCATGTAATTTCCCCCCACAGACCTGAGAGCTGCCCTCTAGAGCTACCCAGATTCACTCTGATCACTGAGGCATGACCTTCAGGGGCAGGGAAAGAGAAGATAGGGGCAATGAGAAATGAGGGCTGGGATGGTGAGGGTGGGGATCAAAGAAGGTAAGACATCAACCCAGTGGGCCTGCAATTCTGCATGATGGAGCATCAAATGAGAGACATCTGGCCACCAAGTCAGAAAGGCCTGCTTCTGACACATGCTGGCTGGGTGATCCTGGATGTGCTCAGGCCACTTGCTGGGGCTCTAAGCTGCAGAGAAGGCGCCCATCTGCACTGGTAGAGGAAGCTTCTCACTGGGAGCTCTTGACATTGAGGAGACCCTAAAGCTGGTCCAAATTTTACACACACACGCAACACACACGCACACACATATACACACGCGTGCACACGCACATGCACACATACACACAATCAGAGGCTGTTCTGGTTTTAAAATTATCTTTAAGGGTGACAAAATTGACAAGAAGGAAATCGAAATGTAAGAACCCCCTCGTCCCCCATAAAACCCAACACAAAACACCTTAAGCTATCTACTTACTCTCTTAACCGAACTCTTGTATGCCCGGAACAAATTTGGGCTTTGAGACTGGGAGTTCACTTTTTCAACCGAGGCCCTGAGAGCTTCCCTCATCATGGCTGGATCATAGTCATACACAGGGAAACCTGAATCATGGAAAGATGCCAAGCACTCATGAAGATGGGGAGTCGCTAGCTGAAATCATGAGAAATGAAGAGCCTGCCCCTTCCATTGAAGGCATCCTACCTGAACAAGACCAGATGTTCACAGCAAGTGTAATTAGCACCAGAACCTCCATGATTGCCTCCTTTCCAGGATGTAGAAGTCAGATCCAGAACCAAGGGGGACTTTTCCTGTTGAGCTTCCCAAGGCTTAGTCTTTCTGGAGATAAAAGTGGGTTTTACAATGTCATCTTACCTCTGAATTTGGCCAGGGCCCATGTCACCGCTTTTCAGCAAACAGCTCAGCTCAAACAGAAACCATCGATCCAGGAGCAAATATTTGTTGCCAAGTCTTTCTCCATGAAAATGTTACAGTGTAGAGTGGCCTTTGGAGTTTAGACCTCAAGGGGAGAATTCAGCAGCTCTCTGACCTAACACTAGGAATCAAGGACAGTAGCATATGGCTGAGATGCTCATAGGATCTCAGCTTGAGAACTGGAAGGAAACAGGCCAGTCCAGTCCGATGCCCATGAAAATGGAGGCCCAGAGAGAAGTCGCTGATTCAATGTCACACAAGAAGTTAGTGTTGGAGGCAGGATTTGAACCCAGATCCTCTGACTCCAGAGCTTTTCCCATGGTGTCATTCCTTTCCCACATGATGTTTGTTTGCATGTCAGTGCTATGGTGGGTGGGGAAGCAGTCACTGAGAGAATATTTTCACTGAAGTCTTCCTGGGATATTTCATCATGGTGTGGGTTCTGGCAGCTTATGCTAGAAGGGAGGACTCTCTGACTTGGCTCTGCCAGAATCCAGTGGATTCAAAGGTGAGTCTGACAATTAACTTGATATCTGTTACCTGGGGACCAGCCTAGAAAAGTACATAGAGACACATCCCTAGACACAAGAAGACTTGTCCAGGGCAGCTGCTAGTGTCTGAGGTGGTAGCTGAACCCCGGTCTTCCTTACTCTAAGCCCAGGATTCTAGGCCCTGCACCAAGCTGCCTCAAAGATGCTGGCTGAGAGTGGAATGTGGGGTCCCATGTGCTATGTGAAGATATGCCCCTCCCTCTTTTCTTTTTTCCTGGGAGCCTCTGGCCAAGCAGCCGGATTGCTCCAATTTCTTTCTGTTTTCTGTAAAGAATAGCCCATAGCCTTCTTCCTGTTCTCCTTCCTGCTGGCTGGTACTGAGGCCTCTGCATGATTCTATCCTCAGAGGCTTTGGGTGTTGAATGTCTTCTGTGGGACATCTTTTGGAGGCTGGTTCTCAATCTCCAGCTCCCTTCCCAATCTTGCAAAGGGCATCACTGCATTTCCATTCTTCTCTCCTTTCCTTTTTTCATGATTGTATTTGGGAGCTCATAGAATTAATGGTCTTGTGACTCTCCACGTTGAACACACGCATCTGAGTTAATGTTGATATGAGCTTTGAATTTTTTGGATCTGTATGTTTTCATTGAATCATAATTTCACCAAAGTAGTCCGTGGATTCTTGAGTTAGTTCTGTGCTTTACTCATTTTGTTTCCGTTCTTTCTGAAGGTGTGTATATGGGAGAGAAAGAGAGAGAGGTAGAGGGAGAGGGTGGCTTCTTGGGGAAATACTGGGGGTCCTTTATTTCTAGGACTTTACTGCCAAATGATCCTGAAGGTTTGGAAAGGGCTTAATGGGAAGGAGGATGGGAGCTTAGAAGGTTCTCTCCTTCCTGCCTTCCCTCAGAAGCATCATTACCAACAACATTTCTCAACAGGTCAGATCTCCCAGAGCGATCTCCCTGAGTACCAAGACCTTATGACATTTTCTAATCTGCCAACATAGAAATGCTTTCTCTCTCCATGAACTCCCAAAGCACCCAAAGAGCCATGGCCAGAAGCAGGTGAAGTCCAGTGGCCAGCATGGCTGCCGGGTACAGGCGGGCAGGAGCCTGGTAATGGGGGTACTGGAGGTCTACCATCTTCCTTGACTTCCTCTTTTAGTCGATGACGCGGAGAAGAGCACACACAACTTTCACCCGTTCCTTTCTACGGGCTGAGTCTGTGTAGCCAAGCTTCTTCCTCTTCAGACTAAAGGTCTGTGATGAAGCACAGAGAAGGGCTAGGAGGTTATCAGAGGCAAGAAGTGTCTCCACAGAAGGGTATTTGGTAGAGCCTCTTTCACTTTATTCTATGTAAAACAAACTGTATAACCACAGCATTCCACATCTTTGAATTTATGAATTCAGAGGGAAGTGTAATGAGAGATGAGAAACCAAGGATGGATGGCCGGGATGGGGTCCAAGATTTGAAATGAGAGAAAATTTTATGTTTTAATATTTGAGCAACAATCTTTTTGTTTTCTAGATTATATTCATACCCAAGCAGTGAGGGGCTAAATTCAAATAAGTCACTTGAGCACTATCAGGCTCTCTGCTTTCTGGGCAATCACCCTTTGAGCACCAGCTAGGTAGCTACAACCTGTTAGAGAAGGTCCATCTGTTTTCCAAGAGAGGCGACAAAGTTGTGGTGTAGGCAGAGTGCCACCTGGTGGGAAATGTGGGCATTACACTCCATCCTTGAGCAATGAATACAATGACCTGACTTCTTGTAGAGGTGTTGGAAGAGCAGCATCCAAGCCACGTAGCCAACAGGGCCCTCTGATGTCATGTACGAACACTGCTCTCTTTTCTCCTAGACTGTGAACTCCAAGGAAATTTCAAATATTATTCATCTTAGTATATCCATGCAGTGCCCTGAACATATACAAAACTCAATAAATATGTCTGTCAAATATAAATATATAATATATATATAGATATTTGTATATATATGTATATACACGCGTGTGTATGTACACATACACACACATGCATACACACACACATGCATATTCAGAGAGAAAAACTCCATGTGGAGTAGTAAGCAGTTTGGGGTTATGGTTGGATACAAGGGCACCATATATGTCATCCGCTCAACTCAAGAAAATGAAAAACAAATTGATTGCACCCCAATCACTGAGCCATGAGTTGGCTCCCTTACCTGCCAACCCAGATTCCCTAAGTTCCAGGGAGTTTTTTGGCCTGCTTTCATCTCCCCAACAAGTGGAGATGTGTTATTTAGGAGCAGAGAAAATGAAAGGACTGAATGAGAATTTGCAGACCAGTTTCACTCCCAGGAATCAAGCCTTCCTTGGGCTAAATGGTTGTTTCTCTTTATGATTGAAATCTGGATGATTAAAAAGCATTTTCCCACTCAAGATGTAAATCATATCCCATTATTGTCTGTTCATCATGCGAGAACCTCTCCAATGCTGACTTAGTGAGCTACCAAGGGACCAGTGAGAGCTTGGTCATTACTCTGTCTCTGTTGTCTGATAGAAGGAAGAAGTACTGAAGAGAATTAGTTACAAAAAGCCCTCTTTCCAACCCATGTGAGTGCTTTGCCAGAAGGCGCAACTAGGTGGGGTGAGGCCCTATTTTCCTTCGGGAAGGTTTCTTTCTGAGAGCTTGACCATGTTTGGAAGAGAAAGGGGACAAAGGAAAAAAATCAAAGGTTTGGACTTGGGGTCTTTATGCCTCTTCTACCTACAGGATCCTAGAGCTAGAAAGGAGCTGAGCTAACTCCTCAAACCATTGCACTTTTCCCAGAGATGGGAGGAATTGTCTTCAGGGTCACCCAGCTAGGTAGAGAAAGGACTGGAATGAGAATTCAGAAGTGTCCTCACTCTTACTAGGTTGTTGGCTGCCTAGAATGTTTTTGTGTTTTTCTTTAGACAACAAGAAAGTGTGGTTGGCTAGAAGAAGGCTTCAGTGACTACCCAAAAGGTGTTTGCTGTAGTCTCAAGACTCCCTTCGACTTCCGTACTCCAGATTCTTGCCTCCTTTAGAGGATATTGGGAATGAGTAGTAATGCCAGGATCCATGCCAGGCTGCTAAGGGGTTGAATGAGGAAGGAGCTGGATGGTCAGAAAGTAGGATAATTCTGTCAAGGCAGAGCACCTGCCTTCAAATTTCAGTATTGCTAGTTACTAGTTTTGTGACCTTGGTAAGGTCACTTCACATGTCTAGCTCTCAATTTCCTCATCTGTAAAACGGGAAGATTGAACTATGTGTTCACAAAGGCCTTTCCAGCTTAAATTCTATGAACTAGGAACAGGAGAATTTTTCATCTGGCATACTCAATATACTACCCTCAATTGTATTTGGTGTACCAGCAAACCCAAACCAGTCACTGATCCACACCTCATGCTTTCTTGCCACTATGCCTTTGCTAATTCTTCCTCATTTTCTACACCCTTTTATATTGATTAAAACCAGAGCTTTGTTCAGGTATCACCTTCACTACAAAGGATTCCTTCGTCCTTCAGCTAGAAGCAGGCTTTCCTTCCTTCGAACAAGTCTCTTTTATTAGACTCCTTGTGAGTGGGGACTGTCTTTTGTTTTCCTTTGTATTCCCAGCACTTAGTATGTAGTAGGTGTTCCATAAATATTTATCAACTAATTGGTTTATGAATTATTCCAGTCCTTCATACCTTGGCCTATCCCACCTGCCCCCCCTTCATTGGTTGTCACTGTCTGGGCTTTCCTATTATTCCCAGCTAATGTTTATTCAAACTCTCTTTTATAAGTAGAACTTCAAAGATATATAAGTAGATGAAACATTTATTAAGCACTTACCATATTATAGGCACTGGTCTCAGGGCTGGGGACACAAAAACAAACAAACAAAAAGATAGTCCCTGCCATTAAGGGTCTTACATTCTAAAGGGGGAAGACAGCACATAAAAAAGAGCAAAAAAGTAGTGGAGAGAAAGGAATTAGGGAAAGGAGAAAGGTTGGGAAATGGTCCAGGGAATCATGGGCTGAGCCACATTGGCTGGCATTGGAACTTTGAATGGAGGCTCTGGCAATGAACTCACCAATCAGAGGAGGAAACCACAGAGTTGAAGACACTGACAATGTGAGAAGGTGATGGGGCAGAGATTGGGAAGAAGTTCAGAAAGTCATGAGGCTGAACCAGGTGTGGAATGATGCCTACACCATGACAGCCTCTATGAGTCACCACTTGGTCATTCCTTACTTTAATGTCTGTTTAACTTACCAATGATCAATTTGTCATTTAGTGTACATGTCAAAAACCCTGCCCAATGGTATTAGTACTGTTTTTTCCCATAGGAAATAATATATTTTAAATATATACCTATGTATAATACTTTAAATATGCACCAATATACATAATACACATCTATGGTGTATATAAGCCTGTGTGTGCATGCATGCATAAGCATGTATGTGTGTGTGTATATGTGTATGTGTGTATGTGTGTGTGTGTGTGTGTGTGTGTGTGTGTGTGTCTTATATTTCCTCTTGGCAGTATCTACTTATCTTTTGTGGTGACGATTTCTATTACTTTTCGGAAAGTGACATACTAGCTTCTCTTTTTATTTCTCAGTCTTGGCAAAAAGTCTAATGTGATTTTGCTTAGAGCTTTTTGATTTGTGAAATGATTCATCTGAGTTGCTCAGAAAATCCTCTCCAAATCCCAGATACTGTACATTTTGTTGACTACATTTCTAGGTGATTTAAATTTATGGTTTCTCCATGATTGTGTTTCATGGATTCTAGCAACCTCTATTTTTGGTTCCTTTATGTGATACAGGAAATTTTCTTTTGTGTATAGCAATGCTCTTCTCTCCCAAACTCCTATTCAGACTGATAATCTGGGTCTCCAAAGGGCAACTGCAACATCTCCCCTCAGAGTTCTAGGAGACTCTGAGTTCCTGGGTTTGCTTATCTAGTACTATATTTACTTCACCTTAAAGTATGTGTCACACTGCTAAAAGTATACTTTTAAAAGTATCCCTGAGCAAAGTGGGCTCAAGCTTATAGAACTTACATGGCAAAGGGGTAAACTCACAGCTCTTTATTATTGGAAATCCTTTATTTTCCTTTGTGGAATCCTCACGGATTCTCCTTAGTCACCGTGTAGCTTTCTGTTAGTCTCTCTGTAGAGTCCTGAAGCTTCCTTTTCTCTGTCTAATTTGTCCTTGGTTCTTGATGCATCCCCTGCTGTCTGTAATCATTGTTCCAGGGACATTGCTAGGATACTTATGAGAATTCTGGACATTTTGAAGTGTGCAATATCTTCTTTTGATCAAGGAAGGAAGGAGGCAGATGCTCGTCTTTTCTCCCTTCCAGATTCCAAGCAGTTCTCTGTCAAGTTCTCGGCTGGAAAGGCTTCTCCCATGAATCTGGCCAGGCACTGAAATTCTAGGTTTTGAATTGGCTTGCACTTTGATCCAAAATTCGCTGGCCATGACTCCTTTTAGCCAATCTTGGTACACTTCCTGTGTAGCGTAATTTCATTCATCTAGTGGTTTGAAGAATTCTTTTCCTTCCAAACTTTGATTATCCAAGTTTGTTTGCACTTAGTTCAATGCTCTTAACAGACTAATTCAACAGAGGTTTTCTCTCCTGGAAAAAGGCATAAGGTAAGAGAGATTATTATTTTCTATTATATTAATAACCAATTATTAAATTAAGATTAAGGCTTATTCTATTTCCTCATTCAGGGACCAGCCCCTGCAAGTCAATCAGTCTCTGAAGGACATTGCCGATAGATGTGATCACTCAAATCCTTCGGGAATATGAGCCTCAATCTTAGTGGGGACCCCACCCAACTAGGAGACCTTACTTCTGTTTAGAGTGTGAAGAGAATCTAATCTGGGTGAATTCCAAGCCCAAAGCATCAAGTTTATGCCCCTGCACCTCTTCTGTTAAAGTTTAGGGTAACCCAGCTCATGAAGGAGGAAACCAACCACAGCAATCTGGGTACAGATGGATTCCTTTGTCTAGATTGCTGGGGGCAGCTGAGCCTCATGATCAACCTATGTTCTCAGCAGGAGGAGTTGAAGGTTTTCAGCTCACCTCCTCATTTGAAAGTCCATCCCCTCATGAATTGTTCAGCAGTCAGGGTTGATTTTCATCTGCCAGGGGTACCCCCATTTCCAAAGGTATTTAAACATTCAGTGATCTCCATGATTTGGTCTTTGGTTACTGAGAGAGACCACTGATCATCAATTTATTATCAGCTAGTCTAATTAATAAATCGATTGTTAATTACCCAGAAACTGTATCTCTAGGGCTTTTCATTTGCTTCAAAGGACTAGAGTAGCTAATTGGTTGTTTTAAGTGGGGTGAGGTGATTCATTTACACTCCTCCCATGCCACACTTATATCTGATTTATTGAAATACATTATTCAGATTTTTAAAAGTTTTTTTTTGTATTTTGTTAGGAGATAAGCAATGCTCAGATTGTCTTGTGAAGTTCCATTGAATATCACTAGTAGGAAATCTTAAAAATATTCCAGTTCCTTTGTTCTTGATTTTCCCTTATTATTTGTTTTTGCCACTTTTGAGTATTCATTCTTTATCTAGGCAATTCTGTTCCTTTGAGAATCTGCTAGTTAATTAGCATTGCCCATTATGCTGTCAGATCTCATATTTTTTTGTTCTGTCATTCATGATTTAATGTATATTTTTATGTATGCCATATTTTTATTGAGGTTATTAACCATTCTGAAAGGTCTTTTTGTTTTGTTTTGTTTCTGGGTATGTTGTTCTTTCTGGAGATTTCTTTCTTTTATTCTATAAATGGAACCAACCCATTTTTTGCTTACTTGTTGTATTAGGTGTGTGTGTGTGTGTGTGTGTGTGTGTGTGTGTGTGTGTGTGTGTGTATGTGTGCGTGCTTTGGGAAGGTGATTTTTTTCCCTGTAAAGTTGGCTCACCTTGTCCTTTTTTTTTTTTGCTATTCTTTTGTTTTGCACATTTGTTACTGCTTCCATGATGGAGTGGGGCTTGGGCTTGGACATGGCCATTCCCTCAGCCATCTTGAAATCCTTCTTGGTTTGCCTGTGAAGAGGATATGCACTTTTCAAAGTGTTTTATTGCTACACAATATGTTCTACTTGGCTAGTGTTCCCCAGTGGGTCTCACTGAAGTTGAGCTCAGAATCCTGGCCAAGAGCATGGAGGGTTTTCATGATTCTGTGCTGTGTCTAAGTGGACTTTGGGCTATTGCTGGATATTTCCTAGTACTACTTGTGCTCAGAAACCCAACAAACAGATTATCTGACCACAGCGGCCTCTTCATTTTCTTCGAAACGAGTTGATTTTTAAACTTCAATATTTGCATTTGCTCTTCTTGCTTATTTGGGGTTTATTTGCCATGATAATCTCAGGAGGCTGGAAAGAGGGAGCAGATGGATTCTTTCAGCTTTGCTGAAGGAAGTCACACATCAACCACCACCTCTATGTGTTTGGGATTTTATGCATTTCTCCTTTAGAAGGTTCATGCTCATAAAGCCTGTATCCCTCTCCCCTGATATGCGTTCTGTTTGCCCTTTGTTTACGCCCTCATGTATAGCTCAGTCTTCTGTAGATCATCTGGTTAGCTCAAGCTATCATCATAAGAAGAGGTGGTGGGGTACAGGAGAAAAGGAGCAGAACTCGGAACCATGGCACATGGATTGGCATCCTGAGTCTGCCATTTAATCCTTCCCTGGGCTTCTGTTTCATTGTCTGTGAATGATTGAGCAGACCTAGATGAACTCTGAGGCCCCTTCTAGCTCTATGTTGATGATCCTATGAACTGTTATTTCTAGCGCTCCTTAAGGTTTATAAAATGCTCTACCAATAAACACCCAGTAAGGCATAAAAAGCAATCAGTCTTGGTCTCATTCTGCAGATGAGAAAGCTGAGATTGTGAGATGTTAATGAACTTGGCTGAGGCCATACAACCAAACTTGGCCTTTTGACTCCATCCGGTGCTTTGCCACAGTAGAGAAATGCTAACCTTAATGCACCACTATAGTGTTTGCAGTGCACTTTATAGGCATCTCATTTGTTCCTTGCAATAACTCTGTGAATTCTTATTACCATTTTAAAGGTGAAGAAACTGAAGCTGAGGCAGGAAGGTGATTTCTTGTCTAGCACCACACAGAGAGTACGTGTCATGGGCAGGACTAGAACCCAGTTCTTCCTAACTGAGCTCAGAAATCATGCTGCTTATTATCCCACTCTCCACAGCACTGGCTTTTTAAAAAATAATTTTATTGATACCTTTTTTTAACATTCCCATAATCTCTTCCAGTAGTAGCCTTCCCCCTACCAGAAAGCTATCCCATACAACGAATAGTAATTTTTAAAGAATGAAATAAAAATAAGCCAAACCGATCACTATATCAAAACATCTGAAAATATATGCAACGTTCTTCACCTGTAAGATTCCCACTTCTGCAGAGGAGTCAGGATGGGAGTGTCTTCTATCTCTGCTTTATGACCATACTTATTCTTAGTAATTTTATAACATTCACTTTTGATTATTAAATGAAAGCCGTTGAATGAAATGAAATTATGGAAAGTATTGGGATTGTCTAAAGAGATTTGCCGATGTCCTGTGCTTCTTAAGTAAAACAAGAAACCTAGTTTGAAACCTCTACCTTCAAGTGCCTGGACAGCCTGGACAATAGAGGGCAGGCCAACTAAGCCTCCAAGAGGAAGTCACTTGGCAAGAGGTGGGGCAGGGCAGGAGAGAGGCTGTCTCATCTCCCCTTTGGCCAGATGATAATCTTGTGAATTTTGAAGGGTCAGAAGATTTTGGGCATTATAGCAGTGCCCCTGGAACAGTCAATAGAAGGCTCTTTATCAGTAACTCCAAACACAAAAGATTCCTTGAGAAAAGGACTCTCCAAAGAACCCAGCCGAAGCTACACAATGATGAAGAAGAACTTCATGAGGAAACCTCTGAGGGAGGAGAAGACTTTCATCCAATCCCAAACTGTGAACTGGCCACCCATAATATCTAAGCACATGGGCTTAGAGCCCACCTCCCCTTGGACTGTTTGTACTTGTTGGGGAGTGTGTCCCAGACTTTTGTACTGGATATTTTTACTATACCATATGAGTAAATAGTCTTAAAAGATAATTAAGTCTGGCTGGCTGAGACCAACTGATAACGAATGAGGAAACATACCAGTGGGTACTTGTGAGCTCTAGTACTAGGTAAACTACTCTTAACCTCAAGGTTACTCCTAGAACCCTGGGAAAAGTGGCCAGCTGCTCTGGGGATCCAGTTTACCAGTGCAGTAGGGGATTTGGCACAGTAGCCTTAGAGGATACCCTCCACTTGTGTGACTGCAAGAAGGTTATGTATCAAGAATCCAAGACCAAAGATGGAGAGTCCAAACCACAGCTCAAGTCCCTGTAGAATGCTAAAACCTGGTAGGAGCAACATATACACAGAAAAATAAATATAGGACCATAAAACTCGAATTGGACAGGACCTTGGAGAGCATCTAGTCCAACCTTCTGATTTTACAGATGAGGAAACTGAGGCTTAGGAAGTAAATGACTTACCTAAGGTCATACAGATAGTAAGTGATTTGAATTCAAATCTTGTGATTCTAAGTTCACCATACTTCACACTGCATCATTGTATAGAAAAGAGAAAAAAGGGAGGGCACCAGCACCCAGGGGATTCAGGAATTTTTATAGGAGGTTTTATAGGTTAAAAGAGAATTAAGCCAAGCATTAAAGGGGCCAGAGGTGATGCAGGAACACATTTCAGGCAGGGAGGAGGGGCAGATTGGGTAAAGGCACGCAGGTGGGAAATGCAATGTTATATACAGGCAACAATTAAGCCAGTTTGGTTGAGTTATCGAGGTCTGTGGTGACCACAGAGAGGAGATTCATAATCAAGAGATTGGCCTCCTATATGCTATTTAAGCAAGCTGATGATACCCTCAAGACCAGATAGAGTATTTTTGGAGCTCAAAATGAGTAGAAAGACCACTGGATTTGGAAATGGAGGATTTGGGTTTGAAACCTGAGTCTGGCAGGTAACAGAGGCAGCCTATGTTACCTTGGGCAAGTCACTTCCTTTCCCTGGGCCTGTTACCTCATCTGTAAAGTCAGAGGGCTGGACCAGATGACCTTCTAGTTATGTCTGGAAACTTCTTTTTTCATAATTAAAAAGTTTCAGTTTCAAATAATCTCTCTCCCTCCACTCCTTCCCCACCCACCGAGAAGGCAAGAAATACGATGCCATTATACTTATGAAGAAATATGATACCATTATATATAGGAAGTCACACAAGACATATTTCTACATTAGTAGTGTTGCAAAAAAGCCAGAAAAAGTGACAAAAACGGCCTGCGTCATTCTGCACTCAGTAGGTCCTAATTTCTCTGGAGGTGGATAATATTTTTCCTAAGGAGTCCCTTGGAATTATGATAGATCACTGCCTTGAGCGGAGTAGCTAAGCCTTTAACAATGGATCATCATTACAATATTGCTGTATTGTGTACAATGTTCTCTCCATTCTGCTCACTTCCCTTTGCATACACTCATATAAGCCTTCCCAGGTTTTTCTGAAGCTATCTCTTTCATCATTTCTTACAGCACAATAGGATTAGGTTGAGAATCTTCCGAAGCTGACTAATGACTCTCTGGTCCCAGAAGCAGCTCACTAACAGGGATGGCTGGAATCTTCTTTAAGGCATGCTGATGGAAATGGTCCAAAGTTTCCAGCAGTTCTAGCAACTCTGTGGAGGAGCAAAAGTTGTGTAATCAGCACTGGTCTTGCATTGGCTGCTGCCTTCCCTGGAGGTCATTTCTGGTGGGGCATTGACCTGGTAGGTCTTGTCTGAGCAGGGCCTGGAGAGAGACTGAAGGGAGACGTGGAACCAAGTGGTCACTCATCAGACAGACATACATTTCTACTGTGTTTGCCAAAGAAGCAGGACATTTCTCACCATCCAGGGTCCCAGGAAGAGAGGCTAAATCAAATTCTCAACCACGTGATTTGCCCAAGATAAACTGAAGGTTGTGTTTGGAATCAGGTCTATTTCTTTCTTTAATAACCTCTGATCCAGGGAGACTCTGCTTGCTCCTTCATCACTTCAGCTTAGAGGATTGAAAGCAAAACCTGAGAAGAATTTTCATCTTCCTGTTGTGAGAAATTAGTAAAAGTCAGGTTTCCATAGAATAATTAATTAAGTGGCAGCTTGAACAAAGAAGGGAATAAAAATTGACTAAGACGGGGGGGGGGCTAGCCAATTAGAAAACAACATATGATTTTGAGAAAACTGCAGGTCCAGGATATCGGTAGACCTCATTCAAACCAGCCAGAAACCAGTCTGGGTTAAAGTCAGGAAAGGGCTAAATAGCTATTGCACATGCTTAATGAACCTCATGAATGTAAGCAGAGACACCCCACATAAAATTAGAGCCTCATTAACTGAACATGGGATGTATGAAGAGGGAGGGGGGACATGCTTATACATGTTTAGGGGGAAACAGACAAGGGGTGTATCAGGAAGAGTGTAACCCAGAAGAGAATGGACCAATCCATTCTCTGAATGGATTATGCTGAACTAACCTATAAATCTTTTCTCGCTTCTGTACTCCCCACTCCCTCTTCCTAAAGAAGAGCAAAGTCTGCTTCTGGCCAGAAACATTTTTCCAATTCCTTTGGATTCTTCCATAATAAATTATCCTTGATACCTGAATTTCAGTGTCAAGTGTGTTTCTAACACTGATTTTCTAGGGTGCTGATATCAGGTGGTTTATCCAGAGGCTATGGCAGAGCAGTTGTATCCTCAATCATTTACACAATCGCTGTAGCTCTGTAGCTTTACTTCCATTTCCCCTCATTCCTGAGAAGGGCGTTTCTCAAGTAACCTATTGACAAATATTATTATTTTCTATTAATGACCAATTATTAACACCAGGGCCAGGTTTTTCTTCTCTTTTTATTTAAGAATTTAAATTTAAAACTATTTTTTTAGTTTTTAAACTAAACTAGTGCTCATTTAAAAACTAGTGCTTCTAGGTCAGTCTTTGGAGCACAGGGCTAGTAAGATTGGCCTAAGTGTCCAGGAACATTTTCCTCTCTCTTGGGTAGGACCCCACCCAACTGAGAGAGCTTATTTCTGATCTGAGGGTAAAGAGAATTTAATCTAGTTGACTTCCAGCCTATTGTTCAACTTCGGAGGTCTGGATGGAGATGGATTCCTTTTGCCCAGATAGCTAGAGAGAGCTGAGTCAAAAGACGTCAAGTTCTTTGGGTTTATCAAAGAGTAGATTACTGTATTCATTAATTATTGCGGCTTGTGTACCTAGCCTATTCCACTTATCTGCCACTGTTTCTTAGCCAGCACCAAGAAGTTGATGACTGCTGCTTTACTATCTGGTATGGCCAGGCCGCCTTCCCGAGCATTTCTTTTCATTAATTTCCTTGATATTCTGGATCTCTAGTTCTTCCAGATGAATTTTTATTATTTTATCTAGCACTGTAAAATAATTTTTTGGTAGTTTGATTGGTATAGCACTAAATAAGTAAATAAATTTAGGTAAAATTGTCATTTTTATTATACTAGCTCAGCCTAAGCACAAGCCACTGATGTTTTTCCATTTATTTAGATCTGACTTTATTTGTATGAGAATTATTTCATAATTGTGTTCATACAGGCCCTGAGTTTGTCTTGGCAGGTAGACTCCCAAATATTTTGTAGTGTCTACAGTAACTTTAAGTGGAATTTCTCTTTCTATTTCTTGCTGTTGGGATTTGCTAGTATTATATAGGAATGCCGTGGATTCATGTGGTTTTATTTTATATCCTGCAAGTTTGCTAAAGTTATTTATTATTTCAAGTAGTTTTTCACTTGATTCTCCAGGATTCTCTAAGTATAACATCATATCATCTGCAAAGAGTGATGACTTAGTTTCTTCTTTGCCTGTTCTAATTCCTTCGATTTCTTTTTCTTCTCTTATTGCTAAAGATAACATTTCTTCTGGGATAAGAACTCACAATTTCACAAAAACTGCTGGGAAAACTGGAAGATAGTATGGTAGAAATTGGGCATAGACCAATATCTTACTCCATATACCAAATAAAGTCAAAATAGGTTCACAATTTAGATATAAAGGCTGATACTATGAGCAATTTGGGAGAGAAGGGTATAGTTTACCTGTCAGACTTATAGAGAAGTGAAGAATTTATGACCAAACAAGAGATAGAGCATTACAAAATACAAAATGGATAATTTTGATTATATTAAATTAAAAAGTTTGTGTACAAACGAAGCCAATGCAACCAAGATTAGGAGGGAAGCAGAAAACTGGAAAAGAATTTTTACAACCAATGTCTCTGACAAAGGTCTCATCTCTAAAATACACAGGGAACTGAGTCAAATTTATAAGAATACAAGTTATTCCCCAATTGATAAATGGTCAAAGGATATGAAAAGGCAGTTTTCAGAGAAAGAAATTAAGGATATCTATAGTCATACGAAAAAGTGCTCTATTAGAGAAATGCAAATCACAACAACTCCTAGGCACCACATGACTCCTGTCAGATTGGCTAACATGTCAAAACAAGAAAGTGATGAATGCTGGAGAAGATGTGGGAAAATTGGAACACTGCTGTATTGTTGGTGGAGCTGTGAACTGATCCAACCATTCTGGAAAGCAGTTTGGAACTATGCTCAAAGGGCTATAAAAATGTGCATACCCTTTGACCTAGCAATACCATTTCTAGGGCTATATCCCAAAGAGATCGTAAAAGCAGGGAAAGGATCTGTATGTACACAAATATTTTTAGCAACTCTTTTTGTGGTGGCAAATAATTGGAAATCAAGGGGATGCCCATCCATTGGGGAATGGCTAAACAAATTGTGGTATGCGAATGTAATGGAATACTATTGTGCTAGAAGAAATGAGGAGCAGATGGACTTCATAGGAATCTGGAGAAATTTATATGATCTCACGATGAATGAAGGGAGCAGAACCAGGAGAACACTGTACACAACCACAGACACATTGGTTCTATGAGGACTAACTTGGATAGACTTGGCTCTTCTCAACAATGCAAGGTTCTAAGACAGCTTCAAAAGACTCATGATGGAAAAGGCTCTCCATATCCACAGAAAGAATTATGGAGTCTGAATGCAGATTGAGGCAAGCTATTTGCTCTCTCTCTTTTTTTTTAAATTTTATTTTATTTTTGATTTTGTTTCATCTTTCTCATGGTTCATTTCATTGGTTATAATTCTTCTTTACAACTTGATTATTGGGAAAATAAGTTTAATATGAAGGTATATGTAGAACCTATCAGATCACATGCTGTCTGGGGGGAGAGTAGGGAGGAGAGGAGAAATTTTGGAACTCAAAAACTTGTGAAACTAAGTGTTGTAAACCAAAATAAAATGAAGTAATTAATTAACTTTAAAAAAGATGTCAAATTCTCATCAGGAGCTGGAAACTTTTAGCCCACATTCTCATTAATATGTCCACCCCCTCATTAATTGTTCACCAGTTAGGGTTGATTTCTGCCATCAGGGGATTCCCTTTTCTAAAAATATTTACTTCATGAAAAATCTCTATTAGGGGTCCTTTGGTTACTGAGAGAATTTATTATTTACTCGACTAATTAATAAATTGATTATTAATTACCCAGAAACTCTGTCTCTTGGGGCTTTTCATTGGCCTCACTGCTTATCAACATCCTAAGGAAAGAGAAGGAAGGAAGGGAGAAAAAAAAGGGATAGAGCAGGGAAGAAAGAAAAAAAAAGGAGAAAAGAAATGATCTGTTGTGGAAAGAAAGTCCACTGCTTACAATTGAGGTTATGTAGAATGTATTTCATGTGTTTCATGGAGGCTTTATTTCATTGTGCCAAGGCAGGCAGAGTCCAGAGTGCAGAGTCTTTATGGGCTGAGTGGGCTTCTAAATACAAACCACCCTTGTATGGTGCTGTGACAATTCAAAAATTAGAGAGATATAGTTTCTAAGTAATTTAATCATTTTATTAATAAGGCCAGCACATTATTAATAAAAGGATGGTCATTTGGCCCTCTCTCTTAGACCAAAGATAATCATGGTGGCAGGCTCACAGTTTATATGCCCTTCAAAGATTAGGTGTTCCTGAGGGGTGGCAATCAACTCTGATTGGATAACACAATGTGAAGTGAGCTATATTAAAATGAGGGGCTGAGAGTGACAGCATGTCACCCTTGGACAGTGAAACTGTCTCTATAGTCAGACCACCCCCAGTCTTGGATCCTACCCCAAGATCCTAGACAAAACGATCTGTTTCCACCCAAGTTTGATTGAATGGAATTCGCCTGAAATTGGAGTTTCCTGGTATGGTTGGATTGGGTCAGACAGAGGAGAAGTTTTACTGGACTTTCAGAGACTGAGGTCTTGAAAATAGAAAAGAAAGAGAGAACTTTGAATCTTCCCAAATCTATTAGTTATTAATAATAATTTCTCTCAGTGCTTAGACTATACAGAAAACAAATAGTTATGCTGGATTTGCTACCAGTTAATTACTGACTTTGGGGAGTAGTTTGTTGTGGTCTAGGGAAGGTATGGAAACTTCTTAATCTGCTCATCTGTTGTTGGCTTGGGGAAAGGTCCTTGACTGGGCAGGCTCTGCCTTTTTTGTTGGCCTTGAACAAGATCAGGAGACTGGAAGATATCCTAAATGCAGGCATTGGAAGGAACAATCCATTCACATGGAAGTGGAGGACATTATATGGAGAGAAACAGATAATATTGATCATTATACCCTATCCATTGATGGCTCTGCTGAATGCTGTTATTGAAGATTATTTTTAAATGTTTGATATTTTGATCTCTTGGCTCATCATCAGTTTGGCTGCAGGGATATAAGATGAGCTAAAACAAACAAGAAGAAATGTAAAAGAAATCTGCTCTCCAAAAGAAGGAAAAATGTGCCAGGAAGAAAACATACATAGAAAATATTCAATTGAAAAATTAATCTAGAAGAGTTGGATAATGGCTGCATTTTGGTGTTATAAGAATTGGGGGGTGGGGAGGATAGGGGAATATAGCTTGTATTTATCATCCATTGTCTGCTCCTATTCACATACTGCTGAATGAAACTAGAGAAAATCACAAATTCATTGGATCCACTACAAATTTATGTTATATAACTTCAACTGGGCCCTCACTGCTGAAAGGCAATTTTTTTTTTACAATTCCATAATTAATTCACCATCCTACTCACCATAGCAGCTCTTCTAAACCTTTTCATCCTTCTTCAAACCTTCTATGGTTGTCCCTACCCCAACTCTCTCATCTGAGAACCTTGCCTCATTGTTTTTGTGAATCCCATTTGGAGTTTTCTTGGCAAAGATACTGGAGTGATTTGCCATTTCCTTCTCCAGCTCATTTTACAGATGAGAAAACTGAGGGAAACAGTCAAGTGACTTGCCCAGGGTCACACAGCTAGTAAGTGTCTGAGACCAGATTTGAACTCAGGAGGATGAGTATTCCTGATTCTAGGCCCAGTGCTTAACCAATCTGGCACCTAGTTGTCACTTTGCCTCATATTTCACTGAAAAAATAGGGTCATTTGCCGTGAGTTCCCTCTTCCCACACCCTCCTCACTTTGAATTACTCATGTGCTTTCCCGAAGTATTCCCCCTTTTATCCTTGTTTCACCTGAAGAAATGGCCCTTCCCCATGCCAACACAAACCCAACACAAGTGATTCTGATGGAGTAATGGGACTTTGTAACACAGGAGCTCCTTAGCTCCAGCCTTTAGCAGATTCACTCTGGATCTGGGCAGACAGAAGGACAGCAGTGGAAACATGATAAGGGGTTAATTTACTTTATTCTTCCTGATGGCAGTGGGTTGGGAGGAGGTGGGGGAGCTCAGAAACTACAGCATCCACCTAATTACTCTTCTCCAAGGGCCCAGCTGAGAATAGGAGCACCCACCCCTAGAGGATCCCCCTAATTATTCATCTCTTAATCCCATCTAGATCACCTAATTAGCCTACTTGATGTCCTTTCGCTATTGCTCCTGGTGCACCCCAGACTATTTACCATTCCTTAATCTCATCCAGATCCTTTCACTGCCCTTTTTGTGTATAAACATCAGTCTCACTCCCATTAAGTTGCAGATTGACTAGGAATCTGCCCATTGTCCTGGTGTTACAAAAAACAGCTCCTTGACTATAAGAAGGTTTGAATGATTGAATTCTTTCCAGGCAGACCTCCCCTCTACCTTGACATTTTGGGATTCCCAGCACCCCAAATTATCTCAATTCCTTTCCATCCTCTCTCCTCCAGAAGGTTGTCCCCTCTGTCATTCCCCCTCTCTCAATCTCTCCCTGTCTACTGGCTGCTTTCCTCTTGAAAAACTCTTCACCTGATCCTACAATCTTCACTAGTTACCATCTTACCTCTTATCTCTTTTTTGTGGCTGAGCTCCTTGAGAAGTCTGTCTACAATTCATGCCTGTACTTCCTCTCAATCTCTGCCTTCTGACTTTATAACTCAAGTGAAATTTTGTTTAAAGCCTTTCTCCAAAGACTTTTGGAGATCTCTTATTTGTCAAACTTGTTTTTCAGTCCTGATCCTTTTTGCTCTCACTGTTAATCACCCTCTTCTTCTGGATCCTCTCATCCCTCTGTTTCTTCCCCCTGACATTACTTTCTCCTGGCTCTCTTCCTACCTGTCTGCTCACTTCTCTATCTTCTTTGCTGGATCTTCTTCCAGGTCATGCCCATCAACTGTTTTTTTGCTCCCAAGAGTCTGTCCTTGTCCCTTTTTTCTCTCTCTAGACTGCCTCCCTTGGTGAACTCCTCAGTTCTCATCTCTCAGTTGATCCTCAGATTTATTTATCCAGTGCTACTCTCTCTTCCGAGCTACAGCTCTACATTATAAGTTGCCTGTTGGACATCTTGAATTGGATGTGCTGTAAACATCTCAAATTCATCATGTTCAAAGCTTATTATTTTTCCCCCAAAACTCTCCCCCTCCTTTCTTTCCTATTACTGTAGAGGACATCACTATCCTCCCCATCATCCAGGCTCCCCATCTTGGTGTCATCCTCAACTCTTCACTTTTTCACTTCCTCCATAATGGACACACCCCCTTTTCTCCTTTGACCCTGTTCTAACCCTGGTGCAGGCCCTGGTTACCTCATACCCGGACTATGGCAATAGCTGCTGGGGGTCCATTAGCCTCTAGGCTCTCCCTACTCCAGTCCACTCATCCTTCAGCCTCTAAAATGATTTTCCTAGAGCACAGGTCTGACCATATTACCAGTACCCATGGCTCCCTATTACTCCCAGAAACAGATAAAAAATTCTGTTTGGCTTTTAAAGACCTTTACAACCCAGCCCCTTCCTCCCTCTCCTATCTTCTTAGACTTCATTCCCAAGCATGTTCTCTTCCATCCAGTGACTTGGCCTCCATGACCCTCCCTCTCACTCCTATGTGCCTTTTGATCAGCTGTTCTTCATGCCTGGAAGGCTTCACCTCTGCCTCCTGTCTTTTCTGACTTCTTTCAGGATGGCTCAAATCCCATCTTTGGCAGAGGGACTTTCCTGGTCCCCCATCTCTCTCTCTCTCTCTCTCTCTCTCTCTCTCTCTCTCTCTTTCATACACACACTGCTAGTGCCTTCCCTCTGAGATCATCTCCTATTTAAACTGTATATATTTTGTATGTACATAATTTTTGCATGTTCTTTCTTCCCATCAGATTCTGAGCTTCTTGAAGGCAGGGATCATATTTTTGCCTTTCTTTGTATCCCCAGGACTTAGCATCATGTCTGGAACATGGTCAGTATTTAATAAACAGTGGTTTATTAAATTAAATTATTAAATTTCAAAGAACCAGCTTTTGGTTTTGCTTACTATTTCTATAGTTTAAAATTTTTTTTCTATTTCTCCTTTAACTTTTACTATCTCTTATTCTGTGTTTATTTGGGGTGGTTTATCTGTTGGGTTTCTAATTTTAAAATGCATATCAAGTTCGTTTATTTTCTCTTTTTCAGTTTTGTTAATGTATGTTTGTTCCACTAAGGACTGCTTTAGCTGTAGCTCACAAATTTGGGCAGATTTTTTCATCATCGTCATTGTCTTTGATATAATTTTCATATAAGATTTGTACTTTGACTTACTCATTATTTCAGATTTGGTTATTAAGTATTAATTTGGGTTTGGGTTTGTTGTCTGTACTATGTAAACTGATTTTTATTGCATTATGGCCTGTAAAAGATTTTTACTATTTATGTCTTTTTAGCATGTACACGTATGCGTATATATGTATGTATGTATATATGTGTATGTATGTATGTGTGTATATATGTAAATAAATGTTTGTTGAAAATTTGTGTGTGTGTGTTTGGGTGTATTTGGTGTCATAGGGGCAACACTAAATTCCACTCTTCCCTAAAAGCAACTTGAGAATTTTTTTAAAAAATGTGGTTGAGTAAAGCAGAGTTTCTAGATGTTCTTCAGTGCTCCACAATACATCCTCATTTTTTGAAATCAATCAGACTAAATTGGGGCTTCAGTTCTAGGCCACTCAGTCAAAGGACATCTCCTTAAAATCGAACAATTCCTTGAAGTTGGGGGGAAGTCTCTTCCCCCCATTGGAGGCAATCTTATCTTACCTTTGGTCTCTGCAAATGAGCTCATTCTCTCACGTGAAGACAGGGCTGAATAACTATTCATGAGTAACTGATGTGTGGAGACAGGCCTGCAAGTTGAGGTCTATGACTTTTTTTGTTTAAATAGGTTGATAACTATTTCAATATAATTGGCTTCCTTGGTAGTCCTGTGTATTTTATTTTTCTGCATGTAAAAACATGATCCTGAGCAGGGAGTCCATAGGCACCCTGTTACTGTCAAGGGACCCAGGACTCAGAAAATATTGAGAAATCCTTGGAATAAGAGCTTGGAATAAGGTTCCTGGGACCATTAAGGAGCAGGGTAGGCCTGGAGAAAAGCAGTGCTTTCAGAGGGGCTCCTAGTAGGCAGAAGGTTACTATTGTACTGTCCCTGGGGGATGGGTGGGATCATCTTCAAACCAGAGCCCCAGCGCTAGAGTGAGGAGAAAGATCACCCTCCCCTCCCTACCCCAGCTGACCTCAATAATCTCCACTTGCCTGCCTCCACATCTAGCTCTCCCCCACCTCCCAGAGGAGGGAGAGATGCTGAAAGGTGAGGGAGGAAAAAGTTGATTTGTGTGCCCCATGTCCTTCCCTCCCTCTGCTCTCCAGAATCAAGTGGCTAAGTTTGAGTTGGGGCCCAGGGTCAGGTGTGCCTGTAAGGGTGTTCCTTGGTGGGAGATGGTTTCCAGTGATTCTGCCTCCTTACCCCCATTGGTGTTCATATCCCCTCCCTTTCCCATAGTGACATTGCTCTGATTCCTGCTCCTTCCCCACTGGTGTTCATCCCTTCTCCCTTCCCTATAGTGACATTACCCCTGAAGGTTATATGACCTTGGACATGACCTTTAATGCTAGGCCTTAGTTTCTTCCTCTTTAAAGTGAGGGGGTTGGACCAAATGGCCTCTAAGGGCCCTCCCAGGTCTTAACTTATGACCCCGTGATCTGCCTTCTCCCCCAGTCCAGAAGTGGGGTGGGGTTGGATGTGTTCTTCCAGGGCCTTCTGGTCCCTCCCCGTACCCTATCCCCCATCTTGCTGCTGTTCCTGACTCACAGGAGCTAGAGACGTTGATGACTTGGTCCTTACAGAATGAAGGAAGTCCCCTTCTGTGCCCTAGGCAAAGTTGGATCACTTCTGCTCTGGGACTCAGTTTTGGTAACCTGTGTACCTTGATTTTTCACAAAACAAAGGCACAGTAGAATAGTTGGACTTAGAGAATGCGCCAGTCAGCATTTACATAGTGCTTTAAGGCTTGAAGTCAGGCCAATAGGCCAACAGGCCAACAAATACTTGTTCAGAGCTGACTTTGTGCCAGACCCGGGGTTAAGCCCTGGAGAGCCAGAGAAAGGCAGAACCTGAGTCCCTGGCCCAAGAAGCTCACAGTGTGACAGAGGAGGCAGCTTGCAAAGGCAATGTACAAACCAGATAAAATGGAGACGATCAGAGGGAAGGCACGAAGGGGGGCAGAAAGGGGGGACTTAGCCCGCCGGCTCTTCCTTTTGCAGATGAAGAAACAGCAGCCAAGAGTCGAAGTGAAGAGACTTCCTAAGGTCCCACAGAGAGAAAAGAGCTCAAGAACACTGTTATGGGCCTGGGTAACTAGAGCAGTGCAGAGAGCCCACACTCAGGCAGTGCAGAGAGTCCTGGCTTGGGCCCACCAAGTTAGAAATTCCAAGTTCTCCACTCCAAAGAAACCGAGAGGCCATACAACACAATTGGTACAATATTTAATGCATAGATAAACTTTAAAGCCAAGCGTACTCTACACTTAATTAGATTACATGGCTATTGCCAGTAGCTGGACTGAGGTACGTGTGAACACATTCGATACCATACATAGGGATGGCCCGAGCACCTTGGGTTTGAGCTCCTTGACAGTGCTTGTTGAGCCTTTTATTAGCGATGTTGTAAAAAGCTGGCACTTTCCCACCAACGAGCCAGGGCCCGTAAAAGCTGTTTTGACCACCATTCGAAGAGCGAACCCTTCTCCGTGAGTGAATCCTGAGGTTTGCCCCAGTGTGTCTCCCTAATGTCCCCTAAATCGGGGCTCACCTTTGACAGAGCGAGAAGGTATCCCATCTAAACAGAGATGCACTTTTGTCTCCTAGTCTTGGGCTACTCACCGGCTTGATGATGACTCCGCCCTACTTCACCATCTAAAATGGAAATCTGCAAAGGAGAGTCAGGAAGAATCTATTCAATTTAATCTGACTCAGCAAGGCTTTATTGAGTGCCTACTGTGTGCCAGGCACTCTGGTAGGTGCATAGGATCTAAGATTTAGGCCTAGAGAGAGCCTTAGAGAGCACCAAGCCCAGACCGCCTCATGTTACAGATGGAGAAATGGAGGCAGGTGATGCTAAGAGGTCTTCTTGACTCTAAGCCTACTTTATCCACTACATAATGCTGCCCCTTGATGCAAAGATACAGTCCTTGCCCCCAACTAGGGGCATTCTATACATTCTAGTATGAAGTTTAAAGACCGTTGACTCCCTCATCTGATTTCATGATTTTGTTAAAACAGAAGTAGACTAGCCAGTCCTTGGGACTAGAACTGTCTTTTCTCTGGGCTCTACTATACAATTGCCTAGCCTAGTGCCTTGCAGATGGGTGACTCAAGAAATGAGGATGCTAGAATATTACTCTGGGGGTGTCCTCAATGCTCTGAGGAAAGGTGAACCATGACAATCTTGGTCAAAAGGTCACCAAGCTAACTTAGAAAACTTAGAAAGGCCTGGTAATTGACTCCTTTTTGTTTGTTCATTTCAGCCAAGGTTTGCTTCCAATCCGCTCTCAGCACCTAAAATTGTGAAATAGATTGTCCTCAAATCAGATTCAATTTCAGGCTTTCTTGGGAGTAAAAGCAAAATGGTTCCACCATCCATGTTTGAGTTCCGTAATTGTATCTGTACAGGTTATAATTCCCCCATAAACTTTCCACACATTTTTCTTAGGTGTTTACCACTACTGCTCGGGCAGCTCTGAAGACAGCAGAAATGTACAACGGCTCACAGAAAGATTTAGCATTAACTTCTCAGTTAATTCCTTTAACTCAAAGTAATGAGGGGTTTTATTTGAGCATTTCTATTTGCTCTGTAAGTCCTAGCTTCATCCTTGCAACTCATGGGAGGAGAGCTCTCTCATGAGGCCAACGGGAAGTGACCAGAAGGAGGGAACGACCGCTCAGAGTATTCTCGCTCCTTGTTTTCATCTTCTACTGGCATGGAAGCTGAGCAGACCATGGCCTTTCCACTCAGCGAATTAGAACAATCTTCTAATCCTCCCTTGATGGAAGATACATGTTTTATAATAATCAAAAATGGGCCTTGTCCTAGAATCTTCTCTCCCTTCAGTAGGGAATTTCCTGCAGATCTTACTGTGGAAGGCGCGGCTTGTTGGTCATCTTCGATAGGGGGAAGAGATCCGTGAAAATGAGAATAGAGACTCGGGCACTGAGCAACGTGGCTCTTCTGGATGCCAGCTTGGGGGCACTGATGAATATTGATGGCTCAGGAGGTAAGCAGGAGAATGTGGTGGGAGAGCCAATCAGGAACATGCTAGCGAGGGGATCAGAGAGCTCAAGATTTAGATTTGGGAAGGATCTCACGGGCCATCTTGGTCAAACTACTCATGGTTCATTTGAAGGAGGAAACTGAGGCCCACAGTGGTTAAGTGAGTTATCCAAGGTCACACAGTAAGCAGTAGATCAGTGTTTTGAACTCAGTTCCTTTGACTCCAAATTCAACACTCTTTCCATTGTACCATCATTAACCCAATGGCAGAAAAAGCCTTGATCTCGCTCTTAGATAAGGAACTGTCCTGTGAGATCCAGGAGTCTACAAGTGATTGAATAATACAAAATCTTAATATGAAAGAAGAAAAGGTAACAGAGTACTTGCTGAGAACCAGACTAGGAGATAAGAGGAACGAGAAACACCCAACATCCTCCTTGACGTCCATCTTCTTGGATGAACACGTGGCCCTGTGTTTTGAGACATCAATGGGCCAGGGGCATGTCAAACCCCTCCCTCACACTCAGGAGCTGAAAGGAGAGTCACTCAGCAGGTAGGGCCATTTAGGTCTTTCTGCTGACTCAAGTTCTTAGCATCTTTTCACTATTTATGGTGATCCCAAGATGTCTCTGTTCGGAGTTGGTCCCTGTGAAAACAGACATAAATCATTTTTAGAACCAATTTCCTACCTCCATTTATTCTCATGATTAAGTGTTTTTCCCCTTGAGGATTCCTGACCAGTGACTTGGATCTTGGCAAATGTTTTCTGATTAGCCCACTCAGCCCTTGTTTAACATAGTGGGCTTCCTCTAAGGCCATTTTCCTTATTGCTGAAGACAAAACGACACCCACCATGCAAAGACATTAACTCCCTGGAGAGAGCTCGATGTGGATTGAGCTTGGTCCCTGCTGTCTGGCTATGAAGAAAAGCCATTTTATGCTGAGAGGAAAGACGTTCATATCAGAGCCCATGCCCAGAGACTTTGGCTGTCCAAACTGCAGCGTCTTGAGGATGTCACCACACAAGAGTCGCCGCCTGGGGAGTTGTTGTCATGGTGGGACAGCGTGACATGGATCAGGCCAGTGCTTGCTCTGGATTCTGGCCTGGCTTCTCGAGGCAGTGCTGCCTCTGATCTTGGGCAAGATCATTCACTTTTTCCTCCGTAAAATGAAACACTCGTTGTTTGGTTATGTCCAGCTCCTTGTGGCCCGTTGGGGATTTTCTTGGCAGAGTGGTTTGCCATTTCCTTCTCCAGCTCAGTGACTTGCCCATGGTTACATAGCTACTAAGTGTCTGAGGCCAGATTTGAACTCATGAAGAGGAGTCTTCCTGACTCCAGACCAGGTGCTCTGTGCACTATGGTGCCCCCTAGCTGCCGGAAAAAATATGAAAGGCTAGATGACCTCTAAGGTTCTTTCCTATGTCCTATGTTCCTAAGTCCTATGATTGGAATCAGGGATAGTCATGCTAGGATGCTCAATTGTCCATGTGGGAGGGAAGAAAGAGCAGTTCTCATTATGCTGCCCCCCCCATTCTCATCTGCAGGCAAAGTCAGTATGAATGTCAGAGGAAAGATGCCATCCCTTCTGCTTTCTCAGTCTGGGTTCCGGAGACGGGCAACCTAATTATTCTGAACAAGGCACTGGAGACACAAAGACAAAAAAACAAAACAGACTCCACTCCTAATGAGTTTTATGTTATCTTTGGAGAAAAGCAAATCAATAAAAAAGGCACTGATGGATTTACACCTGGGTTGGAGAATTGTTTAAAATCCCACATTGTTTTGTTTTAACTCTTGAATCTGGATCATTTAATGGCATGTCTGATGCCTTTTTTCCCCGCCCTGATCTGTGATTTTGTTGCTAGAAGATGGCTGTAGTTCAGCTCAGAGCTTCCAGAGTTGCCTGGGTCACTGAGCTGCAAAGTGACCTTGTTCAGAGTCACAGCCAGTTGGTGGCTAATGTGGAACTTGAAATTTGGGGCGCTTCCTGGCTTCAAGACTGCCTCCCTCTCTCCTGGGCTTCTTCTTCTCTGTGCATGCCGTTAATGCATGCTTGATGGGTTGAATTGAACTAAAGGCTTGCAGTAAGTGGTTCTTCCCTCTCTGACCCTAGACTCTTCCATATTGAGAGGCAGCTTGGAGTAGTGGATAGGGCCCTGGACTTGGAGTCCCAGGAAGATTTGGGTTCAGATCCCACCTCAGACATTTATTAGGTATGTGGACCCTGGCTAAGTCTCTTAACCTGTCTGCCTTATTCCCCCATAAAATGAAAAGGTTGGACTCCAAGGACTCTTGAGTCCCTTTCAGCTCTAAATCTATGATCCTTTCAGGGATGGGCAATCACAGCTACACCCTGCCTTTGTTGGGGAAAGGCATGACCAGAGAAATTAGGTGAGGCACCATCTACCTTTTGAAACAAGTTGCAGTTTGTGCCCCTGCAGTCAGGAGATCCATCAGCCAGGACTGAGCCCAAGGCTCAGCAAGGATCATTTTGGCTGGTTCTATACTTACAGAACCAAGTGTCTATGCAGAGAAGTAGAACATAAAACCAACCCAGAGGATGTCACAGAAGAGAAGTCAATGGCTGAAGAAGGAAAGAGCAAACTGTCTAAATTATCTAACCACCTACATCTTATTAAAGAAAGACCAATGGTCAGGAAGGCTCCTTCCTAAGGGGAGGGGCTCTCCAAGGTGCTGGAAACCTTAAGAGACAAGGACATGATGAGGCCCATAGGGACTTTCATATGTACACAATTGGTGCCATCTTTGAAATCTGCCTTAGTTCAAGGGTTTTGAAAATATATCCTGGAGAGTGTTAAAGATATTTGGACAGGAAGCTTTATGGCCTCATATGTAGGGTATTTCCTTGAAGGAGAAATATGATTAGTTCACTGTTAAGAAAATAGTGGCATGTCACAGTGGCTCAAGAGCCAGCTTGGCTCCTGAAAGACCAAGATTCAAATCCTGTCTCTGATTCATCTTAGTAGTGTGGCCCTGGGCAAGTCACTTTAACCTCTCAGTGCCCCAGGCAACTAAGACTCTACACTGCAAAGCAGGCACTGATTTGAATGGGGAGCGAGTTTCCTCACTGGTAGTTTCCTCATGCCAATCATGTCAAACTCAAAGAGAAACAGAGGCCACAAAATCATGCGTAACACTCCCCATGGGAGGATTACATGGTAACTTAGAAAATACATATTTATAGACTTTAAAAATTAAAACATCAACACAACAGATAGGAACTCTATTTCAGTCTAGTTTAGCTACATTTGGAAGTGTTGTTGACTACATTTCATGTTTTGCCTCTACATCAATGAAACCATAGGTCTGGCCAAAAAAGAAAACAGGTAAGACAGAGAATGGTGAATGTTTAAAAATTGAAGGCACAATTAATTATAAAAACAATCTAATTCTACCTTCCATCTCACTCTTAAATGGCTAAAGGAAGCACAAGCTCTTTCTAAATATATTTTTGAGCATTATTTCATTCTCTTTCAAGGATACTGTGTGACTCAGTTTCCCCTTGGAATTTTGGAATGCTGCGATGATGAAGCCTTTGAGATAGGATTAGAGGGGCCTTCTGAGAGAATGTTGTTATTGTTGTTGGGCTATTTCATTTGTGTCTGACTCTCCATGACCCCATTTGAGGTTTTCTCAGCAGAGATGCAGGAGTGGTTTGCCATTTCCTTCTGCAGCTCATTTTACAAATGAGGAAACTGAGGGAAACAGGGTTAAGTGACTTGCCCAGGGTCACACAGCTAGTAAGTACCTGAGGTCAGGTTTGAATTCTTGAAGATGAATCTTTCTGACTCCAGGCCTGGTGCTCTATCCACTGCACTGCTTAGCTGCCTGTTTTAAAAATCTGGTCACTTTTAAATAATTCCACAAGAGACTCCAACCAAGGATGGTTGCTGTAGGATGAGTTCAGAGTACAGCAATAGTAACAGCTCATGAGAATTTAAGATGTCCACACTGCTTTCCTCACAACAGTCCTATGTTGTCAGTAGTACATGTTTTATGATCTTCATTTTACAGATGAGGAAACTGAGGCTAGGTAACTCACTCAGCCAGTGTCAAAGACAGGATTGCAATCCAGATTTATCTTTAATGTGTTTAATGTGTAGCTAAAAGGCAACCTCAGATTTTGATGACTAAGTATTCCTCTTGTTCTTTTCCTAGATTTTTCAAAGAATGCCAGTTATAGTAGACTTCAATATGGTTTTTACTAATGGCTGAAGGAATGAATGGAACAGCATTCATTACTATGTGCCAGGCTAAGCACTGACTACACAGATTAAAACAAGTATCTGAAAGGTACTTGCCCTGGAGGAGGTTATATTCTAATGGGAGAAGACAGTCCTTCTAGGCAAAAAGCAGATGAGACAGGAAGGCATGAATGGTGCATCATGGCTTGGTGCCAGCAAGGTGGATGGGTGCTACTCCAATTTTAGACGTGCTATCTGTACTCTCTTTGTGGGGTGGGTGCTGTCCTGGTGGATTTCTGTTGTCCCTCACTCACCACTCTGTGCTCCCAGACTTAGGAATCTCTAGCAAAGCCGTCTGGTATTCTCTTTTGAATTAAGCATATCAACAGGTTCTATTTTTTTTCATCATTGACTTGTCTAATTCTTGCTTAAAACCTCTTTAATTCCCAGCAACAGATCACTTCCTAAGCCTATGCTTTCTTTGTGATATCTCATCCCAACTTTTTTCAGCACTTGGACAGCCCCAGCACACCAGAAACTAGAGAAATGACTTGGATTACTGAGCAGAGTCAGGAAGCCATGGCTTTCATCTTCATTTTACTGTAACACAAGTTTGCAGATTTTAAATTAGTGATTTTAAAAGTTTGGGGGATTCTTGGAAACATACCCATTGCCAGCAATAGCTGAATCATGCATTTCCTAGGACCACAACTGAAAAATGCATTTGCCTTGAAGGAGGCTGAAAACATGCCAGTGTGACTCCAGATTAAAGAAGTATTGGAAACACACTTACCTAGTTGAGGGTGGTAGTTTCTGACTGAGTTTTGTGTTAATTTATTTTATTTTATTGGCAATCTCTTTCAGAAGGCCTTTGAGATCATTCAGCTTCAAAAAAGAAAAAAAAACAGGACTGGTATTAATTACAAATTAGCCAAACACATTCCTAATTATTGTGCTGTGCCTTATCTATAGGCTGGATACAGAAACTAAGTATTGAGGACACTGTATACATCACGTATTATTCTATACTCCATCATATATTTCCTGAAAGCAAATATGGAAGCCGTTAGCAAATAAACACTGCCCTCCTACAGACCACCCTCATGAGATAATGGGTTAGGTTTGATTATAAGCTGGTAGAATTGATCCTACAAGAACATAGTGCTTGCAGACACCAGGTCAGTCGATGCCCGTGTGGTGCCCTGCTCCCCAACTGTACAAATAGGAGACCAAATTTGATCATGAAAAATTGTATACATGAAAACAAGTGAATCTCAACGACGTACATTTCACCTCATTATCAGGCAGGAAATGTGCAGCTCATTTGAATTCGTCAATCTGATTTTGGTTAACTGATAAAACAACATGGATCCAGTAATGGCTCTATAACTCATTCAAAGAAACATTCTTGGTCCAATATGGATTTAATGCACATGATGCTTTCTCTATTCTCCCTTTTCTCAAGTGTGACTGTGTGATCTTCATGACTGGGATATTTTCTCCAATAATGCTGACCCTAATTAATCCCCATCCTGTGTAATTCTTGCTCATTCCTTCCCAGAAGCTCCCCCAGTGGGGGCTACCCAAGGTACTAGGGGGCCGTCTTTCATTTCTCCTGACATGACAGAGATATCAGTGGAATCCTTAGGCTGCTCACCAAGCATCCTTTGCTCTTGCTATGTGACAAGCTTATGGGACTTTTTCTAAAGAGAACACAACTGGCACTGGAGACTTTAATTGTCTGAAGAGGATAAGTCCTGTTCCTTCTGAGATTGCCCTCCACCTGCTTTGTATGTATCTTGTATGTAGATCGCTATTGCCACTTTGTCTTCTCTATCAGGCTGTGTGCTCCTCAGGGGTAAGGAGAGTGTTCTTTTTTCCATTCTTTGTATCCCCAGCACTTAGGTCACTGCTTTGCACACAGCAAGTCCTCAATAAATACTCATCGACTGATTATCTGACAACACTTTGCAGATGCATGGAGAGTGGGCACCAGAATGAGGTGGGTGATTAGACTTCATGATGTGAGCTCCATGTAAACATGGCCAGAAATACTTCTTTCTTCTATTTCTAAATAACAAAGGAACCTAAGAATGTTACAATGAGTCAGAATAATGTTGATCATGTTATATCTCTGGCAGCGGCGGAAAGGAGTTCATTACATTTCTTCATTTTCAAAATTCACAGATCTTACCCTAAATACCCTTCAGCTCTGGCCTTGTAGTGAAAGGACCAAGTGGCCTCTGAGGGCCATCTTGTGCCAAAATCCATGATCTTCTAAGGAAGTCATTATGGCTCTATTATTCAGAAACCGATTGGAACTCTCTTTGTACCCATTCATGTTATCACTTTAACAATCCTGGGGGCAACAAGTTTCATATGTTTGCTTTGCTCTGACTTCATTAGACACTAGATATATCCCAAAGGTCCAGGAGATAAAGATTGGAGCAGGAGTGAGCCACTGGCCAACCAAGAGCCTGGGACCCCTAAAACAGCAGTAGAGGTCTTGCTTTTCAGGCTGGTGGCTGCTGAAGAAGACAGTCTGGGAGGGTGAGGGCAGGAGGGCAGGGCATCTAGGCATGACATTGGAGGGCTGATTAGGCAATTGTGGCCCATACAAAGGCTGCAATGGCACCAGTAACAGCCCAGGACCTTGCTTCCCAAGAGGCTAAGAAGGTAGCCCAATGTAGGAGAAAAAATTCTGGGCTTGGAGTCATTGAACCTGGGTTCAAGTCCTGGCTCTGCTGCTGAAAGGCTGGCCCTCTTCAGGTCTCAGCTTCACCACCTGTCAAATTAGAGGATTGGGACAGAGAATCTCTTTCTTCCAGCTCTAAATTTGTGATCCAATGTGGCACCAAGTCCTCAAAGAAGAAGCATTTAAAGCTAGGGCTGGACTGTAGAATTTGCAGAGGGGTACAGTAGAGAACCTGAGATTGGGAGTCAGAGGACCTGGGTTCAAGTCCTGGTTCTGTCAAAGGTAATAATAAGCTTTGTGGCCTTGGGCAATTCCCTTTGCCTCTCTAGGCTTCAGTAGGTAAGCTAGATGACCCTCCCGCTGCAAACATACAGTCACATGGTTCCTGGGTATGGTCACTGCTGCCTGGCTAGATATAAGCCAGACAATGGAGCCCAATGTCTGCCCCCCACCCCCACACCAGAAAGAGCACAGTACCTTTGTATCTAGCTGTCTAAATCGGTGTCTCATTCTGTAAAGAGGAGAGAAGGTAAGAGTTGTTAAAGTCCATTCTATAACCTCTCTGACAGGCATGTGCTTCCCCAGGAAGGTTTCATGACCCCTTAAAAAATGGGCAGCTACCAAATGCCTGGAATATTGAGTTAAAGGAAGCTGAGTATTCTCATTGGCCTTAAGAGGAAAAGGAACAAAATGCGGGCTGACTTACTCTTCGGAATGGTCATTGGCTTTGGTGTTACTCTTGACAAGATAGTTTTCTTTCATTACAGCTTCCCATGCCAGGGTTTCATTGTCCTCGTTTGTTACACCTTGAATAAAAAGTCAAAAAAGAACTGTAAGGGACCTCTCCCTCTTTAAATGATCCTGACCGTATTTATTTGTGTAAATATTTTGTCCTCCCCCTCCCCCTCAGGAGAAGGTTAGTTCCTTGAGGGTAGGGACCACGCTTCAGTGTCTTGTCTGTAGTTGGTGCTTAGTAAATGCTTGTTGGATGATAATTTGTTTGTCTCACGCAGTCCCACGCCTTTATTTAACAGATAAGGGGATGGAAGCCCAGAGAGGTTCTCAGAGCTGCCCAGGTCACGCAGGTGGTTAGTAACGAACCGAGACCCAAACCTGGGTCACCTGATTCCAAAGTTCCGCTGTCTCTCCATCTGCCTCTCTATCTCTCCCTCCCTCCCTCTCCCCTACCTGTATACATACAATAATTCAGTGTCAAGATGTGAAAGCTCCCACCAAATTTGCAATACGGTAATGCGCTCCAGAGGGGTGAGTCGGATGGATGCCGAAGCCAGACACCACTCACAGCAAGCTGAGGGCTTGGCATGTTTTTCTTTGCAGCAGCACTTGAAGCATTTTTTCACCACCATGTAGAAGTAAGCAAAGACCACGAAGGGGAAGGGGATGTTCAGGCGGCTGCAGTACTCCTGGACCAGGAAGTAACGCTGGAATTTCCACACCTGGTCGTTGTTTTCTTGCACGGTTCCCACCGTGTACCTGGCAGGGAGAACAAAAGGGGGCAGCGTGACCTCTGTGCTCCGTGCGCCTCGGGCAAGGGGAGTCCCAACAATCTTTCTCACCCTCACCTCACCCCTAAATCCAAACGCTGGCACAGAGGCTTGCCGGCTTGGGAACAAAATAAAAGTGAGTCTTGTGCCAGATCTTTGCTACGTTTTCTCTCCATCCTCCCTTCCTTCCTTCTGATTCGGTCAACAAACATTGGTCGAGGCTTTGTTGTGTGCAGAGCCCTGGGCCAGGTGCTGGGAAGACAGAATGCTGGTGACGGCTGCCACTTCTACAGTCTTTTAAGGTTTGTAGAGTGCTTCGCACTTGCTTTTTCATTTGTTCCTCGTGATAACCCAGGGAAGTGAGTGTTATTATTATCCTTCTTTGTAGATGAGGTTAATCAATTTTCCCAGTCACACAAAAATATCTGAGGAAGAACTCGAACTTGGGTTTTCTTGGCTCCAGGCCTAACTCTCTGAAACCAGCTAGGTGGCACCATGGTGCATGCAGCACTGGGCCGGGAGTCAGGAAGACTCATTTTCCTGAGTTCGAATCTGGTCTCAGACATTTACTAGCTGTGTGACCCTGGGCAAGTCGCTTCACTTTGCTTCAGTTTCCTCAACTATAAAATGAGCTGGAGAAGGAAGTGACAAACCATTACAGTATCTCTGCCAAGAAAATCCCAAATGGGATCATGGAGAGGCAGACACAACAAAAATGACTGAACAAGAACAACTAACTCTCTAGCCACTGCACCACCAGCTGCCTGGGAAGTTTAGCTCAGACATGGGTCTTTTGCCTTCATGGAGGTCATAGTCCATAAGGTTGATAAGACAAACAGCTAACTACAATACATGATTTCGTAGGATCAGTGCATTAGACAGATGTGGGTCCAATTTCATTATGAGACAAAGGTTGAAGCTTTTTGTGATATTTGAGGAGGAAGGTAGTTACTGATAATGGGGATCTGGGACGGTTTTGTGGAAAGAGAACCATGAAACTTGGCTTTAGAGAATGGGTAGGAATTCAATAGACCAGGAGGGGGAGGGGCCATTTCAGAAACAGAGAACTTGTCATTTTCGAGTGACATTTGAAAAAAAGAATGCGGAGTTAATTTCCTTCTTGAATATAAGAAGCAAAGTCTGATGACCCAAAACGCCTTAAAAGATCAAAGTCTTTCAAAATTTGTCTAGTTTAATTCTATTAATTTATGTAAACTGTGAGAGACAGCATGGTACAGATGGATAACTAACTTGGGTTGAGAAGATTTAATGGCAGATCTGAGCTGACTGTGTGACCTTGTACAAGTCTCCAAAACCCTCTTAAATTCTCTGTGCCTCAGGCAACTCTCTGGCACCCAAGAGTAGATGAGGCACCAGTTCTGCATCAATGGAGGGATTTTCTCATTGAGCACTCCCCAAACCAGGGAAATCGGGCCTAGATTAAAAATAAAAAGCGAATTGTAATCTCCCTGAGGGCAGGAAGGCTTTCGTTTTTTGCCTTTATTTCCTCAGCTTCTTGTACAATCCCTGAACATAATAAGGACTGAAGCTTGCTTGTTGAATTGAACTGAATTGTTTTAAGACTTGGGAGAAGATTCAGGAAGGAATCTTTGTTAGAAATACTCTGTGAACTTGGTGTTTTCCATCTCTCCCCATTAGAATGTAAGTTTCTGAGGGTAGAGACCATTTCATTTTTTCTATGGATTTAGGACAGTTCCTGGCACACAGTAGGTGCTCAATAAATACTTTTTTAATGAAGGAATGAGAGAGAGTTCCAACAAAGAGGAATATTTGAAGACTTGGGAGATCACTAAGAAGTAGGAGACCTGATCAGGGAGGACTGCATGGAGGAGGTGGCCCCTGAGTTGTGCCTTGACAGAAGTCAAGTACTCAAAGGTGTTCTGGGAACAGCCTTAGAGAAGGACTGGAGATTGGAGGGTTGTAGGATCTCAGGGTCTCACTACTCTGGCTATTGAGACAGAGTCCACTAACGGTTTTCATTCCAGGGACCCAAGATTGGCCCATCTTCTTCTGGAATTAAGTATACAATTTTGTCTCCATAGAAAATGAAAACACTAAGTTTTGGAATATCTACTTAACTTTCAATTCTGTGAAGGAAATAGGTTGAACTGGCACTTGGTGGTTGAAAATTTAAAGCAGTAAGTGACAAGAAGCACGCCACAGCTGCTGGCCCACTCAGGCTCAGGGGACTTAGAAACAGTGTCATCCAACTCACTCATTTTACAGAGGGGGAGACTGAGGCCAAGAGAAGGTAAATGACCCGCTCAAGTTTACCCAGGTCCTAGGTGATGGGGGCAGGATCTACATCCAGGTCCTGTTTCCAAATCCAGTTTTGTGCCTCTTTGCCATTCCCTCTAATCACACCGCCTCTCTCAAACATCAATGATTTTGTAGTTAGGTTTGTAGGAGAAAACTGTCTTCAAGGCCAGTTGAGCTGGTTATGCCTGCAGAGGCCTCCATGCCCTACAAAGGCTGACCTTGGGAGCTGGTGTCCAGATGGTAATTGAATGTGAAGTCTTTTATGTGCTTTTGAATGTCTGCACTGAGCTTGTGATCAATACTGTGAAGGCGGGATCCCTTCAGACATTTACCGCTGTTTCCTTTTACCCTTGATATTGTTGGAGAGAACTGTGGGCAGCTACTTTAAACTCCCACAGGTACATTTAGATAGCCATTAACAGCTCGCAGCAAACATGGCCTATTAATGTTAATGAGACCATGGGATTTCCAGGGAGGAGAGACTTTAGAAACCTTGTGGTCCAACACCCTCATTTTGCAGATGAGACAACAGAGGCTCAAAGAAGGGAAGTGACTTGTTCAAGGTCACTCAGATGGTAAATGGCTGAGCCTAGATTATAACTAGCTCCAGGGTGTTGGACCCAGAGGTGAAAGGCACCTTGAGGTCATCTGGTCTGCCCTTTCCTTTGTAAAGTTCATAGAATGTTGATCTGCAAGGGGTCCTGGAGGTCATCTAGTATGACCCTCTTGTTCTACAGATGAGGAAACTGAGGCCCAGAGAGGGTATTTTCCCAAGATGTCAAGGTGGCTGTGAGACATAGGTAAAAGTTAGGAAAAGTTAGGTTTCCACAGAAGAGTTAATTGAGTTCTACAGAATAATTAATTAAGAGTCAGCTGAAACAAAGGAGTAAAAATTAACCAGGATGAGGGTCCCCAGGCAATGGGAATAAAGTTTGTGATTTTGCAGAAACCACAGATTCAGGATGCTATCCAGGATGTCAGGAAAACTGGTCTAAACTGGGCAGAGAATGGTCAAGGTTGAAGAGATAACAGGGTCAAATGGTTACTATGATGCTTAATTGGCTAATTGAATATTATCTTACACACCTACAGCGAGGAGTTTTCCACCATTTTTGAACATGGGACATATGTTGAAGAGGGGGGAACATACCAAGGAGTCACATGTTGGGGGTGTGTAGGAAGATTGTAACCCAGAAGGGAGTGGACCAATCTGTTCTCTGAAGGGAGGTACTGAGCTGATGGTGCATCAATCTATGTCAGTCTAACAGAAAAGAGTTGGTTTCACTCCTATACTCCCTACTCCCTCTTCCTAAAGAAGGATGGAGTCCGCTCCTGGTCAGGAAGGTTTACCAATTCCTTTGAATTCCTCAATAATAATAAATTGCCCTTGATACCTAAATTTCAGTGTCAAGTGTATTTCTAACAGTGGCTGAGGAAGAGTCAAGATTCTAGCCCATGTCGTCCCCTCCCTTTTCCTGTGCTCTTCACATTGTACAGAGGAGCAAATGAGCAGAGCAAAACAGGCAGGGAGATAAAGCAACTTCCTTTAAGGCACCTAGAGGCTAAGAGGCAGGGCCAGGATTCAAACCCAGGTCTCATACGTGGTGCTCTTGTCAGGTAGGGGCTTTTGCAGGCGGTGAGATCTGCTCACCAATGGGGAGCCCTACAGGACAGTGAGTGTTATGCTTTCCTCTGGGCTGAGGAGATCGGAGAGTAATTCTAAGGATCGTTATGAACTAAGCAACTCTTGGTGTTCCCAAGCTCCAAAATGTTCAATAAATTGCCCAGACAGAACGTCCCTCCTCTATGCCAAGCGCTGTGCCAAGAACTGGGGCTACCAGTGCACAAAGTGGTCCTTGACCTCAGGGGGCTTACTCTCTCCAGAAATGGAACCACTAAATTAACCAGGGTCTCAGCCGGGTAGATCTTCAGAGAGCCTTTCCTTGGCCAAGCAGAGAGAGACTTCCATCAGAGGCAGCTCATGCCATGGCAGCTGGCTTCATCACCATGGTCTCTCCAAGAGAATATAAGGAAAAATAGATGAACCTTAGCTGATGGCAATCATGAAGGGCTTTCTGGAGGAGGTGGTACTAAAGTTGGACTGGTTTCCTATGTCAGAACAATTCAAGGTTTGGTTAATATTGCTTTTCACACACTCTACATTCCAGTCAAACTGGCCCTTTACTTTTGCGTGTAACAAAGCATCCTCCCTTCTCTTTCTGATCCTTTGCCCTATTGGTCCCTCCTACCTTGAATGGTCTCCTTCCTCATCTCTGCCTCCAAAAACCCTAACTTCTAAAACTCAGGTCAGAGCCACCTCCCATACAAAGTCTTCCTTTCACTCCTCCCCCAAGTACTACAACTTTCCCCTCATAGACATCACTTGAACTACTTTGGGCACAGTTTGTCTGAGTTACTTGTGTAACTGTTGTCCATTCCCAATTGAGGGCAGGGAAATCACAGAGCCTAGTACAGTGTCTAACACACAATAGGTGCTTAATAAATGCTTATTGAAGAAAAAGAGAAGGAAAGGAGAGAGGGAGGGAAGATGAAAGTTACAAAGGAGAGAAAGAAGGAAGGAAGGAAGAAAGGCAAGGGAAGAGTATATTGGAAGTATCATCTCTCCAAAGACCCTACATTACCACCCATATCCTGAAGACCTCCTTTTTTCCCCCTCCACTTGGGGAACTGCCCCAGTACATACCCAAACATGGCAACAAGCAGGTTCACAAGCAGGATGTTGGTTGAGAGCATATAGATGCATACGAGGGGGATGGTGATCCATTCAGGGAATCGAGGCATCCTGTGTTCATCCAGTTCCACACAGAGAGGTTTGGATTCATTCCCAGTGAAGGTGCAGTGGGAAAGATCGTAAGTGGTGCCTAAGGCATAGAGAGAAAGACAAGTCAATAACACTCTTGGATGGATGGAGGGGGAGGGAGACACTACAATGGGAGGTGTTTCAACAATGTCGGATGAGTGCTCTGAGTTCAGATCTGGTCTTTGATACTAATAGTAAAGAATGGTCTGGTCTTCAAAGGGCAAACTCTGTAAATGTTGATTGTGGTTTTTGTTATCTAAGAAACAGCAGGCTGCTCTTGGGCTGGGGGACTCCAGAGAGGTTTTTACTGGTGGCTTCCTCTCCACTGCCTTCTTTGTTTTCCCCATGCAGATGACAACCACATAAACATTTTTCCTTCAAAAGATCAAGAGATTGACCTTCAGCCAGTAACCAGGAAGCAGGGTCAGCATGGTGTGGTGTTACAGGGGGTGGTAGATTAAGAGACAGCCTTGGAGTCAGGAGACTCGAGTTGAAGTTCTGATGCATGCTGGCCTCGTAACCCTGGGCATTTCACTTAATCCTTTAGTGCACTAGGCTCCTCTCCAAGACTAGAAGCTGCAGAAGAAGGTGCTGACCTGGATTGTTGGAGGGAATTTCCTCACCTGGGAGTTCCCTGTTCTGATGGAATCCCAGGTCCAGTCCATATTGGTCCCTCCAACTGTAGGTAACTTGGAGGTTTAGCTACAGGTGATAGTGTATGTAAATAGAGTATTTTGTGAACTCATGGCTGAATCTATGGAGCCCACCCAGGGTATTGGTGCAAAAGACCCTGCTCTGGTAACTCCCTGATTAGCCTCTAGGGATCTTGTGTTTGGCTTACCATGTCTTGCAGGGTTAGGCTTAGAAAAGCTCCATGCCTATCCACTACAATCAATTAGTCAGTCAGTGAGCCTTGATTTAGTGTTTATTACATGCCAAACCTTGGTGAAGCACTAAAGATAAAAAGAAAAGCAAAACCTGTTCCTGCCCCCCAGGGACAGGGGAGCTACAGCAGATAAATAACTAGGCACATACAAGATACATATGGGGCAGATGTGGGGAAGGTAATGATCAGGTAGGAATTTGATTAAAGTTGGAAATAGTGTTGATTCCATGGTGGAAGAGACCCTCAGAGGTCACTGAATCTAGCCCCTCATTTCCCACATCAGGAAGCTTGAGGTCTGAGAAGTCCAGTGACTTGCCCGAGGCAACATAGGCAATAAAAAGGTAAAACTGGGATGTGATCCCAGGTCTTCCAGCTCCAAATTCAATGTTTTCCCCACTGAGCCTATCAACAAAAATTTATTAACTACCTATTGTGTTCCAGGCACTAGGGATACAAAGACAGAGGGGAGATATCTGAATCCTTAGGGAATGAACATCCCACTGATAGAAATGTAATATCCAGCAACTCAATTCATGCTCTGACATGGAGGGATTCAGTTTTCACCTTCCTATGCCACTGATCTATGTAGTAAAGACAATTTCAGGGGCTGCAATTTTTGGAGCACATTGGCAAGGCTAAGGAAATGATGTCTAATAGTAAAGAATCCCTCTTTGGGCCAGCTTTCAGACTGGGGGAATGTGTCTAAATTGAGCCACCATCTTCTGGGTAATGACAGTAATCCTGAGAAATGTGTGAAGAATGAGGCTACCTCTCTTAACCTCCACTCAACAATTCAACAAATATTTCACTCACATACTGTATTCCAGGCACTGGAGATGAAGACAAAGTCAAAACAGTCCCTGACCTCAAAGAATTTAAATTCTGCTACAGGAACTGCACCCCCCCCCCCCTTCCACGTCCTGGCACAAATAAAAGCATTAGGTTCCAGCAACATCCCTGCCATGCACACACATACACGACACAAAGTGAATTGTTGATTACCATCCACATCACTGGGCACCTGGCCAAACATGGCCAGGTAGGGCTCGTAGATCACTGAGCGAAAGATCCACTCCCAGCGATGCTCATTCTGCCTCAGGATGCCTTGGCGGGCCACCCCAAAGGCCACCATCCAAACCGCAAAGAGGAACAGGAAGAAGAAGACATCGATTAGCTAGAGGAGAAGGATGAAAAAACCTGTCACTGTCTCATTCACCAGCTCCCAAGTGAGTCTAACCTCCTCATCTCTTGGTAAATGTGTGTTGAGGGGTCAATTGGCTACAGCCAGCTTTTGTCAGACTTCAGCCTGGAAAACGTCCCTTTGGGATAATACCACAAGACAACAACTCTGAGATTGTGCCTTTGGAAGCCTCTCTATGCAACATTTCTCTCCCTGATTGGGCAGGGTACTTTCTTCTGCCTGCTCATGAAGCTTACCATCCTCTGCAGCATGATGATTTTGGGCCCCAGATTTCTGCTCACAGTGAAAATATGGATGAGCCTCAGAGTGAAAATTATATAATCCAGGCAAAAGATGACACGTCCAGAATATAGGGAGCTTTTGTTAGAGGAATGGAGCCTGTTGAGAAGAGGAAAGGAGGCATGGGAGGAAGAATCATTTTAGAAATCCTTTGGTTTTGTTATAGCAAAAATAAAGGATGTGAAGTCTTTTGCAAATATATTCCCTTTCGACAAGGAAGTGAGGCTATACTTGTATATATGAGCACTAAGGAGATGAGGATTGATGGTGGAAAATGCCAAACAGGTGAGCCTTCTATTTCCACTTTAGATACCACAAAGGAAAAGGGTAGATCTGCACATCTGTGCTCCCCCTTCTCATCAAAAACATGAAGTGGACATAGCCCACTGGGTGAGCAATATGATCCTTGGAACAGTGGAACATAATGGTAATAGAGGGAAGAGGAAGCCATGTTTCCCTTTGCAGGACTGCAGAGTTAAGGGCTATCTGGGTTGAACCTGTTGTGATGGCATGCACACATCTATTTCCTCTTGGAAATGAGCTACTGCATGTGGTCAACCTGTGATGTTTCCTTCCAAATTCAGCTCAAGCACTAACTTCTACATGAAGCCTTTCCCGATTCCCCTTCCCCAACTTTTTAATGCCTTTCTTCCTCTCTCAAATGTATTTATTTTGTATTTATTGTATTGTATTATTATATTATATTTATTTTGTACATATTGTGAAAATGCTCATATCTGTGCAAGTTGTTTCTATTGGTAGAATGTAAGCTCCTTGAGAGCAAGGACACTCTCTGTATCACCAGTACCTAGTGTGGTACCTGGCATATAGTAGGAATTTAATGAATGTTTGTAGATAGATCGGCTTTCGTTTTCCAACCACAAAGGCTTGATTCTAAACAAAAAACTTTGAGCAGATTTCTCAGGCGAGATAAAGGTATAAAGTGATCTGGCTTCAGGAAATGGTCCAGAACCAAAAAGGATCTGTCCGACAGGGTCAGGAGAACACTGGAGGGAGGGACTAGGTGCTCTGCTAGATCTCAGGGGGTGGGGTAGGGAGGAAAACAAGAAAAGCCTCCTGTAGAAGACAGCTCTTAAGTTGAGTCTTGAAGGAAGACCAGGAATCTAAGAGGTGAAGGTGAGGTAGGAGAACATTCCAGGTGTCATACAAGCATGGAAATGAGAACAACATTCTTGAGCAAATAACTTCTGTTAAAGTTTTATGACTGGGGTGGATTCCTCAGTCTGTTTCTTTACTGTCCACACAGTTCAAGACAAGCCTGCTTGAAATCCTCAAAAGTGAACCATTTGACTTAATCGATCAGAAGAGCTGGGTCAGGGATGTTTTCTAATGTCCAAATGTGCACTGGAGGTGACCCCACATTAATCTCAGACTGGGGTGTCCATCAGCTTTGAGTCTGAGCATTTGATTGTTCTCTTTGGCTTGCAAATGCCCAGATAGTCAGGAACTCTGAGGAGGACTTGCTGACATAGAATCCAGAATCATAGAAGGTCAGGTCTGGGAAGACTGTCAGAGGCGGCTGTTTCCTTTTTGTTACTTTTTAAACCATAGACTAGTAAGAGTTAAAAGAGATTTGGGAGCTCTCCTAGTTCAGTCTGTCTGTCTGTCTGTCTGTCTGTCTATCTATCTATCTATCTATCTAAACATCCCCAAGAGGTAGTGAGATAGTCTCTGCTTGAACACTTCCAATCATGGGGCAACTTCTCCCAAGGTTCTCACAGCTTATGTTTCACTATTAGTGCCTCCTTGTGGCCAGATGGATGTAGAGGAGCCATTCCCCTTGCTGCAAGAGACATGCCCTTGACAGGAAGGCAAGTTGGGGAGTTGCCAGATGCCCTGTTTCTGGTAGAAGGAGACTCTTCTAAGCTGTCTGGAGAGCTTATCCCTCTGTCATGACTATAGACTGGCCTTCTGGAAGCTTTGAGATAGAGTGGACTGACTTAATTTGTTGCAGCATTCTGCTATTTATATAGTCTGAGATGCTTTTGGAATTGTATAGGATGGGCAGGCAGCTGTGAATGGGTTGGGACTATGCCATTGGAGGGAGCATCTAAAGTAGTGAGGCTGCTGGAGAGGTGGGGAGCTCCCCCTCCTTGGCCATCTTGAAGCAGAGACTGGATGACCACTTGTTGGGTGTGTCTTAGTGGGGAGGTTTTTTTTTTTGTGTAGAGGCTGGACTAGGGGGCTGCTGAGTCCTCTTCCTGTTCTTAAATTCTGTGATTTTATTAGAGTGACCTTCTTTGGGCAAATCACTTAAACTTCCTCGGCCTTAGTTTCCTCATCTGTAAAATGAAAGGATTTGACTAGCTGACATTTCCAGCACTCTGGTTATCAGCTTCACAATGATTCTATGATGGAGATAGTCTGTAAAGCATCCTCATCTCCATCTTACAGATGGGGCAACTGGAACTGGTAGAAGCCAAGTCACTTGGCTAAGGCTTTATGAGTTAGAATTCAAATCCAGGTCTTTTAGCTCCAAGATCCAGCACTCCTCCTCTGAGACCAAGGTGTCTCTCCTAATGATGAGAGCCATCCACTTTGCATCAGAGGAGACCTTGGCATATCTGTGTTATGGGGCAGGGGAGTAGGAAATTCCTTGCTGAGTGTTCGACCTCATCCATGGCTCATTGTGATGTAGCCTCCACTCCCATCACTGACGATGTAGTGCATCTGAATATTAACCCTTGCTCCATTTAACTGCTCACTGAAGAGCTCAGACAGTGCATGATTTAGAAAGGCCAGGAAAGTTTCTTACCGGAAGGCAATCCCTGCTATAAAGTAAAATAATCCAAGAGTGTCCATGACATTCCACAGGTCGGTAAAGTACTTAAGGCCATTCATGTACCACTGTAGGGCAGAAGAGGGAAGGAGTGGAATACTGTCATTAAGGAGCGCTGACTACCCATGTTACCCCATTCTCCCAGACTTCCTTTACTTGCTTTCATTCATTCATTACCAGCTCATTTATAGTGACTGTGTGAGGCATGTGTTGGAGGGACAAAGATATACTGTGGCCTCCTGACTAATATCTGGCTATCCTGAGAACTAGGACCATTCTTGGTATTGCCCTAAAAGTGGAAAAAATATGCCAACAACATCTGTCTGTCTGTCTATCTATCTATCTGACTGTCTGTCTATCTATCTATCTATCTATCTATCTATCTATCTATCTATCTATCTATCTGCCTGTGTCTGTCTGTCTGTCTGTCTGTCTGTCTGTCCGTCCGTCCATCCATCCATCCATCCATCCATCCATCCATCCATCCATCCATTCATCCATCCATCCATCTATCCATCCATCATACCCAACCTGGATTTTAAAGATTCTCCAGAATGCTCCCCCTATATCCCAAAAATTTCAGAGGACCATAAAGTCAGAAGAGACCTGAGAAATTAATGCCCAAGGTGATTTAGCTAAAAAAAAACCAGTGCAAATCTACCAATCTGAGGTCCAGCCCTGGACTCAGAAACCGGAGAGTACCACCTTTGACACTTCATTTTTATGGAACGAGGGCAGACAGGTCATGTAACATCTTTGAGACTCAGTTTCATCCTCTGTGAAATGGGGATAATAGCTCTAGTGATTACCCTACATGGCTGTTGAGAGGGACAGATAACATGTTTCTGAAGTTCTTTAGAAAGGTCAATTGACGTTACGTTGTAGAATTAGATGCCTGACCATTTTTTTTGTGGGGGATAAGCAGACTTGTGATTTAATTATTGTAGGGAAATGCCAGTGAAGAAGCTCCATCTCCCAGTGAGGATCTGCAAGTCTCTTGCAGCTTATCTTCTTAGAGGATCCTGGGAGCATAGATCCGGAGCTGGAAGGGACCAGGAGGCCAGTGAGCCCAATTCCTTCATTTTGCATAGGAGGAAGCTAAGGCTGAATGAGGGAAAGTGATTTGCCCTAGGTAGCAAGCCTGAGAGGTGAGATTTAAACTCCAGGCCTCTGATTCTGGACAGTAGACAGAGCACCAGGCCTGGACTCAGGAAGATCCGAGTTCAAGTCTGGCCTCAGATTCTAGCTGTGACCCTGGCCAAGTCACTTTACCTGTTTGCCTCAGTTTCCTCATCAGTAAAATGAGCTGGAGAAAGAAATAGCAAACCTCTCCAGTATCTCTGCCAAGAAAACCCCAGGGGTCATGAAGAATTGGACACAACTAGACGACAATGCCCCTCACATACAACCGATGACCAAATCCAGTGGTTTCCAGTTTCCTGAGAGACTTTTCCTGTCCAGTTCCTCCTTTCTGTTCCCGCCGTCCCTGCACACACAGATCCTCGAAACCTCTACTCCTGCTATAAAATGGCTGCAAGAAGGTTATTATCATCTTCCTATTACTCTCCTCACAGAAGATGCTTTTTTACTTGGTGGCCAAAGGAATTATTTTACTCATAGATCATAGGATCATAGATTTAGAGCTGGCAGGGATCTCGGAGGCTGTGAATTTCAATTTCTTTAAGAGATTCTTTGAGGAAACTGAGGCAGACAGAGGTTAGGGTCACCTGGCTAGTAAATGTCTCAGGTGGATTTGAACGTAGGTTCTCTTGATCTAGAGTTCTGTGCCTTCTCTATTAAGCTGTGATGCCTTGGCGTAGCTCCTCTCCTCAAAAATGTTTACCTTCAAGGTCCTCCCTCCAAGGGCACTGTCCCTTTAAGGCCCACCATAATTGGATACCAGTCTCCTTGTCCAGCCCTGTCTCCTCCCACTCATCTCCACCCTCTTCATGCTTCAGCCATGGTCCTGGTAACACTTTGTGCACTGCCCAGCCTCCTAGCCCTTTCTCACTCTCATTTACCCTCCCCCTCCCAGGCTCCACATGGTGCATTCTCATCCATCAGACCCTACTCAGACCCCACATTTTCCAAAAGCTTCCCCTGTTCCTCCAAATTAGTAATCACCTCCCCATAGATTCCATACACCCCTAGAATGCCCCTCCCCACAGCCCTGGAATCCCCTCCATCCTTCCCTTTGCCTCTTGGAACTCCAAGCTCACTTTTGGACTCAACTCAAGGTTCCCCTCCCATGTGAGACCTTTCTCACCTTCCCCAGATGCTAGGGCCCTCCAAAAATTACCTTGCATATCCTGCGTGTAATTTATATCTCCTTATAAATATCTACATGCTATCTCCCTTCCCCCACTTCCCACATGTTTTCCAGTAGGTGCTTGTTGAATTGAATTGGGAAAGCAAAGGATTGGGATTTGAAGAAACTGTCTTTGGGCTGATGAAGGATTGCACAGCTATTGGGAGATGGGGTAAAGTCCCTCCTTGTCTTCAGGCCTCATGTACAACACGAAAGTTGGTTTTAGAACCAGCTCCCTTTGGACTCTGAAGACAGCCCCCGTTCTCTGGCATTTGAGAGAGCTGAGCTCTCCTGGGGAATGGGACTGCCCACCTGTCTCACTTCATCGCAGAAGAGGACAAAGACCAGGGCATAGAGGATGAGCTCTGGTGTGTGAGGCACGGAGTGGAAATCCATGAGTAGCACGTAGGCAAAGAGCAGCAGGAAGGCGATATAGAAGACCACGTTCCAGGAGAAGACCACGAATGGCGAGGTGAAGAAAGCCAGGTAGGACCAGATGAGCCTTCGGTGTCTGTCGATGGGCTTCTTCCTGAGGCAGGAGAGAAACGAACCCAGAGAACTTGGTCCTTTGGACGTGGAAACTGCTCCTTGTGAAACGTATCTATGTCCTCTGCGTGGTCATGTCTAAAATAGCTCAGGGTGCCACCTCCTACAGGAAGCCCACTCACTCCATTCCCAATGACTTTGGACCTACCTGTAGATATTTTGTATTTACTTTTCTGTGTCCTGTTGTTCCAGCCCTGCCCCCCACCCCCATCCCCTTTAAGGGGTAGGTGCTTGACAAAGGCTGGTCAATGAATGAATGACTCCATAGTAACCTCTTTGAGGACCAAAATCATTTGTCCACCAAATAAGGCTAGCCCTGGGTTGAACCTGCTTATCACAAGCAGGAATAAGTGACTTGCCCAAGGTCACACAACTCTTAAGTGTCAAGCATCTGAGGTTAGATTTGAATTGATTTCAGGGGTAGTACTCTGTTCATTGCACTCCCTGGCTGCCCCATGAACCTGCTTATCTTGTTCTCTTTTCTAGATGAATCAGAAACCCATTTCTAGAGGACAAAAACACTCAAACCACTCTCAGATAGCCATGCTTTCATCTTATTGCCAAAATTAAGAGCTGTTTCATACTACCAGAAAGTTCAGAATGAGGCATCTTTGCCCTCCCACCTCCAGGCTTTTGCCCATGCCACCTCCCAGGCCCAGAGTGCCCTCCCTGCTCACTTTTGCATCTTAAAATCCCTAGATCTGAGAAAGGCTCAACCCAAGTGTCCCCAGGTCATCCTGATCTGCCTCTCCTCATGCATTAAAGCCTCCTTCAAATAACTTCAGATTTGTTTTATATTGCTTTCAGCACCCTGCACTATGTTGCTACCAGCACATTCATTTTTAAAATTCAATACATTGTTAGAGTCTGTTATTGCAGGTCATGATGGGAAGTTCCAAGCAGCTGTGGCCATGCAAAAGAAGAATTTGCAGCCCAGTAGGATAAATTATATGCATATGCACACATACGTATACACACATGTGTACATGTGCACTCACATATCTATAGCATAAGAAAGCATGTAGTGAATGCCATAGGGGAGGTGCACACCCCCAGGACTGCAGGAGTGAACCAGTTTGACCTTGGCCAAATCACCTTTCCATCTCTGCCTTGACTCAGGAAGTTAGATGAAATGGCCTTCATCCAGCTCTAAATCTATGGCTCAGCTTGTGATGTTTCTGGCCTCAGTTTACCCATCTGGAACATGAAAGGGTTGGATTACATAACCCCGAAGGCCTCTTTCTGCATTAAATCTGGGACCCATTGATAGAATGGCAATGGGGTATGACTCAAATTGGTCATAAGAGTGCCTGTTGAGGCCCGCTCCAAGAAGGGCCTGCCATGACCAGAGGCCAATGATAATTGTGAGAGGTCACTTCCTGGTCGCCTGCCTTTTTATTCACTTTCCTTCACTGAATGAGCCTTTGAAGGAAAATCATGGTCATTACCTGAAGGACACAAAACCACAGCCAACCAAAGGTATGAGAAACAGGCACAGAATGATCTTCCAGTTCTTGGTGTCCCGCGATATCTCTCCGTACCATTGCTTGGAAAGGAAATTCTGGCGGCAATAGAGACAAAAGAATGGAGGCCGTTCTCTGTCGGGATGGAAGAGAGCCAGACAGGACAAAAAAACCTGCTTCGCCCATCCTCTACCACTCTCCCCACCTGGAAAATGCCATCGCTCTGCAGCAACGTCTAATGGTACGAATCAGATTCACGAGCTGAATACAAACCTGCCACAATCTGCTCTCTACTAGGTGCCTTCATGGAGAGGGGGAGAAGAAGGATGAAATCAAGCCTCTCTCCAATTCCCCCAATCCGCCCGCCCTCAATCGCCTGGGCCAAGCTTTGAAATCTACCCACACAGGCCCGAATTATGCTGAAACCTCTACCCGCTGTGGTCCCAGCCCTGGAGTGGACTTGCTGTCGGTGACCCGTGACCCATCTATAACCACAAATCAACCACAGTTTGGATGATTCGCTTATGGACCAATCACCAGCACGTGACAGCTTCACATACGTGCGTTCTGATTTTTCTCCAGTGCTGATTGCCTGCAAATGGAATTTGCAGCAGGCTGACCTAATATCACTTCTGCTCACTCCCTTCTGAACTCAGGCTTGAGCAGACAAGGTCTTCTGATTACACTTAGCACCCATCATATGCCCCGTTCTCATTGAGTCTGGGCTCTTTGACATTTCTGTCAATGTTCTGAATGAACATTGACACATAGATCACATGCTTAGCAGATGGGCCGAAAAGGTGACTCATACTTCACTGGAGGAGAAAACAGTATACAAAAAAATCGAAACAGGTTGGAACCTTTGGTTGGATCTATAAGTACAAGGGTAAATATAAAAATGTACAATTTGGTCTAAAAATCAACCTTCCACACATAAGATAACAGAGGCGTGGTGAGATGGTCAGTGTGTCTGAAAAGAAGTTTTTGTTGGCCTTCGAGGTCACAATGTGATAAGGCAGAGCCAAAGATGATGAGGAGTTAGGCTGCATTAAGGGTCCAGAATGTCCTGCTTTACTCTGCTCGCTCAGCCCATATCTGGAGTATTAGTTAGGTTCCAAGTACTACATTTTAAGAAGGACTTGAGTTAGCTGGAAAGAATCCAGAAAAGTGTGAGGAGGTTGGTGAAGAGCTTCAACATGTAAGGAGAATCACTAGAATTGAGGCTGTTCACCCTGAGAAGAGAAGCTGGGGGCTGGGGGTGAACAATAGATATTTGCAGGTGAACTCTTTGGGACCAGAGACTGTTTTTGCCTTGCTTTCTAACCCCAGAACTTAGCACAGCCCCTGGCACTTAGTAGGCGTTTAACAAATTTCTGTCGACTGACTTGATTACTGAGAGACTGTTTTCAAATATTAGAAGGAATGTCCTAGGGAAGAGGGCTTAGCTTTGCTCTACATGCCAACCCCCCCCCCCCCAACAAGGAAGAGGAGTGAAAGTGGCAAAGAGGTGAATTTAGGTTTGAGATCAGGAAGACCTTCCTGACACTTCGATCTCTCCCAGAGTTCAGTGGGCTACATCCCTGGATGGTGCCCATTTACAGCCATAGCAGAGAGGAAATGATTTTTCAAGTACATATTATTGGACTGTCTCACAGCTTCCTTTCAAAGCTGAGATTCTGGTAAATAGTTTACACTAAGTTGGATCGGAAACTAGGAGTCTGCTGCTGCCTCCTGCTCCTGAGTGTTTTCTGCTACCCCAAACAACTTCAATTCAATTGAATCAAATAAGCATTTATTAAAGACCCACTGTATACCGGGAAATATGCAAAGTACTGGAGAGGCAAAGACAAGTCCCTGCCCTTAAGGAGCTGACTTTCGACAGGAAGAGTTTCCTATTGCCAGCCTCTCAAAAGTTGGGTAAATACAAATACCCAGTGGCATGTTGGATATTTAGGCGGGTTATGTGCATGGCTAGTGATCATCTTACAAGGCAGGTAGCTATCCCCTCTGTGAGGGAGAGGAGAAAGAAGCTCAGAACCGAGAAATAACATCTATTCAGGACCAAATCAAGTCAAAAGTGAGTTTAAAAGGAGAGAAAGAGCCTTCTGAAAGTGTTGCTAGATGGCAGCTGCTGGCATCTCCCCTCTGCCCACGACCTCGAATTTATTTTGTATGTATTTACACATGTGCATGTGGTCCCTGTGATGGAACGTGAGCTCCCTGAAGGCAGGAGTGGTTTGTTTATGTTTCTTCATTGCGAGCACAGTGCTGGGAATCTAGGTCCAGTAGTAAGCACTTGCTGACTGAGAGAAAAGCTGAAAAAAACTTAGTGAGTGGTGTAGGCTCAGAAAACCAGAAACCTTACAGTCAGAGGAGATGGGGTTGAAAGCTGCTTATGCTTCTTGTGTACACCAAAGAGTCCCCAGTGATCTGCCCCAAATATGGCAACATCCCTACTTAGGCAATATGTCTATAAAAGCTCATGCTTTTGTTACCTCAGTTTCCTCATGTGTAAGTTGGGAGCGGAAAGGGTGGACTAGGTCTGTGAGATTCTGTCCAGCCTTGAATCCTAAGCATGTCTAGTTCTGTGTTGGGAGATTGAAGACAAAAGCAGGCAAATTCTCTATCTCCTGTTTTTGCTGTCTAGCAGGTCACTGGCCACTGAGCGGGGTCCTTCAGAGCACACACAGACTGCTGAGGCTAAGGTGATGACGTGCGACAGCCCTGGCCTCAAAGACATCTAGAGACATTCTGAAATGGAATCCTCTTTGATCCATTGTGGCTGCAGAGTTGGACCTAGGCTGCTGTCAGGAGGTATTAGTCAACCTAGTCCTGTTTCCATGGCCACAGAAAAGGAGCATTGCTGGCTATTGTCCCACAGGTCTGATGAGGAAGTGCCCGCTATCTGGACATATTCTAGACTCACACTAAATTGGGTGGGTTCTCACCTGGACTCCTGGCTGTGCAATGAACTGCTGATCTGTGGCTTCCACAGCGAGCTCCAGACAGTTGCTCCCACCCCAGGCCTCACAGGTGTACACCAGGAGCTGCTCAGCCAGATCTTCATCGCTGCTGTAGCATTCTGTGAAGAGTTCTAAGACAGAGACAAAGAGAGTCAGAGACAGACAGAAAGACACACAGAGACAGACACAAAGAGAGACAGAGAGAGATGGAGACACACAGAGAGAAAGACACGATGAAATACACAGAAACAGGAATGTAAAGGGAGACTGAGACACAGAGGAAATAATAAGAGACACAGAGAGACCAAGACAGGGATAGAGAAACACAGTGAGAGAGAGAAAGAGACAGAGAGAGAAAGAGAAGAAGAAGAAGAGAGACACAGATAGAAACAGAGAAAGATGCAGGAGCAGAGAAGACAGTGGGGGGCACAGAGAAGGAGATAAAGAAAGAGATGGAGAGAGAAACAGAGACAGAGAGAGAGAGACAAAGAGAGATGAACTTTGGACAAGAAAACTCAGAAGAAAAATGGCTAACAGCAGATTCATGGACAGGATAAATAGGGAATGAGCAAGAGATGCCCTTGATGAGATCAGGTCTCCAGACCCCCAAGCCACCTTTGCGCACCAAAAGATTGGGCAGCGGTGACCAATTGTTGATTCATTTTGAGATCGGGAAGCCTGGAGAGTGGGAGATGCAGTAGTGAATGGCAGAAGGGCCTGGCTGCAGAGCCAAGGATGGCCTCTGCAGATACGGGCCAGTGACTTGGCATTTGGGGCTGTTTCTGCATCAGAGGAGCAGAGCAGAAGAGCCGTGAGACAGTACAAAGCTGCCAGCACCTGGCATTTCTGCCACCCTGGGCCGGGGGCCTTCTCTTCTGGGCCACTCACCCACAGCACGAGTTTCGTACTCATTTGCCAGCTCTTCAGACTCCCCTGCGGCATTGATGTCGTTTTTCACCTTGGCGAGGGTCTTCAGCAGCTTGCTGGCTCCCAGGGCTGCCAGAGTGCAACCCCTGGTCTGTGGAGGGACCAGGACAATGTCAGGATTGGTTTTGATCACCAGCAGCCCCATATAAGGTTTGTCAAGGGCTTCACATCCACATCTCACTGCAGCCTCACCTGGCAGGTAGGTGCCATTATTATTCCCATTTCACAGATAAGGAAACTGAGGGTTAGAGCAATCATGTGACTTGTCCAAGGTCACACAGCCAGTAAAGGTCTGAAGCAGGAATTGGCTTCAGACCTTCCTGACTCCAAGTCCAGAGCCCTGCCTGCAGTACCAGCCATCAATCAACTAAAGGACAGCTGGGGAGAGTGATGGGTCACCACTAGGACCCCTCCCAGCTTAGCAAATCCTAGTGTTCAGGACTCTTGATCAGTGGCCCTGCTGACCCTCCTCCCCAATGTTTGCTTCAATCTTTAGCCAGAGAAGAGAACTCCCCATTTCATAAACATGTCTTCTGCTTTACTGTTCCTGAGCCTTTGTTCCCACCATTTTCATCTCCATCACTCGAAACCTGCCCATTAATACAGATGTGAACTGGAGTTGGAACACTGAGGTTTAGTGGAAAGAGGACTCATGTGAGTCTCTGCTGCTATCCCTGTGGGGACCTTAAGGAAAGTACTTTAACATGCATAAGCCTCAGTTTCTTCATCAGTAAAACGTCCGTGTTGGCCCACATGGCACAACTCTAAGTCATTTTACAGACAAGTTGCTGCTTGGCCCCAGGAGAGCGAATCTTCCAAGAGAAGACAGCCACAATGGCCACATCACGGGCAGGTCAAAAAAGTGGGGAAAAGGAAGAAGATGAGAACAAGAATGTAAGGCAAACTCTCCTCAGTCTATCAGTTCATTTTCCCCAGGATTTGTTGCCGCTGCAATAATTTGTTTGATTTTTGCATACAATCCTGTAGGCTTGTGGGATCATAAAATCATACATTTAGAGCTGGAAGGAATCTTGGCGGGTATCTCGTCGAGTTTCTTCATTTCTAGATGAGGAAACTGAGGCCCAGGGCCGTGAAGTTACTAGCCCAGGTCACAAGGTAATTCATACAAGAGGTAGGATTGTTATCTAGGGAGCTGCCGCTCAGAAGATGTCCTTCTGCCAGATGAAAATGCTGGGAGTAGGACCCAGGCCTTGGAAAAGCCAGAGAGGAAAATGACTGAGGGGGAAGGAAAGGGCTCTCACCTGCTCCCAGATGACCTTGGAGAGCTCCCTCTTGTTCTGCAGAATGGCCCAGATGAACAGGGCTTGCAGGGGGTGTCTTGTAATTGGAGACACATCCTGAGAGGAAGAGGAGGAGGACATCTGGTAAGCATTGAGGGATGGGAATAACGTTCTGTGTGCCGATAAGCATCAGTCCACGAGAAGCACTGATGGGCCCACAGATGGCCACTCCACCTCAAATCTGCTTCAGTATACCCAGGAACTCTCAGGAGAGGGATCCCTGCTTAGAGGGCAATGCAATTTGAAGAGAGGTGTCCACAAAAGCAAACCTCGTGGTTTGATTTCAGTGACGTAGCAGGTCAGTCACAGAATCACAGAATTTCAGAGGCAGGAGGAACTGCAGGAGCAGTGGCTACGTAATCCAGCCCAGGCCCCTCCAAAATCCCTTACCACAATAACCTACTGAGCGCGCATTCATTCACTCGGCAAGCATCTGTTAAGAACCTCTCACGTGAAGACACCGTGCTAGCTGCTGGAGGTAGAAAGAAAAAAAATGGAGCAGACCCTGCCCTCGAGGTGCTTACATTCTCCTAGGGGTAGGGGTGGGGAGATGGCATTCATATTGAAAACAAACTATATGCAAAATAACTTATAGGGGTGGGGACATGGCATTCACGTTGTCCCGGTCCTTCTTTCTCATGACTCATTTCATTGATCACAATTCTTCTCCACAACTTGACTGGTGTGTAAATTAATTCAACGTGAAGTTATTAATTCAACGTGGAAGTTATATGGGATTCCATGCCATCTTGGGGAGGGACGGGGGGAGGGAAGGGAGAAAACCTGGAACTCAAAATTATGTAGAACCAAGAGTTGTAAACTAATAAATAAATAAATAAATAAATAAATAAATAAATAAATAAATAATAAAAAAAGAAAATTGGAAACAAAACATATACAGAGTAACTTATAGGGTGGAAAAGATATTCAGCCTTCACTTTAAGACCTCTCGGGAGACAGCCCACTTCACTCTGGGACAGCTCAATTTTTTAGGAAGTTTTTCCTCTTATCTAGGTTGCCCTTAGTTCTGCTCTTGGGGGCAAAGCAGAACAAGACAAATCCTTCCCCTCCCCCCACAGGATGACCTCTTAAGTACTTGAAGTCAGTCACCCTATTCCCTTCTCTCCCACTTTTCTTTTTTGGGCTTGATCCTTATATGAAATGGACTTGAGGTCCTTCTCCATCTTGGTTGACCTGGACACTCACATATCAACAATTCTCTCAAACCGAGGTGCCCAGAACCATACTGAATATTCCAAATGTGGTCTGGCCATGGATGTCACTTCCTTATTCCTAGAAGGAAGGCAGCCTGAGGTCACATAAGCTTTTCTGGGGTTCCCAGTGTAATAGAGTGTAAAAGGTTACAGAATCATTGATCCTACATCAATCACAGAGCTTGTGCACCCAAGCTCAAGGTGTGGAGAAAATGGACATTAGAGTTGTGACTTCTGTGTGAAAAACAAATTTGAAGCCAAAGCAATCTAGGGGTCTCTGACATTTAGTAGAAAAGTCACCCCGAGTGACACAAATTGGGGCTTCTCAAGCTTAGGAGCCACCATCTTTTGGTTTTGTTCTATCTTTCCCCCTTTCCCCCAAGACTTGTGATTTCATTGGTGTAGGGAACTCCCAGTGAGGAAACTCCCTCCCCCAATAAAGACCAGCACCTGCCCTACAACTCATAGTCTTAGAAAGGTACTTGGGTCATTGAGACATCATATGATTCATCAAGAGACACACCCAGCGCATGTCAGAGGCAAGATCTGAAAGCAGGTCTTCCTGGGTTTTTATCTATAGGTTTTATCTCGATTTAAAATAGTGTTTTTTCTTTCTTATCAACCCTGTAAACACTAGTGACTTATTGATGCGTCAGGTGGGGGCAGACTTCAGTTCTTGTCTCGGCATAAAGTGAGACTAAGGTAGCTGGAGGCAGCCGCCATGTTCTTTACGAAGCCATCCACGAAACTGAGCAGGCTAAGAATGATTCTTCCCTGCGTAAGCACAGGAGTTATTTTGCTTCTACAGATTTTCCAGGCTAGTCATTGAGCCCAAACAGAATGAAGACTAGAAGGAGCCAGCAAAGATCTGAGGGTCCTCGAATTGGAACTAGAGAGGGCCTCAGAGGTTACCTAGGCCAACCCATCAGGGATCTCTTAACTAGTTCTGAAAGAAGTCGAGGCAACACAAACAACACAGAATCACAGATTTAGAGAGCTGGAAGAGTGCTTCCCAGCCTTAGAGTCCAACCACACATGAAAGGAAGCCCCACTACAAAATACTGCTTGAAGACTTCTAGTGAAGGGTAGTACACTGCTGCTCCAAGCTGCCCTTCCATCTAAGGATAGCTCAAATGGGTGGGAAGTTTGTCCTGAAATCCAGCCTGCATTTCTTTACAACGGTCATCCATTGTTCCTGGCTCTGTCCTCTAGGGCCAAATAAATCTATCGATGAGGTAACATGCAAAGCTCTTTGTAAAGCTTAGCCCCCAACAAATGCTGGCTCTCATGATGATGACAATACAGTTCTTCAAATACTTGAAGGCAGCTTTTATTCCCCCCTTCCTTCCCCTTCCCCTGTCCTGGTGTTCTCTTCTCCTGGCTAAACCTCTCCACTCCTTCAACAGATCCTCATGCAGCCCGGACTCCAGGCCATGCAGGGATGTTCACAAGCTTGTGACTGCAAGCCCATGCTGGCCATCCTCCTTGGGAATCCCTCCAGACCATCAATGTCCTCCTTAAACCATGAAACCCAGGAGGGAATGCAATTCTTCAGCCAGGTCTGACGGGGCAGAGGGTAGATGGATGGTCTATCTCCTCCCTCTTCCTGGAAGCCCTGGCCCTCTCAAGGCAGCCTGAGTTTGCATTAACTGGTGGCTTCTGTTGACTCTGGTTGAGCTTGTAATAGACTAAGCCCCCCAGATCTTCGATAGAATATCTATCTAACTTCATCTCCCCACTTCCTGTGAAGTCGCTGTTTTTTTGTGCCCAAATCTAAAACTACATTGTCCCTATTGAATTCTATCATAGTAAATTCAGCCCAGGGCTCCAGCCTATCAACATTCCTTCGGAGACTGATTATTGTCCAGTGTCTCACCTCTCTCTAGATCCAAGGTCACACATGCATTAAGGCACATCCAGGCTATCTGTCAGACCTGGAAGTGATCTTAGCCATAACTGAATCCAATTCTGTCATTTTACAGGTGAGGAACTTGGGACTCAGTGGCTTGCCCAAGGTCAGTGGGATAGGAAAGGACACAATCATCAGCACCTTCATTGAATATCCCAAATGCATCTGACGACACCCACATTTTAGTTTGCTTTTTCAAGGGTGTCGGAAAAGCCCTTGGGATTAAGCTGGCTTCTCTATCCATCTCATACCTGGAGCTCGATATCCAGATCCTCCCTGCTGCTCCTGTCTTCCTTCCTGTACCCTCTTCGGAAGTTTGCCACCAGCTTCCAGACAAAGGTGAGGAGTGCGTCATTGTAGGAGTTCTTAGCAATCTGCAGGTTGCGGTACACGAGGCTGCTGAAGTTGTTGGAGAAGAGTTCAGTGAGGACGTCATTGGTGAGAAACTTCCTCAGGTTTAGGCCATTCTCTAAGAAGAGGCGGACGAACTTGGGTCGGTCCTTCACCAGGGCTGAGAACATGACTTCCTGAAGGTCGGCTGACTGGCAAAGGAAAAAGGAAGGAGCATTTATTAAGCACCTACTGTATATATGGTGCTGCACTAAGCCCTTCACAAATATTATCTCATGTGCTCCCCACAACAACCTTGGGAGGCAGGTGCTAGTAAGATTCCCACTTTCTAAGCAGAACTAGGGGAACATTGTACACAGTAGCTGCCACATTGTGTGATGACTGACCTTGACAGACTTAGCCCTTCTTAGCAATGCAATGATCTAAGACAACTCCAAAAGACTCGTGAAGGAAAATGCCATTTACATCCAGAGAAAGAACTCTGGAGTCTGAATGCAGTTTGAAGCAGACTATTTTCACTTTTTTTGTCTTTTTTTCTTGTGGTTTTTCTCTTTTGTTCTGATTCTTCTTTCACAACATGATTAATGTGGAAATATGTTTAACAAGATTGTACATGTATAACCTATATCAGATTGCATGCCATCTTGGGGAGGGGAAAAGTAAGAACTCAAAATCCTATAAAAGTGAATGTTGAAAACTAAAAATAAACAAATAGATAAATGAAAAAGATACAATTTTACAGTTGAGGAAACGAAGGGAGGTTAAGTGACTTTTCTAGGGCCACACAGTGAATGTGTGAGGCTGGATCTGAACTCAAATGTTCCTGATTCCAAGCCCATCCCTCTATGCATGGCATCCCTTAGCAGCCAGGAGGCTGGCAGCTTGGGAAGGAGAAAGACATGACCCCAAGCCCAGGGCTCAGGGATCAGGACTTTGGGATAGTGCCATTGCAGTTGCATTTGTGAATACCCTCCTTTGCTCTTTGACCATGACTTTGGTGAACCAGAGTGGAGAGGTCTTTGCAAAGCCTGACAGGTGAAACTTTCCTAAAGATTGCCCCCACCCTTCCTGGACCAGGTTTGGCAATGAGCTGCTTTCTTCCCAACTCGTTTCTTCCTCACCTCCCATCTGCGGTCATTGGTGAAGATTTCCTCATTGGCCAGGTCCAGCTGGTTCCACTCTAGCAGCAGCTTCAGCTGGCCATTCCAATTGTCCTTCTCCTGTTCGTTGGTGCTGAAGGCTGGCAGAGGGAGGGGTGCAGGGTGAAAACAACTGAAGGCTGAGGCATGAGGAGGCTTTGCCTGAGATAGTTACCTGGACCCATAGGGGACAGATGGTGCTTGGCGGGGGGGTCATTAGTCTATCCTTACATTTAACCTTTGCTCCAATGCCAGACATGTGACAATGCATGGGGTGGTAATGCTGTTTGAGGTGCTGTGGGGGCAAGCTCCCAAAGCAATAGATGTGTGGCCAGAGGACTTGGGTTTGAATTTCAGGTCCTTGCTTAGTCAATTGACCTCCTGCCCAGTTTCCTAGCCTGTAAAAGGAGAAGCTTAGATGAGATGACCTCTAAGGCCCCTTCCAGCTCTAAACTCATGATCTTAAGATCCCATGATCATTGTAACTTTGCCTCAATAGACCTCATTGGAAAGTGATCTAAGGAGCTGACCTAGCTCAGTGGTATGGAATTGGAAGAGGGGGCACTAAGCTGTTCATAAGGATCCCTGTGGGCACATATTGACCTAGAAAACCCCATGTTAACATCATCTATGTTTTGTTGTATTTTTGTTTATTTGGTTAAATATCTCCCAACGACATTTGACCTTGCTGGAGTCACACTTGGGTGGGTTGCCATCATTCAGCAGGGTGTGAAAGGCACTTAAGATACAGAAGCCTGTCCCTATCTTTAAGGAGTTTACATTACACTGGGGTTGGACACTTCATTACTTTGGTAAGTAAGTCCTGTAGACAATACTTTGTGGCCAGAGGAGGCATTAATGAGCTGCTGAGCTGCATATCGGACCTTTCTGTCCCTTTTATTTCTCCCCTCCTAGACTGTTAGGCCGACTTCGTTAGATACAGAGTGGGTCTGCTTGAAGATGCGCTTGGATGTGCTGGAGCTGGGTGGCATCAAGAACAGGAGCCAAGGGAGGGTTTCTTTATCAGTAGGAAAGCCGCCTCTCTTTTAATTTTTTATAGCAATGGTAGTTATTTGCATTTGAGACAGATCATTGGTGTTTGTAAAACAAACCGGTGAGCTAGGAAAATATCCCTATCTTACAGAGGAGAAAACTGAGAAGCTGAGAAGAGAAGGGGAAAAGGAAGGAAATGAGCATTACTATGGAACCTACTGTGTTCCAGTCACAGTGTATTATCTCATTTGATCCTCACAATAACCCTGGGAAGTAGGTGTTACTATCCTTATTTTACAGATAAGGAAACTGAGTCAAATAGAGGTTAAATAACTTGCTTTAAGTCTTGGGAGCATACCAGAATTCCCATGCTTTGAGATCCCAGAGTCTCCTGGGTGCTGTGCTGAATGGTATAGAAGGCTGTCAAAGGAGAAGGTAACAAAGGCCTTTCCTTGCTCCAGCCCCCACAAGCTGTAACCCCACAGAAAGGGGCTGGTTCCTCTGTTCTTCAATGACCTCCATTCCAAACCCAAATATCCAGAGTGGAGGCTGTGGGTGAACCAGCCCCAAGTCAATGTTTCTGCTGGGCAGTAGGATCTCCTCACCTTTGTAGAGAGCATAGGAAATGGCATTGCTCACGATTTCATCCCCAGCTTCCTCCATCTTAACAACTGTCAGCAGGTGAGGGTTTTCGAGGATTTCTTTGAGCTGCCAAAATTCAAAATAAAAACATATTATATAAACATAGCTTGGTGTTGATGGGCACTGATGGGCTGGTGCTTTCTCTCTCTTCCTCTCCCCACCCCGCTTTCTCTCTCTCCACCCCCGTCCCCTTCTCTTTGTGGACTAGAACCTTTCTGGCCCACTTTAGAGACAAGCAACATGTGTGACAATCTCTGTTGTCATGCTCACATACATAGTGGTTAGTATGTGGACACCTATCTATAAGCCCCCTGAGGGAGAGGGACTGTGTCATTTTTGCCTTCATAGCCCCAGCACTTCATTCACACAGTACTTGGCACATTGTAGATATACTGCAAATGCTCATGGGATTAAATGGAATCCTTCTCTCATATACATGACTTAGAATGTTGGCTTCCAACTTTTTTTTCAAATTTTTTTTTTTGCAGGGGGGAAGGCAGGGCAATTGGGGTTAAGTGACTTGCCCAAGGTCACACAGCTAGTAAATGTGTCAAATGTCTGAGGCTGGATTTGAACTCTGGTACTCCTGACTCCAGGACCGGTGCTGTACTCACTGCCCCACCTAGCTGCCCTGGCTTCCAACTTTGACACGGTACTGCTCCAGTATCAAGCAATGAGAATGGATGCCTACAGTATTAAGAGTGGACATACTGGTAAATGCTGCCTCCAATAAAAGCCACAGGTAGAGCAAGGACTCCAGATGGAGAATGGGGGATATGCTGTCAGATGCAGCCCCTGTTGGCTGGCTTTGCTTAAATATTTGTCTTTTCAATAAGGGAGAGTTCAGTGGGGGTGGATGAGTAGGATAGGAGAAATAACTGGGAGGTAAAAAACAAAAGCCAACAGTAAAAATAACCAAACGAAGCTGTTCCAAAGGGCTGGGCTCCATGGAGTGGGAACACGAGCAGCACTCGGAAGGAATGCTTAGGCATGAATCCATTAATGAGCATTTGTTAAGCACCGACGGTTCCAGGTGCTGTTCCAGGTGCTGAATAAACAAAGACAAAGAGGAAATAGTCCCGATGATGGGGTGACGAAGTGCACACAGACTGATCGACAAGACTCAGGGAAAGCAGATCCAATGTGACATTGGGAGGGAGGAGGGGGACGCCAGGCATGGGGAACACCAGGAAAGGCTTCACACAGACGGTGGTCCTTGAAACGAGCTGAGATGGAGGTGAGGAGAAGGAAGAGAAGGAGGAGGAGCACCACTCCAGGCGTGCTGGGCAGCCAGTGCAGACATCTGGAGGTGGGACATGAGATCATGTAAAGTAGAGCTAGCATGACACTATAGCAGCATCGTTGGTGCATGGAAGGCAGTAAGGCTGGAAAAAGAAGGATGGAGTCAAGATACAAAGAGATTTAAATGCCAAACAGGAAATTAGATTTGATCCTAGAGGTGATAGGAAGCCACCAGAATATATTGAGCATGGAAGTGACAAGGCTAGACCCTCACTTAAAAAAATTGCTTTGGCTTCTGTGTGGAGGATGGACTGAATCCGGAAGGAGACTTGAGGCAGGCAGACCCCCTCCTCCTCTCCCCTAGCAGTTATCGGTCCAAGTGGGAGGCATTGAGGGCTTCCACCAAGGTGGGGGCAGGGTCAGAAGAGAGATGGGAGGCAGCATATATGAAAGATGTCAAAGTAGAAATGACATAATTTTTTTCAATTAATGTATTTTCTTTTATTAGACCAAGCAAAAGACATGTTAATTAAGAGCTAAATATGTTTTTTAAACTTCATATAATTTTTTCAAAACAGACATTGTTTTTTTCTCTTCCTCTCTCCCCTCCAACAGAAGAGAAAAAGAGAACATATAATGCTTATGGCTAGTTAAGCGAAGCGAATTCCCTCATTGACCATGTCCCAAAATATGTGTCATCTTGCATTTTGAGTCTGACCCATGTGCCAGGGGGTGGGTAGCATGCTTTCGCTCTGGTTGTCTGGACTTAGGGCCCTTCCTTTCACTAAAGTCCTTCGAAAATGGCGTGATTTTGACCATTGGTTGACGTTTTGAGGTGAGGAAGAGTGAGGAGCTGAGGATAACCCAGGGGGCTAACCTGAGATGCTTGAAGGATGGGTGTGTCCTCAACAGGAATAGAGAAGTTTGGAAAAGAAATGAGTTTGGGGGGAATGAATGAGTTCTGTTTTGGATGTGCATTGGCTAGGCAGCTCCAAACATCCAGGAGCAGTTCAGGATGTCAAGACTGAAGCTCAGGGGAGACACTAGAGTTGCATAGAGGTGACAATGGTGCCCTTGGGCGCTGATGAGGTTGCCAAGAAAGAAAATGGGGAACGAAGAGAAGAGTGAAGAGAAGAAGGGCCTTGGAGGAAACTTGTGACCAGGATGCATGCTGGGGGTGAAGACCAGCTCCCTTAACAATGCAAGCCAGCACCTCCTCTGCCACCTATAAGATTAGAAATTTGCCTGAAGCACCAAGAAGTTAAGAGACTCATCCAGGGTCACACAGCCAATGTGTCCCGGGGAGACTTGCACCTAGGTCTTTCTGACTCTAAAGTAGTTTCTCTTATCAGTAAAACTTAAGAAAGAAAACTTTTTAAAAAGGAATGACCTTATTAGGATAGAATCTAATTAAAAGCAATCCTTATCAACCAACCCTAAAATATTTGTTCTGTGCCTTCTCTGTGTAAGACGGGATGCGATAGGATGACTCAGTGTCTCCCTTTGAGAGTCCAAGATAGACTTCTCATTTTCCTGGATCTTTCTTTCACAGAGATGTTCCAGGTTAGGTGCCAGCTCTTTAAAATGTGCCCAACTTCAGCCACCATATTAAAGGCAAAATCTGAAGGAGCTTCTAGGAATGTGAGCTCTCTAGTGAGCAGAGAAGCTCTGGAGGAACTCCCTTGGAGCCTGATGGAACAGTTCTGAAGGAGAGAGAAAACATCCATGAGCTAAGGACGTTAACGGGAAATTGTGGCAACAAGAAGACAAACGGGCATTCCGATAAGCACACAGTTCTGGTACAGGGAGACAGAGGAAGACCAGAGAGGGAAACAGCTATCCCAGGGTGAGCCAGAGGGCAGCTATTATTCTAGAATTATGGCCCTGTCTCAGTCAGGAATTTGTATTTCTAAAAATAAAGTGACGCTACTTTCTGTCTCTTGACTCATAGTATGGAACACAAACCAAAATATTGAAACAGAATATTTGAGACCATATCTCATCTACATATCTCCCCAAACAGCTGGGACGGTGTGCTCTACTTAGAAAGCATTTTATGAGTGAATGAATGAATGAATGGTTGGATGGATAGATGGATGGATGGGTGGATGGATGTATGGGTGGGTGGAGGGAGAGAGGGATGGTTGGAGGGATGGATGGATGCAGGGATAGAGGAATGGATGGATAGATGGGTGGGTGGGTGGATGGACGGAGGGAGGGAGGGATGGATGGAGGGATGGATAGATGGATGTTGAGGGATGATTTGAGCTCTAGGTTTGGTTTTAGCATCGCTGGGAAAGTAAAGTATCCCTCATTATTGGAGAGAAAAGTCCTTCAAGGAGATGCCCTGGAGCAGCGTCCACAATGTTGAATTTGGAGGAACCAGAGCTCACTGCCTATGATCAGTTACCCAGCACAAGATGCCTCTCTTGGCTTAAGCTCATCACCTCCAATCTCACCACCAGGCACTCAAGCCTTGACTAGCACCACCTTGGATTGCAGGGCAGGAAGGTGGAGCATCAGACTCCTCCCACTGCCTTTCTTGATGGAGCCCAGAAACTGGATTCTCTCAGCGTGCTCTCCTCCACATCTGTTGCTTTGCTGGTTTCAAATCCACAGCTGCCTCAGGGCTGTTACCTCCTGGTATCCTTACCCTACCCTTTCCAGCCTCCTTCTGTGTGGTGTCTCCTCCTGTTAGACTGTAAACTGCTGGAGGGAAGGGACTGCCTTTTTTATTAGTTGTATCCCCAGTGCTTAGACTGGCACACAGTAGGTGCTCAATAAATGTTGATTGGGTTGGATAGTTTGAACCTTGTTTCTGCCTTCCTTTCTTGCTATATGTTTGACCTTGAACAAGTCACTTAGCATCTCTGGGTCAATTGGTCTATCATGTGTTTATAAAGTGCCAAGACCACCTACTGTGTGCCAGGTTAAACACTGGTGGCCAGGATTGAGGACTGGCTGAGTGAAATATGATTGCTGTAGGACTTGCCCAGTCTGAGGGATTCAGGGAAACAGATGAAGGCTTGTATGGAATAATGCTGCCTGGCAAGAACTAAAGGAGGTCAGTGTGCCCCAGAGGACACTGACATCATCACTGAGGCCCCTTGAGGGCCACAGAGTCGAGGCCTGGCATGAGTAACAAGGAAGGATGGGGGCAGGGGGAGGTGTACTCACTGTCCAGGTGTTTGTTAGTTTTTATTTATTATGAGGATGAAGGAGGGGTTGACTACACCCTCAGGCCAAAAAGTGACCAGACAGCTTTAAGTATCTTAGGTAGCTTTAAATATGTTTTTTATAGCTTTAAGTATGTTTTTATCCTGGTTTTTGTAGCTATAAGTATATTTTATCTTGGTTTTTGGAGCTTTAAATTGTTGCAGGATTCCCACCAACTTTTCTCTCTGGTTTCCCTTGAACACTAGACCTACCTTTGTGCTACCTTTTGCCTCTTCTTTGTCTTATCCGTCCCACAGCCTTGTTCCCTTTAGTATTGACTCACCCATCGGATCCAGCTTTCAGTTTCCTCCTCTGGGAGTCGGGAAATGGTTCGGGGTAAATACTTGACGAGCTTTTCTTTAACTGTGGATGAGGCCAGAGAGTCTTCACCCTCTACCAGGCTGGCGATGACATCAGCGATCTGGCCAGAGCCCTCCACTACCACGCAGGGGATTTTATTCTTGATGGCTGTATTGATGGCCTTGGGATCGAAAGGAGGAGCCAGACGTCAGAGGAAGCACAAGGTGGGGGAGCAGCCCGAGAGCGAGTGCCCAGTGAAGCCTGGGACTAGGCTGACCACGAAGGCCCCAGAAGCCTGTCTTGTGTCCTAGAGTGTACTGCTACGGAGAATCACAGTGCAAAGAGCCCTGGGGTCTGGAGTCTGAGATCTTGCCTTTAGATCCCTGCTCTGCACCTTAGGCAAGGCCTCTCCCCTCTCTGGGCCTCAGTTTCCTCATCTGTCAAAAGAGGGGATTGGAGCAGAGGGCCTTTGATGTCTCTCGAAGCTGGATCTGGGATCATTCATTAAATGCGCTGCCATTTTTCACTTCAAAAGGTAAAACTTTTGGCGTTCATTCTGAAGTTCCTCATTTTATAAAATAATGATAACAAAGTCAGAATAGAATGAATCCATGGGGTCTATATTTAAAAATTGGTTGGTTGCCCCTCCCATGAAACAGGCACCGCCCCTGTGACAGAGGCAGAGGCAGTGTAGCCTAGTGGAGAGAGCTGCCTTCAGGGCCAGGAAGATGTGGGTTCAAGCACCGTCTCTGAACACTTCTGGCCAGTACCCTGCTCACCACTCAGCACTCCAGGAAATCTTTTCAGACTCTAAATTGCAGGAAGCGCCAACTCCCAAGGACCCCAGAGAATTCTCTCTCTCGGGATCTCTGCATTAATGACATCATACATCTATCTAGTCCTTAGCCCAAGTGATGAGAAATAAAGGTTTGGAGGGCCAGCCATTCTCCTTTAAATGAAAAGAACAGCGTCTCTAATGACAATAGTAATAATAAATGACATTTTCATCGTGCTTTTGAATTTCCCAAGGACTTTCTGGAGGTCACCATCTCGTTTGGGCTTCACAGCAGCTTTGTGAAGTTCCTGCTGTTACTATTCCCATTTCATAGATGTGGAAACAGTCTCAGACCTGCCTGCCTTGGCTCAGTGCTTAGGTGTTAAATTCACATGGACTTTATTGCTAAAGCCCGAGATGTATGTATCCTGAGGCTTCCATCCCTCGGATAGCACAGTCTTCGCATACTCATAATTATTAGGAAACACCTGAGAAGTTCTCAGCTCTGCATCAGCCTCTCGGCAGGCAGGCATTCTCAGCCATTCAAATACTCTGATCGGGCCACAAAGCTCCTGGAACTGTGGCCCACGGCATGCGGCACTGCAGGGAGGAGGGGGAAGGTCTGCTCCAGCACAGAATGAGGAGGCCCCCCGCCCCCCAAAGGGGTAAACATCAGGTCCTCAGGCTTCTGGGAGCTCTTTTCTTTGTGAGGGGAACAGCTAGACTCACCTTCAGAGTCTCTCTTCCACCTCCTTGGGAGAAACACACGATGGGGATCTTTCCACCATAATTGGAATCTGAGAGAGAGAGAGAGAGAGAGAGAGAGAGAGAGAGAGAGAGAGAGAGAGAGAGAGAGAGAGAGGAGAGATGGTCACTTTCTAGCTTCTAATGCCTTCAGTTTCCTCATCTGTCAAATGAGCTGGAGAAGGAAATGGCAAACCCCTCCAGTATCTTTGCCAAGGAAACCCCAAACGGAGTCACAGAGAGTCGGACATGACTGAAACAACCAAACAACAACAAAAAAGGACTGCAAAGCACAGTCCTCACAACCCTGTAAAAATATATAGGTGGATAATATGGAATAAAATACGAGATTCCTTCAGCATAGAGAGCTCTCAGTATAGAAATTCCCTCTAACAGTGCAGAGTAGCAACTTATCTGTGACCTACTCAAGTAGACAATATTTAGTGATATATTTATGTACATGAAAGGCAGTGTGGTATAGTGCATAGAGAGCTGGTCTTGGATCTAGAAAGATCTGGGTTCAAGTACTGCCTCTGACATATACTGGTTGTGTGACCCTGGACAAGTCACGTAACCTCTCAATGCCCCAGGCAATGCTCTAATTTCTCTGAATTTCAGAGAAGGTGCTGATCTGCATGGTAGAAGGAGGCTCCTTATCTGGTGTTCTCTAAACCCGTGGAGTCACAGGTTTGGTAACCACAAAATATTGTTTGGAAAGACAGACATAGTTTTACATATAACAACTGTAACCATATATCTGCATATGCTTATATATGTACATGCATGCACATATATACCTGCACACTGGAATTACATATGTGAATACATACATACGTACATATACATATCTATCTCTATCTCTATCTATATGTCTGCAATATATAGAGAGTGTAACCATGTCTGTCCACCCAGTTCCACTCCAATGCAGTTTACCTTTTGTGTTACAAGTGGAAGCTTGGGTTTTTGTTGATTCTATCTTGACAGAACGTGCTCTACAGCTTTCATTTTTCACCTCAGAGTTTTGAAAATGACTTGTGTCATCAGGTGACATTGCGAGCTGCCAGCATTTTCAGTTGTATTTGTTTGCCATGGATGCAGAAGACACCAGGTCCCTGCTGACATTACCAATGTAGAAATGCACTAGAACCTCTTCCAGTCTTACCACTGAAGAAATGCACATGAAGAGAAAACTAAGTGGCACAGTGGATAGAGCCCTGGCCGTGGAATGAGGAGGACCTCAGTTAAAATCTGGCCTCAGACACTTACTAGCTGTGTGACCCCGGGCAAGTCACTTGACCCCTGATTGCTGCTCCCCCCACTTCAGGAAATGCACACAAGAGTAGCGATGGCCAGAATCTTTTCCAGTCTGAAGAAGGGTAGGTCAGACAGTTCTCAAGCATTTATTAACCTCTTACTGTGTGCCAGGCACTCTGCTAAGCTCTGGGGATACAAAGAAAGGTAAGATAAAACCAGTCTCTGCTCTCCAGGAGTTCTCCGTCTTATGAGGGAGACAGCCTGGGAAGACTCACATGCAAATAAGTTGTATGCAGCCCAGATGGGAGGTGATCTTCAGAGCAATGCATTGAGGGAAACCAGGGAGTACATTGTGGCTCTTGTTTCATTCTGGGGCAATGATCTCATGGTATGTGGCTATGGCAGACTGGGCTGGGAGCTTCCTCCTGCTGGCTAGGCTCACGGGCTCCATACTTCCAATATCTCCCAAACAGAACCAGGCATGAGAGCACAGCTCAGGAGCCCCCTTCCACACAAGACCTCTTGGGAAGCCTCTCTCTACTCCTCTTCAAATGACTTTGAATAACTTTGTAGAGTCTTTGTGTGCACTTACTGGCATACATGTTCATGTCCTCCAGCAGAATGGAAGCTCCTTGAGGGCAGAGTCTATTTATCCCTCTGTCTTAGCATTAAACACAGCCTTCAAGATAATAAATGGAAAGTATTTTGCAAATCTTAAAGTACTATGGAAATTTCAGCTTTTATTGTTGTTGTTGTTATTATTTTTGGAGGCAGCTGGCGGTGTAGAGCACTGGACCTGGAGTAAGGAAGATCTGGGTTCAAATCCAGCCTCAGATACTCATTACTTGTGTTTGCCTCAGTTTCTTTAGCTGTAAAATGGGGATCATAAGAGCACCTACCTCCCAAGGTTGTGAGGATCAAATAAGATCATATTTATAAAGTGCTTAGTCAAAGACCTGGCACATTGTTGGAGCTTTATAAATGCGTATCCCCTCCTCTTTCCTCCTTCCTTCTATCATCATCATCATCATTGTCATCATCATCGTCATCATCACCATCACCACCACCACCAACACCACCACAACCACCATCATCGCCATCATCATCTTTTTTAGTCCAGGCCTGATTTCATCTGAACAAGGAATTCCAGTGAGGAAATGCCCTCTCCTGGTGCAGGTCAGTAACCGTTTGGGCCACTCCGAGTCTTAGGCAGTTTCCTGAGACCTTTTGAGATGGCCCAGGATCACACAACTAGTACGTGCTAGGGCTGAAATGTGAAACTAGGTCTCTTTCCATTGCACCATGCTGCCTCTTACTCATGGTCAGTTTTTAATAAATCGATATTTGTTGAATTGAATTCAGTCGAATCAAACTGAACAAAGGAGTGCGGTGTATCATCCTGCTTGGAATACTAACCTTGGATTGCACGTTCTGAAATGTATTTCTCCAACTGATTCCGAAGCTTTGCTTCGACTGATGGGTATCCATGGCAGCCGTTATCAACCAGCAAGAGATGGGTGTGGTTGTTGTCCAGGATATACAACGGGTCTCTCTTGAAGTCATCCATGATATACTGGGCTGAGAAGTGTCCCTACGGGTCACAATGAAAGTTTTCATTGAGATTTAAAGTAGCTCCTCTGAAGGTGACATTGAATGGTCTCATATCAAAGGATCCTCCTCTAGGTTCTGAAAAAAAAGTCCTCCTAGGTAGGGATGGCTCTGGGTCATGCAGAAAGGAGGATTTGGAGAGCATATGAAACTGCAGAAATTACAAAGAGCCAGGATTTCAATGAATATTGAAAGGATAGATAACGTATGGAAAATGTGTAATAAGCCACATTTACCCCACAAAATTCAAAGAAGAAAAGCTATGCCACCTTCGCTTTTGGCACTGTATCCCTAGTGCTTAGCAGATTACCTTGATAATCTCTTGGTAAGCGCTTAATGAATATTTATTGGATTGAATTATAAAGTAATTACTTGTTTATCTTGCCCACGTCTGTGATTGACAACTCCTTTCTGAGTAAGTCCTTTCATTAAAGCAGATCCACAATGTTTTGCAACTTATTGGCTTAGAGAGTTACCTGGGGCATGGAGATTCGAAGTGATCATACAGCTAGTATCTGTCAGAGGAGGGATCTGAGCACATCACCCTGATACAAAGCTGACCCTCTATTCACTGCATCTTCTTCTCTTTGACTCTATCATCAAAGAAACTAAAACAAGAGCAGACAGTATGTGCAGATGGGATCAAAGAGACTGGGCCCAATAGGAGTCAATGCACACATCTTAGGGTAGAGTGATGTCTTAAGGACAAATAGATAAAGAAAGATAGTTACCCAAGGAGAGAAGCAGCCTCAAGGAATTTGGTCTATGTACCAGCAAATAATGTCAGATATCAACTCAAGAAAGGACTTCTGAGCCATAAGGCATGAGGAGATGTGAGTCACTCCTTTGTCACACATGTATCCTACATTGCATTTTTGGGAGAACGTGCCTCATGCTTTTGGGAAGAATATTTTGCACCAATTATTATTACTATGCCATTTGAATAAATGCCTTTCCAAAAGCTCATAAAGTCATTGAACTGATTGTTAATGGGAAGCACACCTATGGAGGCTCCTGAGCTCTAGTACTCAAAATATAACTTCTCAGAGTTACCCCTAGAAGTCAAAGTTTAGCAGTAGTAAGCAACTCTCTGGGGCTCAAACTGTGAGGGTGTGTGTATGTGTGTGCATGCACAAGCACATGTGTATAACCCAAAAGGGATGCTATCTTTATTTATATGTGTACCTGTTGCTTAAGCTCCTTGTTTGCTTTTAGTCTTTGCATTCCCAGCATCTAGCACATTGCCTAGCAGATGATTAGTAAATGCTTGTTGACTGATTGGTTGATGATATTACTGCCAAGTTCCTGGGCAGCATTCCTGTGTGAACTCTCAGCTTCCCTCCCTTGCCAACTCACAATGGCGTTCATACCTCAGCATCACTGTGTCTGATCAGGGTGTCTCGATTGGAGACCATTCCCCAGGCTGCTATGCCGATGGCTGCAATGTTCTCCTCTGAATTCCTGCTGATGGTGTTGTCTCTCACCACCTCACCAATATACTTCATCAGGCCATAGTGAGTGCCTCCAGTGAGAATCCAGGCCCCTGTGGACAAGTGTCAAAACTAGAATTCAATCGGAAAACTGCAGAACAATGATGCACCATGAAATTCACATGGTAGGTTCAGCTTGGAGAAATCCTTTAGAATCATGCACAGATGTGAGGGATGGGAATGTCCTCTGTATGGCCAATCCCATGGGATAAGACAGAAAATCATAGAATTTTAGAGATGGCAAAGCCATCTGATGATTGGTTTGGTTTATTTCATTTAGCCCAAATCTCCTGATTTCACAAATGAGAATCTGAGATGCACAGTGACTAAGAGCTAGCTCATTGTGGGGGAGGAGAAGGATCTATACGTGGAGGAGCTCAGCTGCAGCAGTATTGTTGATAGAAAAGACCATTTTTCTGTTTCCCGCCTCTTGGGGTTCACTATAGGACTCCTGGGGAATGCCTTCAGCATGAGTGTATTATAAAGCTTCATTTTCCAAGGACAAATCTTTGCCCAGTACTACATGGAGTGGCAACATTTGCTCAGCTTCATGTCCAGAATCATCTCATCCCAGAGTCGGAAGAGATGTGAAACATCACCTGGTTCAGTTGGCATTGAAATGAATCCCTTCCTCAAAATGCCAAACGGGGGCCAGGCAGCCATTCCTTTAAGGCCTTCTACGAAGGGCATAGCAGATCGTTCTACTCTTGGAAAGCTCTCCTAGCAAGTTTCCCTTAAAATCAAACCAGATGGACCTCTTTGTATTTTCCCCTCATCACTCTAAGCAGAGCCAATTGAGTACCTTTCCCAAGCAATAGACTCCTTTAAATCTTAAAGACAGCTTTCATATCCACTTTGAGTCTTTTCTTCAAGCTAAAAATCCCCAGGTCCTTCAGTTTGTGGAAAAAAAATCATAGCTCACATCCAAGTTGGGTGACAGGTCAGGAGAAGTTTTATTGTTACACCTATAAAGGCATTTTCTTTGTTATCTGGGTGGGCTCTGATTACAAACAATTTCCAACCACTACACAAGGTATAAAGTGAAGAAGTAGGTTGGGCAGTTCTGTTGGCTCACAAATGATTACAAAGTACAAGGTAACAATGTTCCATAACATTATTATGGAGAGATAGGGATGGAGTGAGTAGTTCTCCAATATGATTCCTGATATGACTTTAAAATCGCTCCTTTCAGTGGTTACAGTGACACTCAAGATGACGAGGGCATGCTATAAAAGATCTTGCAAGTGGACAAGGCTGAAAGTAAACCCAAAGGTAAAAGCCTGAGAGTTGTCTGCTCACTGTACTTTGACATGATGGCCAAGGTTCAAAATGGAGTCAGTCATGTCAAGTGAGTTTGCCTTCACAAGCCTCTCCCAGTGTGGCAGAAGCCCTTTACTGCTCTTGTTGCTTTCCTGTGGAGTTTCTGTAGTTTGTTGCTGTCCCCAAAACTGAGAATAATGACCCAGACATAGGCCAGCCTCCTCCAGTTGGCTGCTAGGCATCATGCCAGCGTCACTTTTAAGGCAGCCTGAAGTTTGCATTAGCTTTCTGGGCTACCGTAAGACACTGTGACTCAAGGAAATTTAGTCTACTTAGAGCTCCAGAATTTTCTCAAAAGAGCAGTTGTCCAGGCACACCTCCCCTGCTACAGTGGAAAGAACATTGGATTGGTTGTGAGGATATCGGGATTCTAATCCTGGCCCTACTCTTCATGATCTGAAGGGCTGAAGCAGCTCACTTAACTTTCCTGGGCTTCACTTGGCTCATCTTTAAAGTGAGGAGTAGATGGCCAGTAGGTTCTCTGCTAACTTTACATAAGCAAGACTTTATATTTGTCCCTTCTTGGTTTTATGTCTTTACATTTGGCCTAATGCTCAAGCCTATCGAGACGGATTTGAATGCTCATCCTATGGTCCAGTATGTTAGGCATCCTGCCTGACTGTGTGTCATTGGGAGCCTGACCAAGTGTGCTGTCTATGACTTTTCCTAAGTCACTAATAGAAACGTGGACCAGCACAGGGCACCCACAGATCATAGGACACTCCCTGAAGACACCTTCCTGTCTTGTCATTGAACCAAAGATGAGTGTGTGTTGGGTCCTACCATTTAACCAGTTCCAAATCCACCTAACTGTATTGCTGTCTATTTAGCTGTGATCTCTGCATCTTTCTTAGGAGAATAACCAGAGAAACTCAGTTGAATACTTTTCTAGCCTCCAGGTAAATGAAAGCTACTGAATTCTCTAACCTAGCAGGCTAATAACCCTGTCAAGAAAGGCAAGGAAGTTACTCTGGCTTGACCTGCTTCTGACAAAGTCGTTCTGGCTCCTTGGGTTGACCGCCTCCGTTTCTAGATCTTCATTAACCCTAGAACTTGGCTAAACATGGAGACCTGAGTTTATAAACTCTGTAGTCTTCCATTTGTGCCCATCTTTGACCTGGCGACTCTCTTATTCTCTTTGATCTTTTCAGGACCACACGGCAATAGCTCAGCAATCACGTGTCAAGGCTTTTGGTGCCCAACAGGAGAGGTCATTTGAACCTGGTGGTTTGAACTCATTAAAGGCGCTTCTCAAGCTGCCCTCTTATGCTCCTTTTATTTGCTGGGGACATTTGCTCCTTATTGAAATATCCACTCTGTCTTTCCTTTTCGGGCACTCATGGAAGCCACACAACACAGGGAAAACACTCTGACTCTGAAATCCTCCCATCTGGCCTTGTCCTAATCACGTGCCTCTGTACCAACCCCTTTACCTCTGGACACTTCTGTTTCCTTCCCCTATAAAATGAAGGGGTTGGACAAGATGACCTCTGAGGTCCCTGAGAGCTGTCACTTTATGATCCTATGGTAATTACAATGACCAAGCAGCACCAGAATCTAGAGAAAAAATACTGAGAAGCAAAAGAACTCAGGAAACAGAAACAGCAACTTTTTGTTAGCATATTTTTAAAGGTGATGCACAGATTTTTTTTAAAGCAAACTCCAAATAACAAATTTATGATTTCATACACAATCATCCTCTTGCCCCTATTGTTTGTATATGGGGCACTATATGACTTAGAGGGGCTGCAGGATGTAGTGGAGAATTCACTGCCCTCCCAGTCAAGTCTTGCCTCTGACACATCGTGGCTGTGTGATGCCAGGCTAATCACTTAACCTCTTAGGGTTCTAGGCAGATTTCTAAGACTGTAACTTGTAGAGAAGGTGCCAATCTGCACCTTGATTTCCTCATTTGAGAGTTCCTTAAACCAATGAAATGTCAGGTCTAGTCCCTAGCTCCAATTGCGGTACTTAAACGCGTGTGCTTATGGCTGGTAAGTTTAGGACAAGAGTTCTTAGCTTTGTCTGTATCTTAGACCCCTTTGGAAGTCTGCTAACACCTATGGACCCCTTCTCAAAATCATGTTTTTAAATGCGTAAAATAAAATGCATACCATTGCAAAGGAAACCTATTTTTTTAAAATATGGTCACCAAAACACTTAAAAAAAGTCATAGAACTCAGGTCAAGAACCTCTAGTTTAGAATTTAAAAATATAATGTATCAGGTGCTTAGTAAAAACCAAAATCCTTGACAACCCATCAATGGGGCGCTTTCTCACCTTTGGACTGAGCTATGTAGATGAGGCGGCTGAAGATCTTGCGCATGTGAGGCTTGAGGGAGAAGTTTTTGGCTCCTCCGGTCACGGATATAACGAGGTTGGGGGTCTTCAGATGCCAGTGCTGGGTCATCAGCTCATAGAGGATTTCGGGGTCTGTGTCACATGATAAACGGATGTACTTTATGGAGAGAGGAAGAAGCAACAGTAGCAGCATTGATTAGCATTCTGATTCTGTTGGTTTTGAACTAGATCCCTGGAACTAGTTTTGAACTTCAACCCTAAATCTTTGATTCTATCTGCTTATGATGTACCAGTTGTTATATACTGAGTTTTAAAATCTTAGAAATATAGAGCTGGAAAGAATATACACAAATAACCAGTGCACTGCCTTCATGAGACAAATGAAGATGGGGAGATCCAGAAGAGATATGGGGCTTACATGAGCTCTTCTGTTTAGATAGTGGCAGAGCCATGACCTTTGGTTATCTCTGATCAAAATTATTAGTTTCATATATAATAATTTTGAGTGTTCTTCCCTGTCCTAAAATTCTCTTTCCTCCTCCTCCTCATGCTTGTTTCCCTACTCCTGCTTTCTTTTTCTGCCTTCTCCCTTCCCTCTACCCCATCTCAACATCACATTCCTATAAGACAACGCAAGGAGTTCTTGGCTGATTCACTTATGCACTGGCTAGTTATGCCACATAGATACTTACCTTTCCTTTCTTCCCTAATGTTTCAAACTGAATGTCCCCAAAGGCATCAGTAGGAAATTCTTTGGTATGTTTTTTGTAATTCCATTTCTCAATTTGGTTGATCTGAGTGCCTTCTATGTGCTGGTTTTGGGCATAGCCACATTTACACACGTTGTCTCTGAGCAGAAGGATATATTGTGGGAGGGAGGAAGGAAGAAGAAAGGATTAGCCATCCACATAGACTCTGTGGGAGACACATACAAGTCTTATCTCATTTTCTTTAATTAACAGCAGATTCTTGCTGGAAGTCTTTCCACTCCTCTGATGCCTCAGGGTTGCATGGAGGTGGTGACCTTGGGGCCCCAAAGGCATTACCAGTGGAGGATGCCTTCTGACAGGTAGAGGTTTGAGGACATGTGCCCTGGTGATGTGAGTTTGTATGCTCTGCAAATTACTTTGGCTCTGCTGGGGGCACTGCCAAGATTGAGATAGGCTACAGGTCCATTTCAACTCCTCTTGAAGACAATCTATCAAGTGATATTTCTTCCCTGTCATCTTCTCACAACCAGGCTACCCCTTGCTATTGGACCAATGACCACACAGTGGATGCCTTACCTTTTAGCTCTCGAATCCTTCACCATGGGCTCCTCTTCTCTCCTCCCCCATCCTGATTGGTGAGCCCCTCATGTGGCCTAGTTTTCAAGAAGTTTTCAAGAAGGCCCCAGTCATGCTTCACTCTACTGCCTACCATAATCAAATCAATCCTGCAATTACCCCTAAAAGGGGTGTGTCAGTCTATCTCTCTATGGCTCGCTCCCAGGTCCTGTAGCTTTCTAAACCAAACTGCTCCTCCCTGGTCACCACGACCCCCAGTAGAATGTAAGTTAGCTCCTAAAGAACAACTATTGTCCACAGTGCTTGGAAAACGTGGAGAGCTTAATCAACGCTTTTTCACTCAATCACTTATAGATGCACCAGGGCAGTGCCCACGTGAGCATCAACGAGATCAGGGTTCCTTGGAATACTGCATGAGTACAGTTAGTATCTTAAACAAAGAAAAAGTATAAATGTCATAAAAACTCATTTTAATGCTATCAAAACCATTATAAGATGGGGGCAGGGTTTAAAAATCTTCATTTAGCAAACATTTCTTTACTGATAATGTCCCCTGAACTTTTAGTGAAGTACTGATGGGAATTCAAGGCTAAGGAAGATCTGGTCACCAAATCTCAGATTCTCAAAGTTGGAAGGGAATCTCAGAAATCACTGAGGCCAACCCAAGAATGTCCTCCCTTAACAATGGCTTGTGGACTGTTGGCTTCCTCCTTTGAGGGGGAGCCCAGCGCCTCCTCAGGTGACTCATTCCCATCTGTCTAAGAACATAGTGTCCTGATCCTTGGATGTTCTGCCCCACCTAGAAACCCTCACATATCCCTCCTGGACTTTGCTATTTAACTTCTTGATAAGTTTGTTGTACCAACTGCTTCTCCCAATTCTTTATTCCCTTCTGCCCCCTCTTTCCTCAACCTCTTGTGGCATGACTTCTGCTGAACTCCAAAATAGCCAGTGGCCCAATTCTTGTCTTCATCTTCCCTTGTATTTTTCTGACCCTCTGCTGCTGCAGACTCTATTCCTAGGACTTCAGGGTACCATATTCTACTGATTTTCCCCTCACCACTCTTAAGACTCCTTCAATTCAACAAATATTCATAAAATACCTACTGGGTACAAGCTTCTTCTCTAGACAGGTTATAAGATGAATCTTGGGATCATGGATTTGGAGCTGCAAGGGACTTTAGAGGCCACCAAGTCCAACTTTGCTCATCTAATTTAAATTTTACTTATTTTTTTCACTTAACAAAAAAAATCTATTTTCTCTCTCTCCCACCTCTGCTTTCCCCATTGGTTTTTTTTTAAAGAGCTATAAAGCTTTGGTAACAAATCCCTAAGTTGGCCATGTTATACGTCTCCCTCCACCCTCTGAGTTCACCACCTCTCTTTTTCGGGAGATGGGCAGATACTTCATTGTGGGTCTTCTGGAATTGTGCCAATCCCCCAGATTTTACAGGTACAGAAATTAAGGTTATGGGACTTGCCCAGGGTGTCACAGCTAGCAAGCATCTAAGGTGGAATTTGAGCTCAGACCTTCCTGCCTCCAAGGCCAGCTGTCTCTCCACTAGACCCTGTAGCCTGTAGCCTCTGCCTCTTTCTCAAAGTCTTGTCCTCCATCCTCTTCTCTTCTCTTTTTCCAGGATCTGCCTTAGCAATCTCATGCAGAGAAGCCCAGCAAAACTTTGCACTGGTATAGACTGAAGTTGGCAAAAGAGGGAGAACAACATACCCAGCAATGATGTCAATGAAAAATTAGAAGGTAGCAGACTTTCCACTAACTGTAATGAACAGCCTTGCTTCCAGGGAACAGATGGCCCAGCAGCAGGGCGTACTCTTCTTGGTGGGTGGGAGGGGGAGCCACCAGGACAGCGTAACATACATTATAGGAATCGGTTCTGCTGGTCAGTTTTGCTTGACTTTATTTCTTGCAAAGTGAAGCTCAGTAGGGGAGGGAATATATCAGGGAACTACTGGAATAAAAAAGCAAATGTGCTAAAGAATCCTTTAAAGATAACGATGACCACCCGTTTTCCTGTCATCTTAAGTAGATTCTTTGGAGCATTTTCCAGAACTTTTTGCGATACCCCAGGAGGAACAGAAATTCGTGCTTTGTGTGACTGCAGGAATGTCCTTAGGTGCTTCGCAATTTGAACAAAATTCCTTGTGTATTTGAACAGTTCTGTCCAAGGAATTTCTGGCAGCTGTTCAATTCAAGGCTTTCCATCATCATCTCTTTAATCTCCTCCCTTGGGAGCGGCAGTGGAGGTGGGGGCCTGTCAGTTGTTCCCTCTCTCCCGTTTTCAAACGTACTTGCTCCTAACAGCTCCTCAGCCCTCCAGTCCCCTTCTGATTTCCTGGCAGAATCTGCACACATTCTGGTTAAACTGACTCTGGGTGAGGCCCAAGGAGTCTTTCTGACCCCCTGAAGTGTATCTGCTTTGGTGAGCTCTCTCTGCTGCTCAGAAGGCTCCAGGCTTTTTCCTGGGTTCTGGGCTGTTTGTTGAGGTTCAGGCAGACAGCTATGGAGTCACCAGATCCTGACACTTGTTGGGTACACAATGTGACTTCCAGCACACGAATGATTCTAATATCATTCCAGAATCGCGGGATTTCAGAGCTCAGTCATCCATTGGTCGAATTATCATCCTCCCTGTGCAATTTGCAAAGCAATCCAAAGCAAAAACCTGATATAAAGGCACTAAGCTAGGTACTGGGCATACAAAAACAAAATGAAGAACAGGGCTTGCCTTCAAGGAGCTTCCATTCTATTGGACAAGTGGTTAAGCAACCTTTGCTTGGCAAACTCTAAAGAAGCAGAGCTTGTTTCTCTTTGGGGCAGTTCTAATGGTTGGATATCTTTTCCTTAGCTTAACTCTAAATCTGCCTGTTGTATCTTCCTTCAGTGCTCCTAGGTCTGCCCCTGGGGCCAAGCTGAAGAAAGCTAATCCCTCCTTGGTGTGAAGAGCTTTCAGAAGGGGACAGGGATAGAATCTTGGGTTCCTCTGTAGAGAAGACTCTTTTTTAGCAAGACGGATGAGCACCTCCTTTGCTAGGAATGCATCGGCTTAGAGAGCTACCTGGGGGCCTGTGAGATTTGCCTGGGGGTGCACAGTCAGAATGTCAGAAGCAGGCCCATTTTCCATTCTCCAAACCACACTGACTCCAGTTCCTTATGAAAGCCTGCCATTCATAGCAATCACCTTATGGAACAATAATGGCTCCATGATTTCTGGTGGTTGTGTCTGACAGTTCTGACAACAGCGAGAGCTCTTTGCTCAGAAGATGGTTGTTACAGATTCCCTACAAACTGCCCAAGTCTAGGTTAAATGGCTGTCAAGTTTCTCTCTCTCTTGAAGCCACGTGGCTTTTCCATATCACTCTACCATGGAGTTGGAGGAATGGGCTCCTTTGGAAGTCCCTGGAGGGCAAAGAGAACTTCAGAGGGCACTCTTCAGATAGACTTCATAAAGAGACACTGACTGTACCATCCTCAGAAACCTTCTGAAGTGGTATGAGGTGGGTAAGGAGCCAAAAACTGGAATGATGCCGGGCTCTGAAGCTCACTCTGGAAAAAATGTTGTAGCTGAGAATCCTGAGGAATCCTGGCTTCGTAGTCCATGCCCACAAAAACAGCCCTTGTGCCAGAGATCAGAGAACGATGGGCTTGCTGGAAAGATAAGTCTCAGGACACTTGGTATTTTCTGTGCCACAAGAATTAGAACCACAGAATTGCTAAACTGTAGAATTTCAGAGTTGGAAGGGACCTTGGTGGCTAACCAGTCCATCTTTGAGCCCCAAAAGAATCCTCACTGCAAGATAGTCAATAAATGTCATCCCACCCTTGCTGAAAGCTGTCCGGGGAGGGGGAACCTAAGGCTAATCCTCTTCTACCTTTCAGGTGCTTAAGGACAGCCCTCAGCATCCCTCCCACCTCATCCCTCAGTCCTCCAGGGGCTGAACTTGGCTAGTTCCTTTAACTGATCCCTGTGTGACATAGACTTCATCCATTCTGGTTAATGTTCTCCAGCTTATCAAAGTCCTTCCTAGTGAACTGTAGTGCCCCCAACTATACATAATCCTGTATCTTTTATTGGACTAGGGCAGAGGCCAGGAGGACCATGGGCCCCTTATACCCCACTGCTGTGCTGCTAAAGGTCATAGCTTTGGGTGCTGCTACATGACCCTGCTGACTTGCAATGAGTTTGAAGTCCATCCAAACACCCCAGATTTTATTTTCTCAGATGATTGGCTATCTAGCCATGCCCCTCCCATCCTGTACTCAGGAAGAAGGGATAGGAGATCTTTGAACTCATAATATTGATCCCTATTGCATTTCATCATTGCCTCCAAACTTGTCCCTCCTCTCTTTTCATTTCTTTTGAGGCATCACCCTCTTTCTGGTTACCCACATTCACAGACAACCCAGAGTCTTCCTATACTCTTCTTTTTCCGTGACTCTTCATTCCTGTCCAACCCTTTCCCATGCCCAATCAGTGGCCAAATGTTGTTGGTTCTGTCTTGACAATTGCTTTCATATCTTTCCCCTTTTCTCCACTCACATATCTGGAACTCTTATTCAGGGTCTTTCCAGAACCATTGCGATAGCCTCCTCACTGGTCTCCCTGCCTCCAGCCTGTCCTTATCCTCATCCATCCTCCACACATTTGCCAAAATAATCTTCTTAAAGCCCTTTGACCATGCTCCTCTCCAGAAGAACTCCACAGGCTCCTATTTTCTTCAGGATAGAATACCCACTTATCAGCTTGGCATTGTTGGCCCTGTCATTAGCACAACGCACATGAGACTGGAACACGCTCCTCTGAGTATCTTGTTGACCTCCTAATCACTGTAGCATGAGTTTAAATTTGTTCCTGGGTAAGAAAGATTGGATGCTACTCAGAGGGGAGATGATGTGATAAAACAATCTGAATGGAGACTATCCCATGGAGCCCCAAAGTTCTGGAACACTGAGGGGTGACTCTTGAGGCCCCCCTTTTTGTGGCCTGGTGTAATGGATAGAACCATGACTTTGGAGCTGGAAAACCTGAGTTCAGATACCAGCTCTGTTACTCATCCTTATTGTGAGCCAGTTACTGGGTCTTTACGCCTCCTCATTTGTGAAATGGGAGGTTGGATGGTGCCTCTCACATAGCAGAGACTTAAGTGCTCCTGGGATTGAACTGGACCTGATGACCTCTCAAGTGTTTTCTACTCTTCGGCACACAGTAGGTGATTAATAAATGGTGACCGAATGTATGGATCTTTCATGGGATTTCTTCTCCCTGCACCTCTGTGAATTACCAGGTAGATACAGTTAGGTTTCAAGTAAGGCCTAGCATGAAACCAATGCCATCCATGCACCAGATGCTTAATGTGCTTGTCAAATAGGATTTAATAGAGCTTTTTTGTAATCAGGGACCAAACCCATAACGGAAGCAAAAGTGGCTTACGTGGCCTTGGGATCTTTTGTGAAGAAGACACATTCCCTTTTCTTAAAATTTTCCTGAATAAAATTCAGCAAATCCTTAGGACAAAAAGAGAGAGCAAAATGTTACAAAGTGACCTTGAAACTCAGGTTGCATTAAAAGCAACACTCATTTCTATTTTTCTCTTCAAGATGAAAAGAGCCTCAGCCCTAAAGATCAGTGAAAGAATCACAATAATGGATGCTAAGTCTTTGGAGCTTTCTAGGGCATGAAAGATGATATACAAATCCCAATGACCATTTTCCAAGGTGTATTTCTTCCAAGAGATTTGGGTAATTGGGTGTAGTAGAGAGAGAGCCAGCCTTGGAGGCAGGGACTCCTAGATTATAAGTCCTGCGCCTGACACTTGGAGGCTATGTGATCTTGGGAAAATCCCTTGGCCCCTCAGTGCTTGAGGTGACCCTCAGAGACCACTAGTTACCTACAGGTTGGTGATTGTTCCTATTATGGAATCCTCCATTTGGAGCTGGGAGGGACCTTAGAGTCACCTAGCCCAACAGCCTCAGTTTACAGATTAAGAAAGTTCCCATTAGTAGTCAGGGGCAGACCTGCATCTTGAACCACCCCATCTAGCCTCCTTTTGACTTCATCAGGCTGTTTCCCAATCAGGACCTAGTTTGGGCAAGTTTTTTTTTGGTATGGAAGAAGCAAACATTGGAGAAAGAGCTAAACATCTAAAAACAGGCAAACGTTTTCCCCTTTGGTAGCATTGTCCACCCCGTATAGAACATTGGCAAACCTGTGCTGCCCTGTCTCTCCTCATCATTTTTGTTTTATGCCACTAACAAATTTCAACTCGACTTGACCAAAAGGAAGAGAGCTCCACACAATGAGCTCTTATGAGAGTGGAGCCTGTTGGACTTTGTTCCAAGATGCTAGAATTTAGCAGGCACTCATAAAACTTGCCTCTCTTTAGTGGCATGGAAATAGCTGGGTTTGGCACCTGGACAGCATGGGTAAAAGTTAAACTTGGAGGCTGGGAAGAGGCATTTCCTTTTCTCTTCTCATGCCCTCTTCAGCATCATTCTCACGGTGCCCATGCTGTCTTCTCCACTTGAACGTGGTCTGTGGAGTTTGTACCCTTCAGGCAAACACTGCTCTCCATAGGTGTCTCCATACATAGAGCTTCTCCATATTGGATAAATGTCAATTACTGTGAATGGGGGGAGGGGCTGGAGAAAAGACCTGGGCCTTTCTACACCTGAAACAACCTGTTCGGAGTTTGTTTTTGTGTTTTGTTTTGGCAACACTGACACACAAGCATGAACAGAACATGAGACAATGAAAGAAATAGAAAAAGGCAGAAGTAGAGAATCTTCCTGTAACTTATCCGGGAAGTCCTCCCTGTGACAAGCTAGGGAGCAAGCAGCCCTATTCCCAAGAGGTGTCTGAAGTGGTTCTGGATTGGGAGTCAGAGCACCTGGATTCAGATCCCAGCTCTGCTCCTTCCTAGCTGTGTGACTGTGAGAAAGTGGCTCACCTTTTCTGGGGCTCATTTCCCTTGGACCCTGTCTGGTATCTAAGGTCACTTTCTGACTCTAAAGGTCTTAATGGCTCCTAAAGCTTTAAGGTATCTAAAGCACTCTTCTCTCATCAGCTTTGGCAAATTTTATTTTTAAGGTAAGGAAATTGAGTCACTGAGAGGGTAAGCAGTGAACCCCGCTGTCATGAAGCTAGCAAATGGAAGAAGGGAAAAGCCAGTGGAAAATCACCAGTCTGAGGAAAAGGGCTGGCTTTGGATTCAGAAGGTTCAGGCAAGTCACAGCCCTCTGGGCTCTGGTTCCCCATCTTTAAATGAGGAATAATGCTTGCATTCTCAGCATCCCAGCAGGGTTGTAAGGAAAGTGTTTCATCAACTGTAAAGCCCTCTGTGTATGTACTTCACAACAATTTAGCAGAAGAGGTGGTGGCGAGAATGTTAGCTAAGAGCTGCATGATGGAAAAAGAAGCCCAGCTGGTCACAGAGGGTGCGGGGGCAGCCCACGGGCTTCACTGAAACATGATTAATGTGAAGATGACCCGAAAAGGCCCCCAGCAAGTGAGGCAGAATACCAGTGGGAACCTCAGGGAAGGTCCTGGAGGAGGGTCCCACAGCATGGGTGGGAGCGATCAGTGTCCTTGGAGGGAATGAGTGAGATCCTCAGTGAGATCTACCCAGGCAGATCCACACTAGCCATCTGTTATAGGGATGGGATTGGACCCATGATTTGCCAGGTCTAGAAAACATGATTCACCAGTGCAGATAAGCAGCTGTTCCCTAACTTGTAGTCCCACAGAGTTGCCAGAGACACTAAGATGTTGAATGACTGGGACGCGTCATGCAACCAATGTACAACAGAGACAGAACCTGAACCCAAGACTTCCTGACTTCCTGCCAAGACTGGCCCTCTCTCTATTATCTATGTTGCTGCTTGGGTAGAGAACACAGCACTGTTACATGCAGACTCCAAAAAGGAAATCAAGGCTTTGAGAGGAAAAGCATCTGACTCTGACAATAACAGCCAAGACACTTATGCTCTCTATGCAATGTGACTTTTTCTTAATTAAAGAAAGGGAGTTTTGGAGATCCCCACAGGCAGTGAAATCCTCTTTTTGTTCTCGGGAACCAGGGGTGGGGAACCTGCAGCCTTGAGGCCACATGTGGCCTTCCAGGTCCTCAAGTGGGGCCTTTTGATGGAATCCAAACCTCACAGAATGAAGGCCACACTTGAGGACCTAGAGGGCCACATGTGGCATCGAGGCCACAGGTTCCCCTCCCCTTTTGGGGACCAAAAGGAGGCTCTGACTGAGGATGATGGGGAGAAGCTGTGTCTGCCTATGGCAGCAGTGGCTACTCACGCTCTCACTGTAGGACAGGTCTGTGCTTCGCGATATGCTGGAGTAGAGTGTTCGAACGCTCTCCATGGTGCCATTTCTTCGGTTCCTCATGGAATTCCCTGCAGGCCAATGCATCTGACAAGAAATGGGTTTGGAAACATAGCTCAAGAATGTGCCGATTCGTCTAGATCACAGCAGGATTTCTGTTGCTTTTGATCAGCAACTTGTTTGGAACTTCTAGTCTCAGAGAGTGGCCTGGACACAGAGGTAAGGGACTTATCCATGGACACTCTACCAGTATTTGTCATGGGCAGAACCCAGACCCAGGCCGACTTGACCACAGGGTCAGTGGTCTAGCCACAATCCCTTATTGGCTCTGAGGTTTGCAGAAGAGAGCACTTTATTCAGCAAACATGGATTGACAGGCTTAGACTCTGGGGAAGCTACAAGGGCTTTAGGTTATTCTTCACAGAATTGACTTTAACTTTGAAAGTCATCCCCTTTACCCTTGGTTTTCAAAGATTCTGGAGCCCAGAAGCTCTTGTTTTTGTCCTTGACTAATTCTCTCCATCCACACAGGATGACCTGAAGCCACACTGTACCCTGCTCCTTCCCCCACCAAGTTGGTTAACAGCTGATTACTTGCTTGCTGGTCTCCATCTAGAAAGACACCTTGCCCTCACCTTCTTTGGAGGCTGTGTGCCTGGGTATCACGAGGCTAAGTGTCTAGAATCTTTTCATGGACCATTATAAAGTACGAAGTAGGGACTGTCTTATTTAATCTTTGCACATCACATTGTGCCTAAGCATAGAGCTCTGTACACAGCTGCTGTCATGTTTGACCCCTCCCCCCCATAGCCAATCAGTTTAGTTCTGTCATTTCTGCCTTTGCACCATCGCCCAATAGACCCTGTCTCTCCTCTGACACTGTCCCTGTCTGGTGCAGACCTTCATCGTCTGATGCCTGAACTATTGCAACAACTGCTAGGGAAAGTGGGTTTGCCTGCCTCAGTCTCTCCCCACTGCAGTCCATCCTCCATTTGGCCACCAAAGTGATCTTCCTAAAGTGTAGGTCCAATTATGTCGTCCCCCTCTCACTCAATAAACTCCAGTGGCTCCCTGTCGCTTCCAAGAGCAAATACAAACTGCTCTGTTTGGCCCTCAAAGCCCTTCATAACCTGATCCTCCTCCCTTTCCAGTCTTCTTACACCCTCTTCCCCACCCACCTGCTCTTCAGTACACTGACAGTGGCCTCCTTGCTGTTTCAGGAACAAGACACTCCATCTTTTGGTTCTGATCATTTCCTCTGATGCCTGGCACACAATAAGCTCTTAACACATTCTTGTTGATTTGATTTGCCAACCTGACTGAACTCGTTTGTTGAATGAATGGCAGATTTCAGAGGGATTAGACGTCTCTGTGCCTCAGTTTCCTCTCCTGTAAAATGAGAGAGTTGGACTAGATGACCTCCAAGTTCTCTTCCAGTTCCAGATCCACAATCCTCTGTGGCCCATCCCACAAGCTCCCAGGGGCTTCTGAGAGAGACTCCCTGGGGGCAGAGAGTTGGCCAGCTTAGCCCTGTGGGTGTGTGTTTGGCAGACAGATGAATTCTTGCCACCGCCTAAAGTTTTAGGGCCCTGGGAAATGGGTGGAGAGAACTGAGAAGATGTTCCAGGAGTTGGGAAGGCCCTCAGGGGCCATCTGGGCTGATCCTCTAATGTTACATTCCACTTACAAAATGGGGTTGGTGGTGGAGTGGATGCCTCAGAGGCCGCTTGCATCTCATGATCCTAAAGCCCAATGACCATCTTGTTTATCCATTAATTGGAAAATTCCAGGGTCAAAATTTCACCCAAGATGACTTTGTGACTCTAAGACCATGTCTTTTACTACTGTCTTGTTGACAGTAAAAGGGGGGAGCAAGCTCCTAGTTATTGGGGGTTCAGACAGAAAGCAAGGGGAGAAGTTGTCTTTCTCATCATATGGCCCAGAGCCAGAGGTGGGAGGGACCTCAGAGAGCATTGGGGCCAACTCTCTCATTCCACATAGGATAAGACTGTGCGTTAGCGGGGCAAAGGGACTCGGGTGACAGGACAATGGCAGTAATTATAGCTAACACCTGTGTAGCATCTCCTCAGTGCCAGGTGCTAGGCTAAGCACTTTACAGTATTATCTCATTTGATCCTCACAACAACTCTGGGAAGAAGGTGCTGTTATTATCTTCATTTTACCATTGAGGAAACTGAGGCAAACAGAGTGAAGTGACTTGCCAAGGGCCACCCAGCTAGTAAATGTCTGAGGATGGATTTGACCTCAGGTCTTTGTGACTCTAGGCCTGGAGCTCTATCCACTGGGACACCTGTGAGGTTTCCTTTGAATCCTATTTTGAGAGCTGACAGGAAATGGAAGCTTTCTAGTTCTACCCACTCATTTTATATATGGAGAAACAGAGACCTGGAGAGAGTAATCATCCTGCTGCAGGTCACCCAGGGCTTAAGGAGCAGTGCCAGGACTGGAACCCAGGGCCATTGCCACTGGCACCCAGAGTTCTTTCCATTACACCATAATGTTTCTTCTCAATTACCATAACCATTGGAGATGTTGTCTCAGTAAGACTGATGGGCTTGCTTCATTGGCAAGACAGAAAACCGCAAATGTGATGACTGCAGCCCCATTCTGACCAACCATGGACAAGAGCGGCAGCTTTGAGAAAAGGCTTCCCGGGACCCGTGGACTCTCCGTCCCACCAACACCCCAGGGACACATTGGCTCATCACCACTGAACTCTGTCTGATGCAGATGGCAGCCCCCACATTTTCCAAAGCATGTGATGCAATCTGTGCCGACTTTCTGTCCCAAAGAAATTCTTCTTTAGAGATAGAAACAGAAAGCTATTTAGGAAGGAGATGTGAAGGGATAGCACAGCTAACTTTCTGTCCTGTCTCAGTATTTTTAACTCCGGTGCCAGGAAATCAGTTCCCTCTGGAGTCCAGAACAAATTGTCAGGAGACCAAGCTGATGAGTTCTCTGTGTGAAGCCCAACATTTGGTAACAGAGCTGCTTGTTGGAGGTTCTCTCCAGGGTAAAAGGATGCCTGACAACTCCCAAAGAAAGAGAACTATCGAAACTCTAATGGACTTGCTGCTTGTTCCTTAGTCTGATTGGCTTGTTGATTTGTTTTTCTTTTGGGGGAAGAGAAAGAGGACAGTTAGGAGTCTCCAAGCTGTAGGAAAACTGATATTGAAACCTCTTTAAAAATCTGGGACTGCCTAGAAACCTTTCCTCTGACATCATCACTGGTGACTTTGTAAAGGTTTTTTCAAATCCCTAGCACTCAGTTTCCTCATCTGTAAAATTAGAGGATCAGCCCAGATGGTCTCTGAGGTCCTTCCCAACTCTTGTTATAGGATCCAGTGTTCATCAAAGCCCATTCTAAACAGGTGGTTTGGGGTTGACAAATCACTTTCCTCCCAATAGTCCTCTGAGGTAGGTGGTGCCTCAGGTAAAATAGGTACTTCACATATAAGGAAACTGAGGCACCATGGTAAAGTGACCAGCCCAAGATCTCATCCAAGTGCCATCCTGTCAACTCCACATAAAAAAGAAATGATTTTTATTGCACTTAATGCCTGAATCACATTAAGTTTTAATACATAAACCATGATCTTAAAGCACAGGTTTTACCTCATCTTTCCCCCTGCTCAAGAAACTCCATGGGCTCCCTATTGCCCTCAGGATAAAATAGTGTTCCGTTCAGCAGTTAAGGCCCTTCACAATCTAACTCTTTCCTGCTCTCCTAGACTTCTTGAACATTATGTGTTTCAGACAAACTGGTCCTCTTGGTGTTTTCTGTGAGATACTTTCCATCTCCCACCTCTGGATCTTTGTTCAGGCTGTGCTCCAAGCCTGGAATGTGTTCCCTCTGATCCTCTACCTCTTGGAACCCCTAGCTTTCTTCAGGATGCTCAATTAAGCCTTTCCGAATCTCCTAAAACACAGCGTGTTTACTTTGAATACAGTTATTCCTTCCACATCGAGGGAGTTAGGGGTGCAGGATCCCTACAATCTGGAAAATCTGTGTAAATTTTTTCGACTTTCCCTTCGTACCAGAGAAGAAGTCTGACTTTTTTCTTTTTATTTTATGGTGTGTTTACAGTACCTTGCTGTAAAATTTGGGTTGATATTATACAATCATATATATATATATATACATATTTGGTGCCTTTCTGTTCCCTAAACTTTTTCTGTGCCATATGCTGGCCTTTTCATGTCACCTGCAGCTTCTGCAAAACTCCCTCTAAATTCCCATTTAATTTCTCATGCCAACCTGCAATATATTGAAACTGTAATGGGGAAAGTAGTGATGTGAAAGGGATAACTGTATATGTGCTATTTAGTTATCCTCATGCTCTTTGTTTTCTCCCAGTAGAATGTCAGGTCTGTGAAGCTGGCGGGGGCTGCTTCATTTTTTACCTTTGTATCTCTGATACATACTACCCTTTCTGGTATGCACAAAACACTAAATAAATGCTTATTGATGTACATGGAACTGAGGAACAATGTGGCTCAGTGGTTAGAGTGTTGGACTGGGAGTCAGGAAGATTTGGGTTCGAATCTCATCCCTGATGCTTAGTACCTGAGGGACCGTGAACAGGTCATTTAGACCAGAAGACTTTGAAAGTTCTTTCTAGCTTTCAAGCTACGATCTTCTGAATGAACTTGGCTTGTTTTTCCTATTTCAGTCCTGCTATCAAAGTGGCACATTTACCAAAAATGAGCATTGGAGATGGGGAACATGTAACCGTACAGATGGACCGCTGCACACATCCTGCTGGATTCCTCCCTAGTCCAGGATCTTTGCTGGTGAAGTCTCTTTTTGATGATATGCAATGAACGAGTCTGCTAGAGGAGAAGGGGATTATTTCTCTTCTAGCAAGGCAGTTCCACAGGACCTGATACCAAGCCCCAGTGCTCATTATTTATTAGACTAGTAAGGCTGGCACTTGCAAGGGTGCCTGGAGAGAAGATAATAGCCAATTGGTATTTGCAAGGAGCACTGCCATTACTCTGATGGGGTGTCTAGGGCCCCCAAGGAGTGGCCATAACCTCTGTGTAGACTGCCTAACTTACCAACAGCAGGTGCCTCAGGACCTGCTAGCTCATCCATCATCTGGTGAGTGACAGGTGTACCTCTCCTCTCTAGAATTCCTATGTTTGGATGAGTCTGAATTAGAGGACAGTAGCACAAAGATCCTTTGAAACCTTTGAACAAGAGGGTGAGGTCAATGCTTGGAAACATGGAGACTGGACTAGACATGAGATGGCAGGTCTGGATAGCACCTTTGTTTTACTCACAAGGGAAGAAGGCAACACTCAAAGGTGGAGGATTCACAAAGTCCCAGAATCTCAGTGTTGGGAGGGGTCTCAAAGACTGTCTGCTTCATCCAACACATGCTGGAGCAAAAAGAGTCTCTTCAACCCACTAACATAGGAGTCTTTGCTCAACACTCATCTTGGGAAGCAGCTTATTCCATTTTTGGATGCCACTGAGGGTTATGAACTTTTCCTCAACATCAGCCCTCAAGAAATCCCACTCATTGGTCCCTGGGGCACAGAAAACAAGTCTAATCTTTCTCCCAAGTGATGATTCCCCAAAGCCCTCAATTTGGCCAATCCTTTGAAGCTGACTGTCCTCCAAAGCTCCAGGGCACATATCAAGGATCAGAGCAAGAAATATTTTGGAAAACAATGCAAGGTAATTGCTTTACTTCAATTTTTTAAAGATGGTAACTTTAACATGAAGAACTCAGAGACACATAAGAAGATGCATAGAAGGATACAAAGTAAGGTAAGCAGAACCATGAAAACCACATACAACACTGGCCGCAACAATGTAAACAAAGACAATGAAACTAACCACGGTAATTAATAGTGATCAAACCTATCCTTGAAGAAAAGAAAATATTCCCTCCTCCTTCCTTCCATCCTTCCCATCTTTGCAGAGGTGGGGGAGGGGAAGAAAAGGAAAGGGAAGGCTATGGATTAGGCACTAATGTGTGCCACAACGCACAGAGCCCTGGGCTGGGAGACCAGAGATCAAACACGACTTCAGACACTCACTGGCTACACAGCTCTGGGCAAATCACTTAACTGCCTCTGCCTCAGTCTCCTCATCTGTAAAATGGAGAGAATAATAACACCTACCTGCCAAGGGCTACTGTGAGAATCAAATGAGCTAATGTTTGTAAAGCATTCTGCAAACCTCAAAATGCTTGATAAATGCTAGCGATTATTATTCTTTGGGGTTCCTACTGCCAGGCTTGGTCAATGTGTTGGCCAATTTGCCAGACTGCTTTTTCTTCTCTCCATTTGTTTTACTTTTTTTAAAATTATAAGTGATGGCTCTCTGTATAGAGGAGTGAGGAGGGCTATATACAGAAATGAAGGTGATGCCAAAACAGACCAAGGAAAATGAAAACTTAGGAAAAAAATTATAATTTTGAAAGCATCAGATCTTAGAGCTGGAAGGGATCTTACTGAACATTGAGTCCAGCCCTTTTCAATTCCAGATGAGCAAACTTATCTGAGACAGGTTAAGTGACTGTACATGGCAGAGTCAAGATTCTAATCCAGATTCCTTGGCTGCAAATCACCCATTTCCCCTCTCCCCTTCCCAGACCTCCCCACCCCACTCTGAAGCTAGAGTTTTCTGCCCCAGCATGGATGTTTCCTTTCTAAATACAGGACTTATGAATCCCATGGACAGAAACACATTTTTAGAAACAACTAGACAAGAGGGTTAATATGGGACAGGGGGAGTGGAGAGGGGGGAGAAAGATTTAATTTCTGTTTTACTTAGGAATCTCAGTATTCTAGAAAAGTGACCACGGGCATGGTTGGCTGTAAAACATTAAATGAGAATGAGCACTTTAATTATTTATCCAAATCTCTAAAGTGCCACAGTGTTTTCTGTGTGGCTTTTAAATAATACAGAAGATGAGCCTGCTTGAGCAAGTGAGAGACCCGCCTAAGTGGCACAACTTAATTAGCAGCCCCATTTCCCGTTCTCCTACCAGTTAGTACTTTAAAGTTGCCGCTTGTTGGTCAGCTTTATGCTACTTGATGTAAAGGCTGACCGTGCTTTCCGCCTGCCTCAGGTCTTCATAAGTCTGTTAACCAACTCCACTGTCCATTGCACAGCACTCGGGAGAACCCTCCAATCCTTGCCCCTCTGAGGCATCCTGCCCCAAACACAGCTGAGCTGAGGCATCCCTCCCCTTCCCCCCAAATCATCCCCCTCACAATTTTATCAGCAAGGTAAATGGGTAGAAAGTATAACTGGGATAAAAGTTGGGTTCACATTTCACAATGCTCTTAGCTGTAAAAATTAGTGATGAGAAAACCTTTCTAGACTCCTCTATGTGAGTCAAAAGCAGAAACAAGTGAACCCCTGAATCACTTCCTCCCATCCCCACCTGATGGCTTTCAGAAAATTAAGCTTGTGCTCCTCCAAGTTGAGAATTTCCCCCCAAAGCCCGAGGCTGCCCAGATGCAACGAGCAGCAGGAGCCCTTGTCTTCTGTCCCTTGCTGGGCACTACTACAAGGAACTCCTCAGTGAGGAGAAAAGCCCCTGACTCACCATTGTAGCTGAGATGCTGGCAGAGCCTTCCCCTGGCCTCAGGATTCCAGCTGTGCTCAAGGCTTCTCAAGAGGAAGGTTCTGATATATTTCAGTGCCCAGAGCCCCGCCTCCTCCTCTGTGGGATGCTAGCAAAGGGAGGACCACAGAGGTCAGGCCACTGAAAGGAGGTTGGGGGGAAGCAGGAGCCATTTGGTATCTGCATAGTAAGGGCCTAACGAGGGACTGAGTGGATGCCTGCAGAGATTCTCAGAGGCAGGTGCCAAGTTCAAGGGACCTACTAGGGGCCTAATGGAGTTCCAAGAGGCCACATCTCAGTCACTCTCCCAGATGATCAGCAATGCACTCAGAAAACCACAAATGCAACCGGAAATGCTTGTTAAAGAAAATGATCCAAGAGAGCTAATGAATGGGGGAAATGCGGCCGATTAAGTGGAAAGGGAGGGCCACTTGTTTAACAGGCCTCCCTGTCTGTTTGGGGAAGATGCTGAGAGATCCTCCCACTTCTGTACTGTTTCACCTTTTTTATGCAAGAACAATATCCCAACAATGAAATTTATTAAGTGCCTACTGTGTTCCAGGTCCAGGGAATTGTAAATAAAAAGTGAAAGGGGCTGCCCTCAAGAAGCTTACCTTCTAGCACAAGAACAATGAAACCAGACTACAAAAGTGGATGAGATCTTACTGTTGGGGAGGGCTCTAAGTATCCTGCTGAGGATTCTGTCCATTATGCTAGAGGAGCCAGAAGATCATTGAGCAGGGGAGTGACGCAGTCAGATCTCTGTTTTAGAAGTTTTGCTTTGGTGGCTGTGTGGGGAATGGACTGGACAGGGGGGAACCCGGAGGCAGGGAACCCAAATAGGAGGTGATGGTCTGGACTGAGGAAAATGCAATGAGAACAGAAAGAAAGGAATGGATGCGAGAGGTGCCAGGGAGGTAACGTGAGCCATATTTGGTAACTGATGGAAGACAGGGATGAGGAACAGGGAAGGGTTAAGGATGATGCTGAGATTATGGCTGGGCAAGATGGCAACACTGGTGCCCTCTGCAGAAAGAGGGATGTTTGGAAATGGGAGCAGGGCTGGAGCAAAGAGCAGAATGTGAGCCATTCAGGGAAGCAGAGGAGGGGGCTAGATCCCTGGCCTGGAAGAAGCGGATGCAGCCACAACACAGGAAAGCCTGGCCGGCTCTCTTTCTGGAGCCTTTTCCTATCCCAGATATTTAGAGCTCAGGGCATAGTGGGCACTGCTGACAATGACCTTTAACCCAGACAGCTCAATAATCCTGCTGCCTGAGTGTGAGCAGGTGCAAGGCAGGAGAGAGGAGGAGGAGGAAGGAGGGATCCTCAGTGCCGTGGAGCCTGGGTGTAGTAGGAAGGCCGAATTTATAAACTCAAATATAATCATTTATATGTTCGAATGGTCCAAAATCACAAGGTATGAGAGATTCTCTAAGGAGAAAACAACAAGAAATTTATTTAGGCCCCACCGCAGCAGAACCATGAACCAGCCTCCCCATTCTGACATCTTACCAAAAAGACTCCAGGCCCAGGAAGCCCATCTCACAAGAGCAACCAGGAGGCCACAGAAAAACAAGATAGTATTTAGCCAAATCATTTTCACTGGCCTCACGTTCCTGCTCACACTCGGGTAAGCCCTGCTTCCGCAGCTTCCTGCCTCCGCAGCTTCTGGCTTCTGCAGCTTCCTGCTTCCGCAGCTTCTGCCTCCGCTGAAGTTGTCTCCCGGCTCACCCCTCCTTGCAGCCGAGCTTCCGGCGTTCTCAAGCTCCGCCTCAACGACCAGAGACCACTGGTTCCTGAGCTGGCCCCCCCTAAGTCACCAATCCACACCCACACAGGTTTCACACCTGACAGGGCCCTGGGCCTGGGGCTTAGCACTTAACAGCTGAAAGTACTTCCACTCAAAAGAAACAAAAGCCATGCTAATGAGACAATTTTGCTTAACAACACACTCCACCCCTTGTTCCAGGATATATAATTTAATCAGCCATGTATCCTAGAACATACATTGACCCAATTACGAAGGAAACTAAAACATATCATTCACAATAAAGCAAAACATATCATTCAGTGACATTGTATAGAGAATATCTCAAATATATGTTTACAATACAAACATGACCCAC
>CM053627.1:7511580-7542380 GCA_028646595.1 Phalanger gymnotis | reverse complement strand
GCCCTGCTTCCCTCTGCCACTTTGTGGGTTCTGCAGCTCTAGAATTGATTCAGAGCCATTGTTTTATAGGTTTTTGGAGGGACTTGGTGGGGAGCTCACGCCAGTCACTGTTTCCCAGCCGCCATCCCTAATAATATTTTAAAGTGCTGTGAGGAGGGCCAAGTGCTTTACATGAGATCACAGATTTAGAGCTAGAAGGGGTAGCTCCAAACAGCAGAAATATCAGGCATAAAACTTAAGCACAGGGAAAAGGTGGTCAGTCCTTTGTCCTCACCTTGTTGTCAAGGAGGGACCTTCCTCATCTTCCTCAGTGCTGTTCCCCCTTAAAACGGACACCAGGCTTGAAATGGCCACATAAACCTTGACTCTGCCTTCTCCCCTCAGTCCAGTCAGTTGCCAAGTCTTGTTTCAACTGCTATAACTTTGGGGATCCCCTGGACCCCCTTATCTCTACTCACTCAGCCCTTGTCACCCCTCAAATGGACAGTTGTGATGGCTTCCAGATGGGTCTCCTCTGCTGCCCTCCATCCTCTGAAGAGCTGCCCACACCACCTTCCTCCTGCTTCCTGAGTAGGGCTGACCACTTCTTGCCACCAACAGTAGCTCCTTATTTCCTTAGGGATAAACCCCAACCTCGGAAGCACAGTGCTTTGCACCCTCCACAGGGTGCATCCCTCATCCTTGTCTATTTTTATCTTGAATTTCTGTCCTTCACACGGACTGGTCCAGCCAAATGCTGTTTCCCCTTCCTCCCTTGTGTTAAATTTGTCTGTTTGCATAGCCTATAGTAGGCGGTGTAGACCAGAGGGAAAAGCTGTCATCTAGAGCAGGGCTTCTTAAACTTTTTAAGCTTGAGACCCCTTTCCACCTGAGAAATTTTTATGTGACCCTGGGTGTATAGATATATTAAAAAGGTATACAAATCAAACACATACTGATAATAAATAATAAAGAAATTTATTTTAAAACAATTCTTTGGTATATATATATATATATATATATATATATATAATTGTACTATTTTTTAAAGAGGAAACAGATTTGCATACTAATAAGATGGATGTGCTTATTTTTACATAAAGAATTAAATTTTGGCAGAATATTTGATACTGCAGGATGTAGAGCATCTTCAATGTTTTTCAGAGTTGAGGGATATTTTGATTTTATAATAGTCAATGCTGAGAATGCTGCTCCACACAAAGACATAGTGCAAAATGGGAGAAGTATGTTTAGGGCCATTTTAGAACTCGTTGGAAATTCTGTCCTAATTCCAAGCCAAAATTAATTGAATGATTTTTTTTTAAGGAAACTCAAGTTTTAAATCTGTGTCACTTGATAACTCAGCAAATTCTTTTTGAACTTTTAATGGCAGATGACTGACGTTTTTGATTTCAAATGAGTATGGTTTATGAACCCAACTTAGTTTTTTAGGTTCAAAATTTGAAGGGAAGTATTTTTGAATCTGTCTCCAGGAACTTCATATGATCGATTATAACCCTTACAATTAAATCTTTGGGAAGGTTATTTTAAATTATAAAATAATCTGTAGCTGTAAACATTTCTAAAGAATGATTTTACACCCTATTATTCCATATGTTAACTTTTTTAGTAAAACTTTCAATTTTATCTTTTAACATAAATATGTTACAATTTTTTCCTGAAGTGACATGTTTAAATCATTGAGTTTTCTTGAAAATATGTGACAAATAGCACAGTTCTGAAAGCCATAAGTCATTACAAAAAAATTAACAAATTCAGATTCCTACTTAGTAAAAATATAACAACTTCGTCTTTCAATTTCAATAATCTGTTTAAACTTCACCCTTTTGATAGCCGTCTTACCTCTGCATGTAGTAATAAGCTTTTGTAACCAAAGCCCATGTGTTTTCAAAGGTTTGAAAACAAAGTACTGTTAAGGGCATGGCTTTTAAAATTATTTTGGTAGCATCATGAAGCACAACATCTAACTCTGGTGATATTTTTTTTGACTACAAGTGCCTCCATGCAGTGAGTAAAAGTGATATGTCTATTGCCAGAAGCTTTAACTCTTGCTACAAATCCAACATTCTCACCCATCATTGCCCTACCACATCTGTACTGACTCCAATGTAATTTTTCCACTGTAAACCTTTATTTGTGAAAAATTCATCTACTTTAAGACATCTATCTATCTATCTATCTATCTATCTATCTATCTATCTATCTATCTATCTATCTATCTACATATCTATATCTTCTGCTCTCCTGCGTTCTTCCAAAGGGTGGCAAAACAATAGCTCTGTGTGTAAGCTTCCTTCATAAACACATCTTACATAAAGCAACAACTGTGCCATGTTAGAAATATCAGTTGTCTTGTCTAACTTTGGGCTGCACTTAAGTCTGGTAATAAGCTGCTGGAATTGGTCATTGCTAATTTCAGAAATTCTTTTGGAAACAGTATAATTAGATAAAGGGATTTTATGAATTTTCATCCCCATCCTTTTTCCCCATGAACTATTTCTGATGTTTTAATAGCAGCAGGTAACATGAGATCTTCTATTGCACAAGGCTTTTTAGTTTTTTCAATTAAATAAGAAGTTTCATAAGGAGCAAGTAAATACTTTTCATTGACAGTGACAAATTTTTCAAAACATTGTTTTTCTTTGTTTGAAGATTTTAAAAGTTGTCCAAAACATTCCTTTGGTTTATTGCAGTACACTGGATGCTTGGCATTAACATGTATTTTTAATTTTGCTGATTTCATGCTTTCTGCAGGCAAAATTTCATTACAAATTAAGCAAAGAGGTTTTTTCCACATCATCATCACTATTAGAAGTATCTCTTTCACAAAAATGATTCCGCTTATTTTCTTTTTCTTGCCAATTTAGATGCATTACAACCTGGTTGTGAAGACTCTGTCACATTGTTATCAGTATTTTTGCCTCTTATGTCTAAATTTAGTTGCTTATCCATAAATAAAAAATATTTTTTGTCCTAAATATAAGTAATATTGCTAATAATTTCTCAAATAAATATTAGCTTTAGTTTATGAAATTACACTTGTTTGTGCTTAATTTAAAAAATTGATGTTCACAGTTATATACACATACAGCAGTGATAGTGAAGAAATATTATTAAAAGGCTTTTGCCTTTACTTGCAGCAATTAAACACTTATGTTTCTGTAAAAGAAGGAGATAATACCAATTTTAAAAAACAAACATTCTTTTTTTTTTTGGGAGATGGGAAGGTAGGGCAATCGGGGTTAAGCGACTTGCCCAAGGTCACACAGCTAGTAAGTGTGTCAAGTGTCTGAGGCCAGATTTGAACTCAGCTCCTCCTGACTCCAGAGCCAGTGCTCTACTCATTATACCACCTAGCTGCCCCCAAACATTCTAACACAATACAACCCAAAGATACCCTAATTGGGTACTTAGATGCTGAGGAATGATGGTAGGAAAATATTGAAAGTCTTTATTTTCTGTAATTAAACTATTATGTTTCTTTAACAGCAAAAAACTTTGTATGTACAGTCAAAACCAAGTAATTCCTAACATACAGTGGTCTGGAATCTGAGCTGTGGTGTTTCTGGCCGAGTTCATTGGCGTTGTGTGGTGTGACGGCACGTGCAGCACAAAGTGCGCATGTTGTGTGTTCAGAACCAATGCTGCAGCGAAGTCAAGAAATGCAACATGGCCAAGCGCTGCCAGAAACACCTTGGATCCATGAAGCATTTGATGTTGAATTAATTTTTGGTCGTTGTGTGTTCAGAAACCTTTTACTGTTGCCAAATTTTGCATGACCCTCATGTTCAGTTACTCAGCCCACAGTTTAAGAAGCTCTGATCTAGAATCACAGGACCTGAGTTCAAATGCTGCCTGTGATGTGGCTTTGGGCAAATTATTTCACTCGTCTGGTAAAGGAAAGGTTGGGCCAGATGAGCTCTGAGGCCCCTTCCAGTTCTAGAGCTAGTCTCCATATCCATCCCACCAAAGAGCGGCACCTCCCTGAGGCCAAGCACTGTCACATCCAGATCCTATAGCTGCAGTCCCTAGCACAATGTTGGCACTAAATAAATGCTAAATAATGAACAATAGAAACACAGCCTCTGAGATGGAGGGCCAGATGGGACCACCACCAACAAAGCTTGTTCCTCTCACTTTACAGCTAGGGCAACAGAGATGCAGGGATGTTAAGAGAGAAGGTTACATTGGTGGTGGCTACAGAGCACTGGGTCTGGAGTCAAGATGACCTGAGTTCAAATCCAGCCTCTCACTAGCTGTGTGACCCTGGGCAAGTCACTTAACCTCTGCCTGCCTCAGTTTCTCAGCTGATAAATAATCACACTTGCCTCTCAGGGTTGTTGTGAGGATCAAGTGAGGTAACTTTTGGGAAGCCCTTTGCAAACCTCAAAGGCCTAGGCCAGCCAGCCACTTGTTAACATTATTGTTATCTTTCCCAAAGTCTCATGGCAGGTAGTGGCAGAGTCTGAATCTGACCCCAAATCATGGCTCTGTGCCACGATATTACTCCAAGTTTTGGTCTCTTCCTCTGAGGACATCTTTGTCTCTTACTCTTGTGGTCCTTGTCCTTGAATGAGCCAGTTCCCCAGGAGTCGTTTGTATCCTTCTCATCCTGCCACATCCCCAGATCAAAAAATGAATGGAAAGTTAGATGCTTTGTTAGTGGGGGGCCCAGGGTCAGCCTTTGCCTGGCCCCGGGGAGGCTGGAGACAGTTATTGTGCAGCTGGTCTTGGGTGCGGTTAAATGGATTGAAATGAATTTTTTAATTGTGCATTTGGTTAGAGTTGTGCAGTGTTTACTTCTGTAATTCAAGTGGATTGCTAGCACCGGGAGCATTACTTGTATTTGTGTACTTGTATCTTACATATTTGGGTTGTTACATCCCCTTATAACGTACTTGTACTTGTGTGTACTTGTTAGTTAAGTGGTGTAATTATCTCTGAGTGTCCACCTTTAAAATCAGACAGATGTGGTAAAGGCACGGGGGAGGATACAGCAGTTCCTATTAACAACTCCCCCAACCCTAACCCTAAATGCTTTTCTAATGTATAGCACACGTGGCCTTGTCTGTCTCTCATGTTGTCAAAATTGGGTTGATTTGGCTAGTACTGACCCTAAATTTGGCTGGCCTCGTTAGGGGCAGCTTTGAGTAGAGTATTTAAGACAGAAAATTATGAGTAAGGAAACTCAGTCTCTTGAGTTGTGATAAATGTTAATAAGAGGCAAGGGAAAGAAAGTATAGGTCTAAGTTAGAATCAGTGAAAGAAAAGATTAAATCATTTGAAAACCTTCTCCTTGACAATTGCCAAACTACCCAGCTCCCTACAATATGACCATGTTTACCACCAGCTGCACAGCTTCTATGTTCCCTTTTAAAGTGCAAGCTGAGATTCTCCCAGGAACCCCCCCACCCCACCCCGAGGAAAGTGACTTGATCAGGACCTGTGGTTTCACAAGCCCTGGCAGCTCGGAGAACTCCAGGCCACTGCCATGGAGTGCCCCAGTCCCAGGGAGGACCTTAGAGGTTTTGCTGAGCAGTTCTGACCCACCCTATATTCATACAGACTCTGGTGTCTAGATCTGTCTCGCCTCATGGTTGTCTCAGTCAGGAAAGGGGATATTAATAGTTGATGCCAGAAAGCACTGAGGGACCCTCCCTGCAATCCCAATCATTCAGCATGACTCAGCTCAGGGGACGGCTGGTAGAAGATGTAGGGGCGATGCCTGTTATCCCCACAACTCCTATTGGAGATGTCTCCTTGCTCATATGGCCCAAAAGGTGTCAGCTCCCATTGATACTGGTGCTACACTCTCAGTTTTAAACCCCTCTGCCTTCCCCACTTGCCTCCCCCCAGTCAAGAGCGCATCTCAGTTGTGGGGATTGCTAAGAAGACCATTGCAGCCCATAGCTCAGAACCTCTCTCCCTTTGTATTGGAGGGATCAGTACCTTTCACCCTTTTGCCCTGGTCCCAGAGGCCCCTAGCCACTTGCTAGGACAGGCCACCATTGCATTTGACCCAGGAGGCACCACTTCCTTGTATCTTTTATCCCTGACACCCTCAACATCTGAAAGTGTCCCCGTTCCTTTAAGTTTCCTTTCCCAACCCCCTTGCAGCCATCTGGCTCTTAATCTAAGTTCCCTCCAGCTTGTGGGGGTCAGTTATCAGTGCCCCACCTATTGTTGTGAAGATAGCTCCCCCATCTGATTTATCCACCTCTGAGAAAGGAGGGAACGTAGTTGGTGTAAGCACACTCAATTCTGGCACCTATCTACTTAAGGTGGAAAGAGAGGATAAGGCTTTGGCACATGACTTTGGGATGCTATGGAAACATCAGAACTTCCTCATCTCTGCAGGACAGCCAATTAAAAATCAGAAATAGGTTTCCCATCTATCAGACTGTTTACTGCTTCCCCAGGCTGTAGCCGTAATTAAAATTCCAAGGCACAGCCAAGAAAACAGCATTCACGTCCGTGGAAATGACTTGGTTGACCAAGCAGAGCAACCCAAAGCTTTAACTCTCCAATGTCTTTTTATCCCATTCTATTCCTTTATTGGGAGATGTAATGTTTAAATACAGACAACAGAAAACAGACAGGTCCCTTTCACCTCAATGAAACCCAAGAGGGTTGTCAGAGGGACTGAGGAGAAAGGGTTTCAGAATCTTTTTAAAAAAAATCCCCCCACCCCAACTAGACATCAGGTAGCTGACAGCAAGGCCCAGAGCTGTCTGCTCTGGAAGGCAGGCTGGAGCCCTGCAACGGAAGGGAAGGCTGGTTCTTCCTCATCTCCCAGTTCTTGGATGGCTGTTGGCCAGCTCTCCATCAGTCACATGTGCTAAATGAATGCTCACTAAGACTGTACAATAAAAAAACACTACACAACAGAAATGGAAAAAAGAATGCTGGCTGGGAGCCCGGGGCCTGCACAGGGTGGGCAAAGAGTGGGCAGTGGGCCTTGGAGGCTGCCCAGGCCCAGATCCAGCAGTGTGCCCTAGTCCCCCAAACAAGGAGGACATCCAGACACTCCTGAAGGAAGAGTTTAACCATTAAACATATTTTATTGGCACATTACTGAGGTCATTTGTGGCTTCTCATCTGCAGGCCAGCTTGCTCTTCCAGCTGCATGGTGAGGCATAGGCCTGCAGCACATCTTGGAGGCTGCTGAAGTTCTTGATGCCCTCAGTGACAGCATGCTGAGCTTTGTTCACAAAGATCTCTAGGTCATAGTCTGGCTGCTCTGTGGTCTCCAGCAACTCAACCCAGTTAGACCACTTCTGAATGATCTCCTTGAGCTCCTCGATGGCCTTCTCCTCGAGCTCCCCAATCTGAGTCATGGCCTCCTTGAAGCTGGACGTCTGGGACAAGAGTTCCTCTTCATCCTTGGACAAACCATGGGCACTGTCTGAGTTGGACCCTAGCTCTTCTCCCTCTGTCTCCATCTGGGTCTACAGTTCCCCATTCCCACCATTGTGAGGGCTCAGCTCTTTGACCCTGTTGGCATATCCCAAGGTGTTCAGAGTACATTCACAGGAGCTCATCCCTGGGGAGATCATAGCAATCATGCAGATCCGGGAGTTTTCTCCAGTGAAGGAGTCCCTGAGCACCTGTGTCAGCTTGCTTTCCTGGAATGGTGTGTGTGACTTATTCTGCCTCAGAGCCCGAATACACTTCTTCGAGGTCAGCAGGCTCTTTTTGATCTTGGTCCCTTCCATGCGGGTCTGCTGGTCGGCACCGGACATGTCAGCCCCTCTCTCATTCCTGGCCAGATCCACCAGGGAGAACTTGCCATGCAGCTTGCCCCTGCCCTGGAGCAGGATCTGGAAGCAGGCAAGGGATCGAGAAGAGTTGGAATTGGCAAACGTCTGCCCTGACGTCCTGCAGGCACTGCCCGTCTCAATCATCCTGATGATGTCATCGGCTGAGTTCACCAGGTGCTCCTGCGGCCCCACCGCCTGCACCTGCTGCTTGCCATCTTCTAGTGCTCTAAGCTTGGCCTTCTTGTTCAGAAGGTCAAAGAGCTTCCCTTTGTGGATCTCAAAGAAGGTCACGTAGACTTCGAGGCCAAGGTTTTTGTATCGGGGCTGACTCTTTAGCAAGAATACATCTCATGAGGCAAATGCATAGATGCCCTTGGATGCATTCTGGCTTTTCCCAGAGAAGTCATCGCCCATTGTATGGGTTTTGGCACAGCCTGTCTGGCCATATGCGAAACAGGTTGCCTTTCCTCCTTCGAAGATTGTCCGTACTAATGGTTTGGCTGTGAACCTGTAGACAACCTCATTGGAGGCTGTTTCATGGAAGGCAAAATTGAAGTGGAAAGCCTGGTTCTCCAGGTCCACTTTCAGCTTGGGTTCATGCACTAGGAGGAGGCACTTGCTGGGAACTCCTTTTTGGCTAGTTCTTGCTTATTAAGTGGATGCTTCCTAACACAGACACATATCCGATGTTCCTCTATAGGGTCAGTCATGGTGAGTCCCTGACAGTCCAGAGTAGCTCAGAATTTCTTAATCATCCGTGCAAACTCCCAGTTGGGTAGGCTAGTGTCATATTCCTATGCCCACTTGATCTGCAGTTCTGAGTTCTGGGCCCTTTTTTCTTCTCATTTTGTCTTTATTTTCTCCATTTCCTTCACTGGACATGACTTCCTTCAAACCGGATTTGCTGGGTTGGCAGCAGAGTTGCCTCGGATGGGAGACACCTGGTCTTCTGCAGCTTCACTGACAGCAGCTAGTGGGATCTCACTCATGCCAGCATGGGGGGCACGAGGGAGACCCATGGGAATTGTAAACTGGCTTGTGGTGTTGACAGCCATGGAGGGGTCTACCTCCATGTCATTCTCCTGGGCCACGAGCCTCTGAGTCTCTGTGATGGCAGACATCTGGGTAGAGAGGTATAGTAGGAAGGCTGAATTTATGATCTCAAAAAGGATCATATATATATCTGAATGGTTCGAAATCGTTGGGTATACAGAATTCTCCAAGCAGAAGGCATCAAAAAATTTATTCAGGGCCCAGAGCAACACATTAGCGAACCAACCTCCCCATTCCAGTATTGTGAACACAAGCCTCCAGGCCCAGTAGGCCCACCTCACAAGAGTAGCCAGGAGGCCACAGAAAAATAAGATGGCATAAATCATATTCACCGGCCTCCAGACCTCGCTTGAACTTCTGGGTCCACACAGGGGTGGGCTCTGCTTCAGATTTTTTTTCAGCAGTAGTTTCTCACCTCTCCTCGCAGCCAAGCCTCTGGCGTTCTCAAGCCCTGCCTCAACGACTAGAGACCAGAGTCCAGAGACCCATTGGTTCCCGAGTTGGCCCCTCTTAAGTCATTAATCTACGCCCACACAGGTTTCACACCTGATAGGGCTTTGGGCCTGGAGCTTAGCATTTAACAGGTGAAAGTACTTTCACGGTAAACAAAAGCCAAACTCCTCAAGGGCACTCATTAAACTAAGCCCATTCTGCCTTACTGGCACAAGAGGCCAGGCAGAGCTTCTTTGGGAGCAGGGATTTTGGAGAGGGTTGATCGGCGCTTTTGTTTCTGGACAGTGACATTCTCCTGCAGAGGCAGGCTGTCCTTCAGGTGGACAGGGAGAGGGGATAATTTCAGAAGTTCTGGGTTGATAGCCACCATGTCCTCAAAGTCAATCTCTTTGCCTTTGGTAGAGCCACCTTCTGCCCATTCCACTGAGACAGAAGACCTCTCCAGGTTTAGCGTCATGATATTGGCACTATGAATCAGGCCATTGCTTCTCTGGATCTTGACAGCTAGGCCCAGGAGCAGGCAAGCAAGCAGAGTAGCATCCATAGTGGACTAGTCACTCGAGACAAGTCTGGCAGCGAGGGGTGTTCAGGGGTCGGACAGGCCTCCAAGCAGCAGTGGCTACAACGGCAGCAGGAGAGGCGGCTGTCTTCACATTCGAACCTAACTCTCCAAATTCTTGAGGTACAAGTTCCCATAAGCACAGCCTTGTTAGCATATCCACCTCACCCTGAAGGCCTACCCAGGCCTCCTCACCAAACAAAAGAAGAGATAACTGCTACTCAGAAAAGAGTGCTCATCACAAAACAAGAAAAGTTGTAAAAGGAGGATGTGACCTCGATGAGACTGTGGGTCAGAATTTCCATTGGCTGTTGTCACTGCCTGCCCCAAGCAGGATGCATCCAAGTCTCTGAAGCCTGCCCTGGACAGTTTCCTCTCCCACATGTGCCCTTTGAAACCTGGTAGATCAGTTTCATTCAACTGCCACCTGGTTATAAATATGCTTTGGTTATGGTGAAAGTGTTCCCCTGTTGTACTGCCACAGCCCCTGGGGTGGCAAAAATCCTCTGAGAAAAAATCCTTCCTTTATAGGGGGCTCCTAAGGTAATCCATTGAGCCCATTACCCTCAGTCATCAGGAATGGATGAGAGTTAATGGGATACTTAAAATTTCCTCTGCTAAATTCTCTGAGGAGCTAGGTATCTTCTGCCTCAAAGCCCTTCTTGTAGCTCTGCTAAGCCTTAGGTCCCGACCATTTGGTTCCCATAAGCTCAGTCCTATGCCACTGTACCCAGCAGTGGGAAGCATAGCAGCCAAAGGCTCCCTCCTATAATACTGTATTGAGTTGGCTAAGAAAATATCAGAGACTCACCAATTTGTCCCACAGTCCCATTGTTTAGAAATTCTAACCGAAACTCAGCCCCTGATCTAATTGGGTCTACTGGAAATGTCCCTTCCAAAAACACTCCTTGGAGCTATGGTGGAAAGGCTCCCATGAAGTCCTGCTCACCAGTCCCACTGCAGCCAAACTCTGGGGAGTAGAGTCCAGGATCCACCTGTCACATCTCAAAAGGGCAGTACTGCCCACCTGGATTGTAGAACCCACTGGTGACCTGACCCTAAAAATTGAGCAGGGTCTGAAGCGGCTGACACCTGAGATAGACAGCTGTTCCCAAGACCCCAGAATGAGAAGCAGCCAATATCAGATGCAGACCACTGACCTAAGAAACCCCATGTGACCTGAGGTTTGCAGCCACTCCCCCTATGAACTAAGTCTATTCTTTTTTTCTACTGTAGTAGTCTCTGGCCTCTCATTTTCCAAAATGTTTGTCCTACTCCTAATCTCTTCACCCTGGTCAACAGGCTTATATACCTCCCCATTGAACCACCCACTCAGGGGCCCAATACAATGCTTCTCTAAAACACTCAATTTATCTGACTGTTGGGCATGTTATTCAAGGTCCCAATCCCTTGAAGCTTTAACTCTAGACACCCCATTAGAAGCTTGGAACATGACCTCAATAGGAGGGTTTTTTAACTGGTCCCTGCTCCTCCCCACACTAAGAATCCCCCCAATCTGGGTCTGCTTCATAGAGCAGCAGCTTACATGAAGGGAGCAGTTGATGTCCCCTACCCTTATCCCTATTCTCAGGACATTACCACAGTCACAGACACTAAACCTGCCCATGAGAAAAAGGAGCATTCTGACCAAGAATTAATGGACTTAACAGTGGGTTTTGGGGCCCCTAGCATGTCAGACCCTTTCCTCCAGGGTCAGTTACACTCAGGGGTCTCTCTAGAGACCCAGGTTCCACTAAGCTTCCAGGGCATAAGTGGCACCATGTGCCCTCACCTTGGATCATTAAATTCCATGCAATATAAGCTCCCCTTTATTCTGAACTCCACATAGTTTGCTTTCCTAAATGCCTCATTGATTCTCCTGGCCAGCTCCTTTGGCCACAGTGGGCCTGGGGCATCTCATTACACTGCAGAAGTCCCCTATAGCAAATGGAGTGCTAAGGTCTGCCCTACCACTTCAGGCATCAGACCTCTGACCTTTACCCATCACTAAGGCAACTGTAAAGGCATCAATTCAACTTACGGGTTAGTGTGGGAATCCCAGAAAGGCCTGTTGTCCCATAAACACTCTGGAGCTAAACACCTCTGTCTGGAAGCACCGAGTTCTGTGAGCCTCACTCACTCTGCCTGGGATTCACCCTCTGATGCTGGCACCTTTGCCATTGAACCATCCTCATTCACAGGACTGTCCATGGGACAGCTCCACACTATATCACAGCCTTCCTTCCTTCTGGGAAGGCCTCTGTGCTTTTGTCTACACTAAACGCAGTTGGTCTCTACTCCCAGGAAACCACTCCACTGAAGTCCTCTCTGGTTAAAGCTGTCCCTCCATCAGCACTGAAGGCTTCCTTTCCTGCCCATTGCAGCTCTGTTGGTATCTGTTGGGTCCCTGATTGGTACCACAACCACCTTTGGCATGCTGCACCCATCTGTCAGGAACCTCTTGGCAAAACTAGACATGGGCCTGGAATGGACAGGGAAGCTTGTCACCAGCCTCCAGATGCAGGTTGATTCACATGCCCGTACAGTATTACAAAACTGTTGGGTGCTGGGTACCCTAAAGGCCAAAAGAGGGGGAACCTGTTCAGTCACTGGGAAAGAATGTGGTTTCTGTGTCAATCAGTCATCCCTCATAGAGGAAGACCTTAGTGCTCTAAGCAAGCAAGTGGAAGATCTATGGGATGGGCCAAGCCATTCTGAGGAATGTCTCCTCATCTTCCTTTGATCTACTCTCCTGGTTGCCTGAAAACCTTGGCAGCATCTCTGTTCTGCCCTCGCTGGTCTGATGTTTCTTTTCTTTATTTGCTTTGCTATCTACCTTGGCATTTGAGTTGTAACTCACTTATTCTTATATAAAATTAAAATCGTGTTTCAAATGAATATTCCTCATCAGCCTTTGAGGGTTATTCCAACCTTTATGACTGAAGAGAGGGAATGTGAAGGGAATTATAATCTTAATGTTAATTGACATGTGTAATGAATATACTAATAGATTAGATTTTTCAGAGTCACCTTTTCTAGCTTGTGGTCAGAAGATCACAACGCAGCTTGAAACAATCAATCAAACCTTAACAATGCTCACAACCACTGACTTCTTGTGTCTGTGTATCTTAAATGAAGCCAATCAAAGACTGTAGAACCTGTTCCCATCACAGAACTCTGGTCCTGTGACCCGCCAAGTAACGACCCCCAAAGACATGAGCAATATTGCTCCCATAGGACTCCAGAATTGTTGTATCGTCTTCCACTTGTTGCCTTGTTATGGGAAACCACTCAAGCTTGGGAAATGATTGTTGGAATTCCACCTTCTCCCTCCCTTCCCACTTGTGATTTCTGTGGAACTCTTTGACAAGGTGGAATTCTGACCAGGAGAATTTCTGATTTGCAAATCTGTTCCTCATAATGAAACTAATTAATTAAACCACTACCTGACTACTTGTGCTCCTGTCTCTATGCCTGCTTTGTGGAGCTCTGAGCATTCCCAGGTTGCTGACTGGCTCAATAAAATCCTGTTAACACTTCCTATTGGTAGAAACAACAGGTACACACACGGTAGGTGTATTTATGATGTACATACAAAGGAGACACAAGACTGTCTTGATGGTGAGGTATCAGCAGGTGAGGGCATCTGGAGAGGGCTTCTCATAAAAGCTTTTTCAGAAATTTGTCCTCTCAGCTGGAAGAGTTATTCCCACCACCTCCTATCCCCCACATTGTACTTGAGAGAGAACTGAGGCTCAGAGAGCAAAAGTGATTTCTTTGAGGCCGAGCTTAGTAATTGAGCTGGAATTCCAGAGTCTCAACTCAACATTGCAGGCTGTTTTTTACCCACTAGCCCTCTGCCTAAATCTAGTTGGGAACACCAAGATGAACTGGAACGATCATCACCAAGTAGGCTTTATGGGATTATCTTCTAATTGAGGTTAGTACCATCCATAATTTATAGAATCATCAGCTTGGGAGCTAGATTCAATTCTTGCAAACTTCTAACCCTAGGCCATTTCCTAGGAGTAGATGGGATCTGGGCAAAGCATCAGTGATGGTGGCATTGAGCTCACTCAGTGCCCCTCCCTCAATCCGACAATATCCTGGCTTCATGAGATTCCCATGTTGGAACCAGAGCAAAGGAGATGAGCTCCCAGCTGCTGGCATGGATGCAGAGGCTGGGGCCCTGGAAGCTGCTGAAAGCCTTTATTGAAAGCAAGAGAAATAACCAAGATACTGCATTTCAGAAGAAAAAGAAAAGCCCTCTGAGAGACGGAGCGACACTTTCATGAAAAATGCACGAGGCTGCTTCCAGTAATTACGGATCCATTTCTTTCATGGCCATTAATTTCTATCAATGATTTATCAGATGTGGCAGCAGCAGCATCGGCAGCGCCTGCCTGAGTGGACAGACACTTAGGGCTGCTTTTACGTGCATGTTAAAGGCACAGGTGTTGGATCCTGCTTCGAGGGAGGTTTTCTCATCTCCAAAGATGGAGATGAGTCCAAAGTCTGGAGCAAACTCATCTAACCAATCTGCAGATGAAATGATCGTCTTGCTTTACCTCCTCTAAGGGACTCAGGAGTGTTTCAAACAGAATTATTGTTCTAAAATCTGGGCCTCCAGGGCCTTACCAGACGACCACATACCACGTGGGACCCAGAGGATTTCAATCCTAGGAAGACACACCTTCTAGACCAGTAGGGGTGTCTTGCTGATGTCTCCCAGATTTAGAGCGAGAAGGGCCTCAACGGTGTTCTCATTTTACAGACGAGGCCAGAGAAGTCAAGACTTGCCCAGGTTGCCCCCATGTTACTAAGTGCCTTGTTACTTGCCCATGACTGACCCTCTGGGCATCTTCTCCAGTTGTCCCCTGAGCCAGTAACTCTCCCTCCTCAGTGCCACCTGCTGGTTTCCTCAATCTCTCTTTGCCTTTCCCAATGTTCATTAATCTTAGTGCCTTCTGATGGTGTATCTAATTTATTTTGTAAAAATCTTATTTGTGTAAAACTGTTTGCCTGTTGTCTTCCCATTAGACTATGAGCTCCTTGAGAGTAGGAGTGGATTTTGTCTTTCTTTGTATTCTCAATGCTCAGCACCACACATGGTACATAGCAGGCGCTTAATAAATGCTCATTGACTTGACAAGTTGAACTTGGGCTCTTTGACTCCAAACCTCCAGCTATTTCACACTGTACCACACTTCATCTCCTTCTTCAGCTACACTTAGGAGAGCAAGGTGACCTTACTTCCAGGTTTCCTTGATGTTCAGGTATGAAAGCAGCCCTGGTCCTGGAGACAGAGGGCTGTAGCTTCAAGAGGACAGGATTTGGAGTCAGAGGGCCTGGTTCCCAATCCACTTTGGACAGTCACTCTCTGTGTGACTTTGGGCAAGTCCCTTGCTTTCTCTGGGCCTTGGTTTCTTTTTCTGTAAAATGAGGCCTCTGAGGGGTCTCCCAGCTCTGAGTCTAGGCCATCCCTGGCCAGGGCCTGCCAGGCTGGTACCAGTCCGCATGGCAGGTATCCCATTGCTTCAGTAGTTCTTTGTATTTGTAGTAAAGCACTCTGAGTGGAAAGCTTGATGCTCTCAGGGCCTTTGTGGTGTTAGAGGGATGGGAATAAAAATGTTCGTGGGGCTACGGTTTCACAAGTGTTCTGCAAGGTTACTTTGATGTTAGTGAGGACAGCACCCATTTATCTTGTCTAGAACTTGTCTAGTACATAGTTACGTGGATGTTCTCTCCTCTATTAGATGGGGAGCTTTTTGAGAGCAAGAGTTTTTTGTTTTTTGTCTTTCTTCCTATTCCCAGTGCTTAGCACAGCGCCTAGCACATTGTAGGTGATTAATAAATACACATTGACTAGCAAACAGCAGTAGTGGTGTGACACTGTCCCTAGAGTAGAGTTATATATTTGGCCCACAGCCCTAGACAGTGGGTGAGAGACCATGGCATGAAGTTCAGACCAAGGGGGAGCCTGCAGTTCTGCTATTCTGAACCTACAGAGCCTCTCAGATAGCTGAGGGGTACAGGAGCTAGGGCCAGTAACACATTACTGGAGGAGCTCTTACCAAGGGCAAGCTTATAGTTGTGTTGCCTAGACCAGTCATGTCAAACTCAAATGGAAGTGGATCCCTGTGTGTCACATAAGGACTTCAAGAACCATAAATTAAAATTATCTGTGTTGTATTGCATTTGTGTTTATTTTGTTAAACATTTCCCAATTATATTTTAATCTGGTTCAGAACATACTTGGGAGTGCTATGAGCCAAGCCTGACACCTTTGGTTTAGATCCAAATCAGGGTAAAGAGCTTGGCCAGGGGCAGTAATCAGACTTTGAACTAGATCCAACACCTTAGAGTGTAAGTCAGCAAGCCGCTGGCCTAAGTCACCCACATATCCTTGAAGAACATAGCACTCAATACTCAGACAAAGCAGCAGAAAGATGCTAGAGAATACAAATCAGGACTAAACAGAGCCCCAACCTTCCCTTCAGAAGTACAAAGAGCCTTGTTCTGATACAAAGTTCTAATTTGGCTTGGGAATTCTGAAAAGTGAAGAAGAGGTTAGCAAAATGTAAAACAGAAAACCCTAGTATATTAACACATAAAAGCTATTTTTTTTTAAAAAATAAACTAACAACTTAAGTCAATCATTAGTTAATTTGATTTAAAAAGAGGAAAACCAAATTGTCCGTATAAAGAGAAAAATAATTCATAAAAATGCAGAAATAAAGAAAATTACTCAAAACAATTTACCCAATTATATACTCATAACTTAAAAGAATTTGATAAATTTTACAAAAATATGAATTGCCCAGGTAAGAGAACAAGACAGAGAATCTAAATGATCCAATTTCAAAAATAGAAAATGTAAAAGCTACAAATGAATTCCCAAAGAAAAAATCAGGGTGTCAGATGGCTTTAGGGAGCTAAGTGGTACAATAGAGACAATGTCAGGCTTGGAGTCAGGAACACTCAAGTTTAAATCTGATCTCAGACTAGTCACTTAACCTCTGTCCACCGTCAGTTTCCTTATCTGTAAAATGGGGATAATAATAGCACCTATTTCCCAAGGTTGCAGCAAGGATTAAATGAGGTGATATTAGCACATAGTAGGTGCTTATTTCCTTGTGCCTTATTTTTTTCTTGAACCATTAGGAATCCTGATGTGATTCCATCCTTACTTGGGAATGCATAGAGTCTTCTGTTTCATTAAGTATTCCTTCATTACTTGGTCTCATGGAGAAATTTGGACTCATTTAGACATCCTGGTGGCCATTTTGCTTCATTTTAACATTGTCTCTGTTGATTTATCTCCTTTTGCTCAGAGTTTTTATCTGAGTTTTCTTCCTCTTGAGAGCTTTCAATTTCAGTCTTTTCCTCATATTCTCTAATATTTCTCTCCACTTTCTGACTCTTTCCCCTTTGATGGCAGATCCCCCAAGAGCCTCAAAGGTATTTAAACCTTCTCCACCTTGGGGACTTTGCTTTTAACCAGCCTCAGTATCTGTTCCAAATGAGTTCTGGGAGGATAGTACTGGTCCTAGCTAGATGTACAGGGAACTCCCCACCCCGTTTAGACTAGAAGATATCTATAGGCATACGAAAAATGCTCTAAATCACTACTGATTAGAGAAATACAAATCAAAACAACTCTTAGACACCACATCTCTCCTGTCAGATTGGCTAATGTAACAAAACAGAAAAATGACAAATGCTGGAAAGGATGTGGGAAAATTGGAACACTGTTACATTATTGGTGGAGTTGTGAATGAATTCAGCCATTCCGGAGAGTAATTTGGAACTATGCCCAAAGGGCTATAAATATGTGCATACCCAGCAAAACCAGTTCTAGGGCTGTATCCCAAAGAGATCACAGAAGCAGGAAAGGGACCGTATGTACAAGGATATTTATAGCAGCTCTTTTTGTGGTAGCAAAGAATTGGAAATCAAGGGTATGCCCATCAATTGAGGAATGGCTGAACAAGTTGTGGTATATGAATGTAATGGAATACTATTGTGCTATAAGAAATGGGGGAGATACGGACTTCATAATAACCTAGAAAGACCTACATGATCGGATGTTGAGTGAGGAGAGCAGAACCAGGAAAACCTTGTACACAACCACAGTCGTATTGCTTCTGGGCTGACTAACTTTGATAGACTTGGCTGTTCTTAACAATATAAGGTTCAAAGACAGCTCCAAAGGACTCATGATGGAAAGAGCTATCTACATCCAGACTGAGGCAAACTATATGCTCTCTTTTTTTCTCTTTTATTTTTGGTTTTGTTTCTTCTTTCTCATGATTCATTCTATTGGTTATAATTCTTCTTTACAACTTGACTATTGTGTAAAAAAGTGTAATGCAAAGATATATGTAGAAATATATGGGATTCCATACCATTTTGGAGGGGAAGGAGAAGGGTAGGGAGAGCAAGAAAATTTAGAACTCAAAAACTTGTGGAACTGAGTTCTGTAAACTAAAAATAAAAAATCTAATTAAAAAAAGAAAAAAAAAGAAGTGATGGCTGTGATGGCCATCTCAGTGACATGGAAAAAGTCACGGAAGACAGGCGTGAGTCTACATGTAGCAATTCTCAGGACCCACAGTTCAAGGAATCTTGAAGGGGTCTCGAGTGGAAAAAGTTTAAGAATCCCTGGTCTACGGGACAGGATCTCTACACTTTGTTGTCTTCCAGTGAGCTTCACTTTTACATGGACAAAAATTCCAGAACAGATCATTAAAGAGATCAGAGAACATGGATCCCAAAGAACTTAATGTTAACTAGGTTAATATTCATGAGGTCAGAGCATATCTAGATAAGGAAGTGGTGATGACAAAGGGTCAGAAGAGGTCATGCCAGGCTGACCTATGCCCCTTATTCACCAGATTACTGATGTTGGAGATAAGGAAAATGCTGTCTAAAGAGTTTACCTAGATCTTAGCAAGGCTCTCAACAAAGCATCACTTATTATTCTTGCGGACAAGATAGCTACAGAGTAGCTGATGACACAATTAGATAAGTTCGCAACCTGCTGGCTTGGCAGAGCAGACTCAGAGTGGCTGTTAAGGGTTCCATGTCAATGAGAAAAGAGGTATTGAGTGGCTTGCTCCAGGGACTTTGGCTGTCCCTATGCCTTTAAGCAAGTTTATCTTAATTTGGATAAAAGCATAGACAGCAGGCTCACCAAATTTGCAGATAATACAAAGTTGAGATGTTCTAAGATTGGACCTGCTGGTCTTGAGACCACCATGACAGTTTTCTCTTGAGGGAGACTGTAGCTTACAGAATCTATGCCTGGAAACCATTGTTCTAAGTTTGGGCCTGATGGTTTTGAGGGCATCGCAACTATCCCCCCTTAAGAGAGGCTGTAGCTTATAGAATATACTCATGGAAAGTACTGACAACAACATTTTTTGAAGGTTGGTACAGCTGTGTTCCCTGCATGAGCACAAAATAAAACCAGCTTGTTTTTTCTCTCTAATAACAACCTCCCCAAAGAACATTTTTCCCTGTCCCCTGATTTGTAATTCAGCCAGCTGCAGGGAGGCCATCTAAAACGATAGTAGAAGAACCTCACTCTCAGGAGAGCACTTGGGAGGTACCTTTTCCTTCTGCTGAAGCATTCCTTCCCTCCAGCAGGAGCACAGCCTCTCCTCCAGTAGGAGTGGCTCTTCCCAGTAGAGCACAGCCTTCCCTCCAGAAGGAAGATTCCTTCCTGCCGTAGCACCCCCTTTCTGCTGAATGGATCTGAGTCTGTGTGCTCCTCAAAGCAGCACTGCCCTTACATGAGTTATACTCTATGTTAGTATATATACCTAAGTTGTATATTGGCTCCCCTTTCCTCTCCCCCCTTTGCCATCTTCCCCATTGCTTGTAATAAAGCTTTGCATTGAACTGATTTCCAATGTTTTATGTGGCATTCTTAGCACCCACACTCATTAAGGGTTTTTTCCCTCAGTACCTCTAGTTGCCCCAGGGGCCTTTCCTTAGACATGAACTGGGTACTTGGACAAGGACAGCCACATCCCTACTGGGGCATCATGGCGCTATGAGCCCCACTACAAAAGGAAAGGGTCAATAGGGGAACCCTCCATCCTCCCTGGAGGGACTCTCTTATGCCAGAGGATAGTCTCGAAGGAATTGGTGCAGAAATTTGCAGACAAAACAAGACTGAGAGGAATAGCTGACATATTGGAAGGTGCAGTAGAGATCCAAAAGGTTAGTTAGGCCACAGTTCTGTGCTCAGCCTGACAAGATGAAATTCAACAAGGAAAGAAAACTGTGAAGGCTTGCCCTTGGGTGCAAAAAATCAGCTTCACAATAATGATGGCTAACATGTACCTTGCACTTTAAGGTTTGAAAGTATTTCACAAATATTATCTCATTTTATCCCCACAACAGTTCTAGGAGGTAGGTACCACTATTATCCTGATTTCATAGTTAGACAAACTGAGGCAGACAGTGGTTAAGTGGCTTGCCCAGGGTCATGCAGCTAGTAAGTGTCTGAAGCTTCATTTGAACATGGGTCTTCCTGACTCTAGTCCAGCTCTATCTGTTGTGCCAGCTCTGGGCTTTACTACCCTTGTAACCTTGGACAAGATCAGAACTGTTTCTGGACTCCATCTACTCATCTATAAAATGGGAGAGTTGATAGGATGATGTCCAAGGTCCTTCTTGCCTTTAGGTCTACATTTCTGAGATCTTCTAGTCCCAAATCTTCTTTTTTAAAGTATAAACCTAATGACTTCTAGCAAACATAAATAAACATAACAAGCAGTGGAGGAAATCTTGTGTAACCCACCCCCAAGCTTTAACATGGCATAGCCCAGCTTGTTACTAAACAAAAAAGATGCTTCTGTTCTGTGGCTCCTTCCAGAGGGAAGCCTGAGGCAGAAGGATGGAATGGATAAGTCCATGGTTATGGCCTCATAGAGCCCAGGTTCAAATCTTGTCTCAGACACTTACTATTCATTTGACCTTTGGCAAAGGTCAAGCCTCTCTAAGGTTGGACTTGATGGCCCCTGTGGTCCTCCCCAGCTCCAGACTGATGGTTGTTCTGAAGAACATGAAGCCCCCTCAGGTGAAGAATCCCTCTGTCTTTTCTCAGAGGAGCAGATGAGTTTCCAGCTGCTTCCAGAAGATGAAAGTGGGTGCAGGTGGGAAGGAGGAGAGTAACAATTTTAAAAAATATTTATTTAAATATCAATCTACATTCCAAGGAGATGGGTCTATAGGTGGGTGGCGCATGCACAGTAAGGTAAGCCAGCTTGCCTGTAGTCCACAGCAGGGAGAGAACAGCAGCCAACCCACATGTCTCTTTGAAGAGCATGTCAATGAATCAATGAATCAGCAGGTGTCTATTCACCCCCTACTATGTGGCTAGCACTGCACTAGGTACTGGGGACACAGAGAAAAATGAAAACAGTTCCTGCTCTTAAGGCACTTCTAGTTTAGCACCAGAGAGAACATGCCCACCCCTAGGTGTGTGCCAAAAGTCGCAGGGGGCTTGTATCTATCGTGACACCAAAAAATGCCCTGATGTTGATAGTAAGGCACAGAGCTGGTGCAACAGTAGAGTGTTGGACCCAGATTTATATCTGGGACACAGATCAATGTTAGATGCAGGAGCGGGGGTGGGGGTGAGATCTGGAAAAGCTTCCTAGGGAAGGTAGTTCTTGAGCTGGGCTCTGATGACTGGGCTCAGCATTGAAGGTCCCAAGGGTTAGCCAAGGCATTGCAGTCAGGATGTTGCTGATACTTAGTATGCCACTAATGGCCACTATTACAGCTCCTGCCCTATGGTTCTAGCCAGACTTTTTTTCCTCGATCAGTGTTATGCTTTTGTTTTACCATTGCTTGATTTTCAGGAGATAGAAATGGCTTTTTATCCTTCATCTGGGGCTTTTTGTAACACAAATACACTTCTGGGGTCATGATTAATGTGTTCTAATGGGACATCCATTTTAAAAATCAATGAAAAGAATTTGCATTAAAAATAGAAGACAATTAGGTTGATTTGGTGTGACCTATTTTTAAGCCATGATTTATGGGTCTGCAAGTTCTTAGGATACTGTTCTCCCAGCCCTCTCTGATGGACTCTTGTATTACATGTGTGAATCATTTCTGAGTCAGAGATGGCAGATTAATTGAGTGGTGATGGGCAGAATCCTCTTTCCTCCTGGGTACCTTCAAGAGTATGAGAGTTGCCCCCATTAGTATTCCTGTCAGGGACAATTACGGTAGCCTTTGTGACCCTAAGTTTGGCAGCTGTCTCTCTTCACGGGCTCTAGCAGCTTCCTGGCTCCAACATCTCTTGGTGTCTATTTGGGGCATCCAAGACAGACTCTGGAATGACTTTTTTCCTATTTTAAAATGAGTTTTTATTGATGTCTGTATCAGTAAGGCAAGGTTCACAATATTGATGGTGACTATGAATATGACTGTATAGTTTGGAATTGCAAAATATAGGAGACTTTCTATGTAGAAGGCAGAAGTAAAACATTTATGCAGAGAGCAGAGGATCAAATCCCAAAACCAACAACTCCAATTGACATAGCAGTAATTGTATCCCCAAACCAGTAGGCCCACTTCTCTGTAACAGCAAGGAAATTAAAACACAATATAGCAGGAAGGAGCCAAGCCATCCTGGAACCTTCTCCTCTGTTAGGGCCTTCCCGTAAACACTCACTCACGAATCCTAACTGTCCGCTTCCTCCTGAAGTCCTGAGAGCTTGCAGTTCTGAGAGCCCTTGTGGTACTCTCTGTCTCTGTCTCTGTGTCTCTCAGTCTCTGTGTCTCTGCAGTCCTCTCTCTCAGCCCTTCCAGTGCTCTGTCTTTCAGTCTCTTCTATTTCTCTGTCTCTGAGCTTAATGGCTAGCCTCAGGTTATGTCTATATCTATATCTATATCTATATCTGTATCTGTATCTGTATCTGTATCTGTATCTGTATCTGTATCTGTATCTGTATCTGTATCTGTATCTACACCTGTATCTATATCTGTAGCTATATCTATATATCTATATCTATATCTGTATCTGCATCTATATCTACATCTATATCTATATCTATATCTTTTTCTATATGTCTCCTTCTTAGGGACTGAGGGCTTCACTCCTAGTTAGGAAAAGGGTGTGGGCCTTCCCAAAAAAAGCCTCCCCAATCAATCTTCCCTTAACTAGCTCTACCTGAAGCCTAATAAGTAGGCAGGGAAGATCTTTAATCACATTAACACCACAAAGTTTTTTTTAAATCACTGTAATTTCCCCCTAGCATTCCTTCCACTCCTTTCCCAGAGAGCCATTCCACATTATTTAAAGAAAATGAAAACAAAAAATCAGCCTAACTCATATAGTCTTCCTAAATGGATGAAAAGATGTGGGATGTGCCTCTCTTGTGGCTTCCTACCTCTGCCAAGGGATGGGGCAGGAGAGGTCAGACAGGTAGGCAAAGAATCGGGGAGGAGCAGCATCACAAAACACAGGAAGGGGAGAGCACCCGGGAGGAGGGTGGGCACTGAACCAGATGCTGCAGATGACAGCAAGGATGAAGGCCAAGGGAAAGCCATATCCAAATCCTTCAGTGAAGCAACCACTTTGGAAAGAGCAGGGTCAGGTCCAAAGCCAAAGCCAGATTGCAAGGGATTGGAAAGGGAGCCAGAGGAGAGGAAATGGAGGTAGCAAGTATTAATCATTTTCCCAGGAGTTTGGCATTGAAAGGCTGGACAATAGAATGGCTTGGGAAGTTGGTCATTCATTCATTCACTCAATCCGTCATTCATCCAACAAACACTTCATTAGCCCCTACTATGCCAAGGACATGCAAGGGCAAATACAGTTCTTGTTTTTTTACTGTAGTGTGGTTTATTTTCTGTTTTCTTTTGTTTTGTAGGAAGAGATACTAGCAGTTGGGGTAGGGATAAACGCCATGGGCACATGGCCTGAGCCTTGAAGGAATCTGGGAATTCTACAAGGTGGAATTAAGGAAGAGAAGGCAGTCCTGGTGTGGAGGACAAAGGCACAGAGATGAGAGGTGGTGTTTCTGTGTGTGAGGATGGACCATGGAAAGCTCCGGAGAGTGTTTATGTGAGAGGAGAAGGCGTGGGCATAGTGTGATCTGGACATCCTGCCTTTGATGCCATCACAAAGCCTCTGAGCAGCTCACTGAGTCCAGGATGCTGACCAAGTCCTGCATGACCTCCACCTTGATTCTAGCTGCGTGCTCTCAACTGCACATCAGTATGGGGGCTGGGCCTGAGGTAACTGGCACAAGAAAATCAGGTCAGGAAAAATTCTTTGTCAATGTGGCATCCTGGCACCTTCCCCAAGTTTTACAGTCTGAGAGGATTGCCTAAAGTACTGGGCAGTGCCCCCAACCTGGCTGTCTCAAAGGCTGGCCTGGAACCTAGGTCTTGCTTGCTTTGAAGTCAGCATTCTGCCCCTGCACTACCCGGGCTGCTCTCTGAAATAGAAATGAAATAGCATGAAATTCACTCTCTTGGGCACATTGTTGTCTTTTTGTCCTGATTTTATTTAAAATCTTTGAATGTGGGTTCATTAAGGATAATGTAGTGGTCTGGAGTTCTCGTCCTTTTCTTGATCCTTTCCTGGTCCAAGTACTGGTCTCAAGTGATGGGTCTCACAAGGAGCTTACAAGGATGTTTTCTTTCTCAATCTCTGAGAACAATTTGGGTTACCTAGGTATTAGTTACTCTTTAAAACCTTGATACGATTCTCCTGCATGAAGTTTCTTGAGTAATTCCTTTACAACCCCCTCACTTTGCCTTTATATTCTGGCTCTGGGGAGCCAGTATGGAATGATGGTGAAGATGAGGATGAGGATGGTGGTGGTGATCATGGTGATGACGGCTCAAATTTCCGAAGCACTTTTCAGGACTGCAAAGTACTTGAAGCATGCATTACCACTTCTGACCTTCACAACAGCCCTGTGGAATAGTCCTATGGATATTATTCTTCCCATATTCCAGAGTAATACCGTATCCCATATTCCAGATTCCTTTCAGAATAGCCAGGCTCTTCATGGCAGCCAAGCCCTGGGACATAGTGAAAACCAAAGACAGACCTTGCTCACAATGTGCTCTGGGTGTGATGGAGGCAACAGAAGCAAAGAAATAGGTACAAACAAGTTGCATTCAGGATAAATAGGAAATGATTAAAAGAAGGAAGGCGCTAGAATTCAGGGGTATTGGGAATTGCTTTCTGTTGAAGGGGAGATTGTAGCTAAGATTTCAGGGATGCCAGGGAAGCTGGGATTGGTAAAATTTGCAAAAAAAGGAAAATGACAAATGTTTGAAGGTCTATGGGAAAACAGATACATTATTGGTCTAGCTATGAGTTGGTACAGACATTCAGGAGAGCAATATGAAACCATACCCATACATGAACCGCACATGAAATTGTGCCTGCCTTTTGACTCAGCAATATGCCAACCGTAGGCCTGTACCCCAAAGAAAAGAAGAGGACCAATTTGGACAAAAACATAGCATCTCTGTTTTGTGGTGGTAAAGAAGTAGAAATTATGGGGTGCACATCACTTGGGGAGTGGCTGAACAAATGGTGGTGTATGAATCTAATGGAATATTACTGTACCATAAGAAATGGTTCGAAGGATGGTTTCAAGAAACAGAGAGGCTTGTATGAACTGAGGCCAAGGGAAGTGAGGAGACCCAGAAGACATTTTTATAAAGAAACCACAATGCTGTAAAGACAAACACCTGGGAAAGACTTAGGGATACCCATCGTTGGGCTGATCAATCGCAGCTGCAGAGGACTCCCGATGAAGTATGCTTTCCACTTTTCAGCGGAGAAGGGAGAGGCCGGCTGCATCAGATGAGGCATTCATTTTTGGGAAATGGCAAATGTGGGAATTACCCATATTATGATGCAGATTTGTTCCAGTGCTTTCCTTTTTCTTTTTTTCCTCAAGGCAAGAGGGGGAGGGGAGAAGGGAGCAGATAAATACTTTTTAATTTAATTGAAAATTTAATGAGAAACATTAAACTTTAAAGCCAACTAAACAAACAAATTCCATATGTAGCAAATTTCAATACATATTTGGGTGATGGGGCAAAGGGAGAGCTTTAGCAACAAACAGGACAGAATGGAAGGTGACATGAGCTGAGCTGAACTTGCCACTGTATCCCTAGGGTGCAGCACAGTGCATGGCACATAGCAGGTGCTTAAAATGTTTGAATGGCGCCTGAATGGAGCAGGCTTTTCAGCCTGGCTATTAACAAACACCTGGTTCTATCATAGCATGTCATGAGTGCTAGAGACCAAAGACCAAAGCCCAGAGCCAGCCGAGGTCGCCAACGACCTCCCCGCTCCAGATGTGGCTGTGAGTGTAAGAAGTAGCCACAGCAAGTGCAAAGGACCCTTACACAAGGTGGGCATTAGGATTATTTAACTAATTGATTTTTTCCTAAAGGGGAGGTCCAATCATATCATCCCAAACTCTTCTCCCTCGCCATGTATCCATTTGGAGCGTTTCTTTGTATATACTGAGAGAGATTGGTTTACACCTAATTTCTGCAAACCTGCTTTGCAGTTTTCCCAGAAATTTTGATGAATATTTGGTCTTTATCTCAGTAGCAGAAGTCTGTGGATTCAAAGAATGCTAGGCAACTAGGTTGGATTGTTTCTATATGTTACATACCTACCCTGTTCCACTGACTGACCTCTTTATTTTTTGGCCAGAACCAAATCATTTTGATGACTGTTGCTTTGTAGCATAATGTGAGGTTCAGCCTCCTTCTTTGCCATGTTTTTCATGACTTCCTTTGAGACACTTGACCTTTTGTTTCTCTAGATGGATTTCATTATTTTTTCTATGGACTTGAATAAATAAATGACTTTAGGTAATCTTGTCATCTTCATTATATTGGCTTGGCTTAGCCAAGAGCAAGGAACATTCCTCCAGTTATCGAGATCTCTATTTATGGAAAGAGTGTTTTGGAATTTTAGTCAGAGAGTTCCTGTAGGTGTCTTGGTAGGCAGACTCCCAAGTATTTTTGGCGTTCTATAAATATTTTAAATGGAATTCTTCTTTCCATCTTTTTCTGCTTGGTTTTTTGGTAGCACACAAAAGCTGATGATTTCTGTGGATTTATTTTATATCCTACAACTTTGCTGCAGTCATTATTTTGATTAATTTGAGTTGGGTCTATGAGGTCCTCTTTATCACCTGTAAAAGCTATTCCCTCAATTTCTTTTTCTTGTTTTATTGCTATAGCTCCCATTCCTAGCAGGATATCCAATAGTCACAGTAAGAATGGGCATCTTCACTTTCTCCCTCTCTTGGCAGGAAGTCCTCTGGTCTTCTCCCCATTCCTTGTAATTCTAGCTCTTGGTTTATGACAGGCATTACTTACCATATGAAGAAAAGGCCATTTTCATCCTATTTTTTCTAGTGTTTTTTTCTTCCAAAATGAGTGTTGTATTTGTTCAAAGCTTTCCCTGTACTTATTGATAGAACTCTATGATTTTGCTTTTACTAATGTGGTACAGTATGCTGATAGTTTTCCTAATATTGAACCGACACCACATTCTTGGTATGAACTAAACTCAATCATAAAATAGAATCTCTGTGATGAGTTGCAGCAGCCTGTTTGCTAATATTTGATTTAAAAATTTGGCCTCAATGCTCATTAGGAATATTGGTTTATGCTGGGTTTCTTTCTCTGTTTTGATTCTCCCAGCTCTAGGTATCAAGATGAGATTTATTTAATATTATATTTTATATAATCATGTAATAATATAATATTGTAAATATAATTTATATAATACATTTTTTTATTCTTACAGAAACTTTATGTGATACTGGAATTAATTGTTCTCTGAATGTTTGTAAATAAGGATAACCAACATCTGTATAGTGCTTCCCATCTGCCAGGCACTGTGCAAAGCACCGTATAATTATCTCATTTGGCCTTCAAAGTAACTCTGTGAGGTAGGTGCTATTATTATCCTCATTTTAGATATGGGGAAATGGAGGCTGAGAGAGGGCAAGTGACTTGCCCAGGGTCTCACTGCTAGGAAGTGTATGAGGCTAGATTTGAATTCAGATCTTCCTGATTCCAAGCGCAGTGCCCTATGCAATGCAACACCTAGCTGCTTGTCTAGTAAAATTCATGAAGGTACCATTTATGGCCTACACAGCAAACAGAATTGGCAGAATAGAAAAACTTAGATCCCCAGATGTGTCTTTTTTTAAAATAGTATTTTTTTTCAATTACATGTAGAGACAACTTTAACATTTATTTAAAAATTTTTGAATTTCAAATTTCTCTCTCTCTCTCTCTCTCTCTCTTTCTCTCTGTCTGTCTCTCTCTGTCTGTCTTTCTCTCACTCACTCTCCTTCCGCTAAAATAATAAGCAATTTGATATAGGTTATGTATGTGCAATCATGTAAAACACATTTCCACATTAGTCATGTTGTGAAAGAAGAAACAGACCAAAAGGAAAAAAAAACATGAAAAAAGAAAGTCTGCTTCAATCTGCATTCAGACTTTATTAGTTCTTTCTCTGGATGTGGACAACGTTGTCCATCATGGGTCTTTGGAACTGTCTTTGATCGTTGTATTACTGAGAAGAGCTAAGTCTATCATCGTTGATTATTGTGTAATATTACTCTTACTGTGTTTAATGTTGTCCTGGTTCTGCTCATGTCACTCTGCATCAGTTCATGTAAGTCTTTCCAGGTTTTCCTGAAGCCCACTGTAGTAGGAAGGCCGGATTTATAATCTCAAATATAATCATGTATATGTTTGAATGGTTCAAAATCGCAAGGTATGAGAGATTCTCTAAGTAGAAAACAACAAAAAATTTATTTAGGCCCCACCGCAGCTGATCCGTGAACCAGCCTCCCCATTCCGACATCTTGACAAAAAGACTCCAGGCCCAGAAAGCCCATTTCACAAGAGTAACAAGGAGGCCACAGGAAAACAAGATAGTATTTAGCCAAATCATTTTTACTGGCCTCAAGTCCTTGCTCGCACTCCTGGGTCTACACATGGGTCAGCTCTGCTTCTGCAGCTTCCTGCCTCTGCAGCTTCCTGCTTCCACAGCTTCCTGCTTCCACAACTTCCGCTTCTGATGTAGTTGTCTCTTGTCTCACCTTTCCTCGCAGTCGAGCTTCTGGCTGCCTCAAGGACCAGAGACCATTGGCTCCCGAGTTGGCCCCTCTTAAGTCATCAATCTACACCCACACAGGTTTCACACCTGATAGGGCTTTGGGCCTGGGGCTTAGCACTTAACGGCTGAAAGTACTTTCACTCGAAGTAAAGAAAAGCCATGCTAAGGAGACAATTTTGCTTAACCTGCTCATCATTTCTTATAGCACAGTAGTATTCCATTACATTCATATACCACAACTCGTTCAGTCATTCCCCAATTGATGAACATCTCCTCAATTTCCAATATTTTGCCACCACAAAAGAGCTGCTATAAATATTTTTGTCCAACTACATCCTTTCTCTTTTTTCTGATCTCTTTGGAATACAAACCTAGTGGTGGTATTGCTGGATCAAAGGGTATGGATGGTTTTATAGCACTTTGGGCACAGTTGCAAATTGCTCTCCAGAATGGAGTGTTAGTGTCCCAATTTTCCCACATCTCCTCTAATATCCAACATTTGCCTTTTTTATTAGCCAATGTGATAGGTGTGAGGTGGTACTTAAGAATTGTTTTAATTTGGATTTCTCTCATCAGTAATGATGGAGAGCATTTTTTCATACAAACATGAGTAGCTTTGATTTCTTCTTCTGAAAAGAGGTGAGTCTTTCTAAAGAAATAAAAGGGCATGTCTTAGAGGATGACAAATCACTATTAATCAATGATGTGGATGAGTTGACACTTCCCTCATGGACATTTCTCCCCAAGGTGAATGTATCTACAAGGGAGGGGGATGACCAGACCTAGGCCTGATCAGTGGGAGTCAGTGTCCTGACCATAGCCACATCCACTTGATACCAGTGGAGTCCAGACCATGCTTCCCAGTGCAGGGAGCTGTGGTTTGGGGCCAGCCGTGTTGAAAGGCCTGCCAGGAATGGGACACACACTGCTTTCAGGTTTCCACCTGATATTGTGTCTGTTATCCAAAGTCCTTCTAACTTGGTGACCATTAGGTCTTTGTCAGGCAGCACAGATGGACTTGTCTGGTCAAGCTCAGAGGTACCAGCTAGTGACATTTCTACACCATCTGACCTCTCTCATCTGGACCTTTTATACTCTCCAATTGAAACTGTCCTGATCTAGCCATCAATCACATTCCTTTCCACTCTATTGTAAAGGGTCTCTGTGTCTCCAGTCTTTCCCAACTTGAATCAATCCTCAACATTGCTGTCCTCCCTCATCACATTATGCCCTTGCTTTTAAATCTGTGCTGAATCTTCATTCCCATGGGAAGAATTCTGAACTCCCCAACCCAAATATACCTTTGGGTTTCCCTGACTATACCTCTATACTCTCTGATCTCTCTTGCTTTTGTCAAGATACCCACTCTCCTTAGAATGTCCTTCCTTCCTCCCAACTCCATCCATGGAGTTCCAGCTCAGATGTCATTCAGTCTGTGAAGCCATCCATGATTCCCCCTTCCTGCATCAAGAATTCCTCTCTCCTTTCTCTGAGCTCCTATGGGACCTTCTACCCAGCCTTATATTCTCAAGTTATGTGCCTTTTAAACACCAAGATTCTTCTCACAGTATTGTTTAGCTATAAGCCATGGAACACTGGGAATGCCAAAGAATTGAGACTGTCAGTCATCCAAAGGGAAATGGTCAGAAGCACGGTGATGGAGACAAGGCTACAGATGTGCTCGATCTGATCCTGGAGTCAGAGTAGGAGGGCTTATAACTTGGCTTCAGCACTTAGCTGCCAGAGATCTTGGGCTCCCTCCCTGTAGTTTCTCACTTTCTTCCGCTGTAAAGTAAAGGGGATCAATTTGATG
>CM053627.1:7492318-7511080 GCA_028646595.1 Phalanger gymnotis | reverse complement strand
TGAGGCCAAGCTGAGTGCAGCTGATCTCTCCTCCATGTGAAATGGGAAGTCAGCTACCCGGCCCCTCCTCTAATTCTCATCTTCAGCCCAAAAGTTTCCCCTCATGACACTTCCATTTCCTCAGCTGTAATATGAGGTGGTTGGACTAAATGGTCATCTTCTAGCTCTCAAGCTCTATGCTCCTACTTCAATAAACAACTAAATAAGATTGAGATTTTCCTTATTAAAAATTGATTTGAAAATGAGTTGTCTGCATGGGAGTACATATGTGTATTTGTGTGCTTAGGTGTGCATGTAATTCATATGGATATATTTTCAGAAACCATAGGGAGAACAAACTAAAATTTCATCTACTTTTTGAAGTGTGGCTCAATGAGACTTAGGTTTGGTGACTTTCTTAGCTTTTCCTTTTTGGCCAAAGCATTTCTGGAAACAAAACTTGAGGCATTTCACACTAATTAGGACAACAGCCAATACAATAGCCAGGAGGAAAGCAAGGACATCCAAGGAATGGTACTGGATCCAGTTGAGGTCATGGGCAGCAGTGCGTAAATGTGGGGCCCCTTTGTTTCTCATCACAAATTCCACCCAGAACACAGCAAGGTCAAGGGGGCTGATAGGCCGATCTTTGTGAAGAGCTGACAGGCTCATGATGTTTTCCTTGTAGCTAAAAATGTTTAAAAATGTAGATTATTATTCAAGGCTTCCAATAATAGAGAGTTATGACCTCTTTGGGCAGCTCTAGAAGTAGCCAAGCTACACAGAAGACCAAGACCTTCTTTCCTTGGTGTTTTCTATTTCTTTCTCAGTGTTATTTGGTCACTCCATAAGAAGTTAGGTTCATAGATTCCAGAATTAAGGAATTATGGAATCATGGGATTACAGAGCTGGAAGGACTGCAGAGGTTAACTGATCAATCCTACTTCCAAAGCATGAATCCCATCTAAGACAGCCTCAAGATGTGATCATTCAATCTCTAATTGAAGACCTCCAGGGATGGAGGATTCACATTCTTTCGGAGGTGGCCTATTTCCAAAAGGAAGGACTAAAATCATAGATCAATTTCAGAATTGATGTCATTGATGAATTAATTAATTATTGAATTAACAGATGATCAGAAGACACCAACATAGCCAAGGATTAGCTACAGATAGATAATATCTAAAGGAAGAGACATCAAGTTGGCCAGAACTTCATTGGTGCTGAAGCTGGAAGGAGTCTCTGGGGATTATGAAGTCTGATTCCCTCATTTGACAAAAGAGGAAACTAAAGATCAGAGAGGAGAAATGGCTAGTGTATGGTAAGAATGAGAGACAGAATTCAAACCCAGCCTTGGGATTTCAGATTGTTATTTTTTACTCAGTATATCAAGCTGGATTTCTTCAGAAGATCTCACACAAAGAACAGCTGGAGATAATTGATTTATGCATTAGGGCATTGGCAGAAACAGTTTAACTGAATATCAAACACAATGAGGCAAGTAAAGCCAAAGAGATTATAGACAACGTCAGAGAATAGGATTTGCATTTCTGAGCTACAGCTTAAGAGCTAGGAATGATAGACTTGACCAGGGATGGAATGCTTCTAATGTTGGCCAAAAATAAAACTCCCTGAAGATTTATGAATTTGATCAATAGGGCATTACACAGAAAATAGTGATGGAGGAAGAAAATTGTCTACATATATCCACAGAGCCAGATGCCACAGAATTTAGTAGGTTTTGCATAAGAAGTAAAATAATTATGGAGAAGCCTAAGCAGAAATGTGCAGTTCTATTAATTAATGAGATGTGACTTGCGACTAGAATATACCAGTGCAAGGAAATAACTTATCCATTTGGATCAGAGCAGATAAGAGGGGATGAAATAACATTGTATATTCAATTCAGTTCAACAAGAATTTATTGAGTGTATATCAAGAAAGCAAATACTGTGAGGAAATCTATAAATTGAGGTGGTGAAACATGGTGGAGAGTGATTGGGGAGGATTGATGGAGGAAGAGACAGAGGCATGATTGTAGAAGAAGTAAACAGCAGATTGCATGACCAGAAGGAAGAATGATGGCTCCTGAAGTGAATCACAAAGTTAGTAAACTGGCAGGATGAGAGAGCAATGGTGCATTTCAGTTATCTATGTACCTTCTAGAAGTGTCACCCTGCATAAGGCAGAGAGCTGGAGCAACTCCTCCATTGCCTTGCTGACCTTTCAAGATGTGGAGTAAATCTCAGGAAGAACCATTCTCTTGGACCTGAATCTGATTACTGACAGGGAGCTTGTTGCTGAAATAAACATAACAAGAAACCTGGGGGGAAAGTGAACATTTCATTACTGTGTCTGTAATAGAGGAGGAAATGTCAAAAATCTTCTTGGTGCCCAAGATTTTTAGAGAGTGAATTTCAGAGTAAAAAAAATGGAATGGTTAGGATACTATGGCTTAAAGTTCTACAAAGAAAATCAGCTCGAGGAGAGGAAACTGAAAATACTGAACCAAAATTATGTCATTGAAGAAGAATAAAAAGTGAATTGTCTGAAGTTCTTGATGTGGCTACATAGGGAGCTCATCAACTAACTCAGCTCAGTCAATGAGGAAGTGACTGTGCACTAGGCACTGGGAGAGAAGGAAACCAAAGGTGACCAAACCCTGGATAAATCATAGTAGCACCCTCAAGGCTGCAATTGAAGGAGCTTGTTGGTTAACTCAAAGGACAACAAAAAAGGGCTTTTAAAACTGTATTTGGAGAATAAGAGATCAAAGAAGAGACAGGATCAATCAGAGGGTAGAACAAATGTGACTAGACTATAGTTCATGCACATGTCTTATGGACTGCAAGGTTGCATTCTACTACTCAAGGGCGTGACGTGGTGGTCAGAAAGACTGGAAGGGGCTGCCTTGATCAAAGCCGAGTTCCTATAATGAGGATGCCTGGACAGACTGGATCAGGAGTCCTGTGCTCAGGCTGGCTGCTTAATTTATGAACGATGATAATGAAGTCAAGCACATGCAGAGGTTGATGATCAGGAATGAACGTGGATATGAATTCTCCGATAGAACTGGGCCTCATTTAGCCTAGAGAGGGGCACATTTTAGGGGAGACATGACAGCTAACTTCAAGGTTTACAGGACTGTCACACGGAAGAGAGATGAGACTTGTCTTGTCTGGTCTCTGAGGGTGCAAGTAGGATTGGGGAGGGAGACATATCAGAGCAGATTTCCAGTTGTCAATTACAGCCATTCCAAGGTACAAGTAGAACTCCTAGGAGGTCATCAATTCCCAAGTATTTGAAATTTTACCACATGTCAAATAGAACCACTTGTTAGGAAGTCACAGAGGGTGTTACTGCTCAGAGATGTTTGTTTCGAATACTGTACTTGTTTGTTGTGAGGGAGAGGAGTCATTGGAAAGTGACAGCCATGTACAAAAGGAGTTCCCATGAGCTGTTAATTTAAAATATAACCAAAATGAATGATTGTTTCCCAATTTATCTTATTAGAGATCTGGAGTTGCATAAATTAGGTTTGCTCTAAGAAGGGGGAAAGCAGCATTAGAGGTTTCTGTAGCAAATGGCCATGCCATCCCAACTTGCCTTCTTACCTTTTGTCATTGATAACAGTCTTCAGTGCCTTGCTGATATCATCAGATGTCATTTCAAGGACGTTCAGGGTCACTCCTGCCCCTCTTGACTCCATGCGTTTAGCATTGTCCATCTGATCTCCAAACAAAGGCATCAACACCATTGGCACTCCATTACACAGCCCTTCATAGATCCCGTGAGAGCCAGCATGAGTGATGAATGCCCGGGTCTTTGGGTGAGCTTAGGAAGGAAAATAGAGAAAGAATTCCTCTTGATGACTTGATAATCTACTAACTTGCAGAAAATGGAATATTTCACAATCTGAAGGCACTCCTAGAAACAGCCACTGTTACTATTATCTGTTGTGGGAAATCAGAGCATTTTTTTCTAAAGTCAAGCACCAGAAAACACGAGTAGACTTGGCCCCTATGATGATATAATACAAGTTCTGTTATTTGTCCATTTACACTGCCTATGACAGGCTTTGTTTCTTATTGTTCAGTTGGGCAGTCATGTCTGACTCTTTGTGGCCCCATTTGGGGTTTTCTTGACAGATACTGGTGTGGTTTGCCATTTGCTTCTCCATCTCTTTTTACAGATGAGGAAACTAAGGTGATCAGGATTGAGTGACTTGCCCAGGGTCACACAGCTAGTAGTAACTGAGGCCACATTTGAACCCAGGTCTTCTTGTCTCCAGGCTCTATCTACTGTGTCACATGCCCAAGTCTGTAATTCTTAACCATGATGACTTCACCATCGACAGTGGTGACAATTGTTCTGACCTTTAAAACTTGTCTGCCCAGAATCCTCTTGATGACTGGTGACTTTTAGCTACCATTTAGACCCGCCCTACCACTCTATAGTGCCTTTAGGAAAACACAATGATTTTACTACAAATAATTTACTTAAAAGCCATTGTTGTAAAGGTAATACCCCTATGTGTCAGCTGGGCCAATCAATATTGGATTGAGTCATTTTGATGTCACAACAGCAATGCTTTCTTTTTATTACAGATTTGGGGAATTAGTGCTTAGGTTAATTGATTTCAGGAAAATTGACCTTGAGCCATTATCATGCTTACTAATTCCCAACTGTTGTCCTTTTCCTGACTCACATCTATGGACCCAGAAAGGAGTGATCAAAGCCAACTACTGGTTGCCCCATCTGACCCTCTCCACAGCCCATGCCAATGGTCAGAGCTCCCAGAGTTCCAGAGCTGAAAAAATCAGAATGAGAGTCCACCTTGTCTGACCTATTACTACTGACACCTATATCTTTTTTTTGCTGGAAGAAAGTCTTTAGATTTCCATGGACTACAAGCTTGAGTCAACCAAAAGCTAGTGCAAATTCACAGTACACTACTAAATGCTGCCCTTGTCAGACCATGTATGGAACATTGTGCTCTGTGCAGAGTGCCACATTTTAGAAGGGACATTGATAACCTGGAAAGCATCCAGAATAAGGTGACCTGGATGGTGAATATCTTGAAATCCATGCTATATCAGAAATGATCATGGAAATGGGGAAATTGAGCCTGGAGAAGAGAATGCTCCAAGGAGTACATGAGACCTGTCTTCAAATATGTGAAGTAGGGCCACAGATCAGTGCCATTATCCCTTACTGTTTGGCCAAGAAGGCTAAATTAGAAACTATGCAAAAAGACATTCAGCCTTGATGTCAGGAAAAACTTAATAACAATGAGACTCTCCCAAAGCCAAGTGGAATGAATACCTTGGGGCATAGTGGGTACATCTTCACTGGACATCTTCAGTCAAAGAAAAAATGATCTCTTGTAAGGGAAATCATGAAAAAATCATGAAAAGGATTCCTACAGACATCCAAGTTAGATGAAGATAATTACAATTATGCATGTACCTTATCGATTAAAAACCATTAGAGCTGTCCCTGGTTCTGTTTACTGATGGTCACTTCGGTATAGTCTGCAGACACCTCTGTAACCTCACTTTGACATTCATACTTCATCCCTCCTACCCCCACCGCACACTTGAGCACATACCAAGCAGATCATTCTGTGGAAGCCATTTCACAAGTTTGGTATTCTTGGCTAGATTAGATGGTGGTGTTCCAGTAAATCGCCACAATACCTTGGGAGAGCAAAAAGTAAAGAATTTGAGAAAAGTCCATGATGCTGTTTTAGGCTAATAGGAGAAGGAGTGACCACTAAGGACTTGAGATGAATGAACAGAGCCTTCAGCCACTCCATCAAAGATAAATTACATCCTTTGTTTTAGGCCTATCTCCCATTTGTGTTCTGTGTACAAAATGTCTATTTGAATCAGGAAATCAAATGCCGTGGTTCATTGGCTAGTTTCTGGAGGGTCTTAGGTTACACTTGTTCCTTGCTGATATGGTAACCCAGGTCAAAGTGACCCGGAGAAGTGTTAAGAAAGAAAGAGTTACAACCATACCTTTCCCTCAAGATTTTGGAATTTAGATATGTTATAGAATCCACAGATTAACTTGCTCTAAATTCCTTTAGCATGGATCCCTGACTCATTCTACAAAGTTTTTTTGCCTTGGGATGAATGTCATTTCTAACTCACAAGAAAGAAGTATGGTGCTTTTGAAGTCAGTGGACCTGGGTGCAAAACCCAGATTTCCACTTGATTGATACTTGTGTAATCTTGGAGGAATGTCTCTGGGGTTTTCTCACCTATAAAATGAGAGAGTTGGGCTAGAAGGCCTCCACAAGTAGAATAATGACTTTTGGGGACAATATTCCACCATTAAATTGAGTAGTCATGTGACATACATCATCCAAAGTGTTTTGAAAATGCAAGAGAATAATTTGTAGGACTTAGGGGTGGGGTGTAGTGGGTAGAGAGCACTGGATTTAGAGTCAGGAGAATTAAGGGCTAATCCTAGCTCTGTTATTTACTACCTGTGGGACAGTAGTCAAGTCCTTCATCTCTCTGGCCCTCAGTTTCTTCATTTGTAAAATGGGGGAAGGTTGGTTTTGATGACTTCTAAGGTATCTTCCAGGTTCAAGTCTAGACATCTATGATGCTATTCAGATACTTAATCCATCCAACAGATGCCATAATGTCCAGTTGGATATTTTTACTAAACAGTCAACTTTTTAGTCCTATTCAAAATATAACTAAGAACAACAAATATCCAATAAAGGCTGTTCTGTGCTACTTTTAAAATTCACTTGTAAGGAGCATAGTTAAGTGAGCTTTGGCTAAACTCAGTGGAACTTGAGTGGGAGGTAGAGGAAGAGAGTCTGGCAGTGAAATTCCAAACCCCATGTTCTAGTAAAGACAACCCATTTGGGTCCTGAGGGCCAGGGATTATTAGGTTTTGTCTGGGGACATAAAAGAGCAGCAGAGTGTTGTCCTTACTGTCTGAGGTATTGTGCCCAAAGCTTCAGCGATTTCCATGGCTTTGGTCATTGGGATTTCTGAGATCATAGAGCCCAGGGAGAAGACCACAAGTCCATGTTCCCCAGAAGCATTCACATGGGTTTCAAATTCCTAAAATAAGAAAAAAGCATCTAATTTAGTGAATATCATACAATCTGTGCACAATATCCTTCTCTGAGCAGAGAAAAAGCCTGGTTCTGAAAAAGACAATAAAGCAAGCAATGTAGTTAAAGGGACAGCAGACTGAAAAAGATGAAATTGTAGTCAGTGAAAATTTAATACATGCCAACTCCCTCCTACAATGACTGAATAAACTCTCCACAAGTCAACTATTCCCTTCTACTTTTTTTGTTTGCTTTTTTAATATTTAAAATAAAGTTGTTTTATTCGTGCTCTCTCTCTCTCTCTCTCTCTCTCTCTCTCTCTCTCTCTCTCTCTCTCTGTGTCTCTCTCTCTCTCTCTGTCTGTCTCTCTCTCTGTCTCCCCTCCCCCCTCCCTCATCATGGCAATCAGGTACCAGAGCCCACTTTTATGTAAAGTTTATGAGGTGCTTAGAGGAAGATGAGGCAAACTTACACTAGTGTCGAGTTGTTACACTTTACAGTTTATCTTATCCTTACCACAAATCCATAAGGATGATGAGTCCCCTTTTTTAGATGAAAAGAATCGGTTTCAGAGAAATTAAGTGACTTGCCTAAAGCTACTCAACTAGTAAATGAGTAAAGTCCAGTCTCTGTTACTCAGGCAGACCCCACTCTGAATATTGTGAATATTTCACAAGGGAGAATAACATGCTAGAGCATGCCAAATACCGGGATGGTGAGAAACCTGTCAATCATGCTGTGAGAATGAATCTATGGTGCTAGAAGTGTTTTGCCTTGAAAAGGTTGGGGAGCAATAGGGAGGAACAGGAGTAATAATTATCTTCAAATACCAAAAGGAGAATGATTTCTCTTGCTCTTGTTTCCCCAAGAACCAATGAATCAATAAAGGATCACTTCATAAGCAGTTACCCCATGATGGGTGCCATGTTGGGTCCTGGGGATGCAAAAAAGCAGTCTCTGGCCCCAAGGAACTCAGATTAAACCAGGATGGAGGGGGAAATTTCCTTGTATGTGGAGTATTGTAGTTGTTGACTGAGGGTTTGGGTTTGAACTCCTACTTTCCACATACAACGTTTGTCATGGACAAGTGACTAACCTATTTGCATTGACACCTCATATCTAGTAATTATAGCAACAACAATAATGATGATGATGATAGCTAGTACTTCCAGTATGCTTACTATGTGCCAGGCACTGTGCTAAGTAAGGTAGAGTGAGGGGGTTTGACCCAGTGAGCTATTCAGCACCATCTTCCTTAAAACTTCCCTTAGTCCCAAAAAACCCTGCCCAGCTTTCTGCCCACCTTTCTGTCTCCCTGCCTGTTCTTGCCCCAACCTTCCCCTCCCTGTCCCACCCCCTGCTTGGCCCCACTCAACCCCTACCCCCGCTCCCCACCCCCAGTCACAGCTACCCAAAGTGTAATGGGCAGCTCAGCTTGGTATTCACAACTCACAGAATTTTTGTGATAAGGAAAGGAGTAAAGGGTGGTGACAGATACTAAACACCTGAGCCATGCTGCACAAAGGTTATTTAGGAATGAATCATGCAGTTCTAGCTTGGAGAAGACTGAGAGACCCAAGCTAAGTGAAGACAGTTATCTTCTCTGGGGTGATTAAGCAGGCAGGGCAGGGGCCAGGGTCTGGGCTCACTGCTTCTTCCTCAGTGCTTAACTGGGTGCCTGGCACTCAGGATGGCCTCAATATCTGACTGGATGAAGAGGGGGCTGGGGGCACTTAACAAGCAGGCAGAGAGAAAATGGGGATTGGAGAAGAAGCCCCTACTATAGATCACACAAAAGGAAAAAGGGTCCCGCAGAAGTTGAGATGGACAGAGAGTGTCATGAACATGAACTTGGACAGACTTTGGGAGATGGTGGGGGACAGAAGGGCTGGTGCACTATGGTCCATGGCATCGGAAAGCATCAGACACGACTTACCAACAACAAGCACAATATTGACACCAAAACCAAATTCAGTAAAATGTCCAAACTATTTGCATGAAACCAAACATGCATGCACAAGCAAATAATGCCTTCAAGGCAGGAGAGGAGAAAGCTCCCATTGCCTCAAAGTGCCTGAGCTAAGGCAGCACCTACTAGGAAGGCAGCACAATGGGGAGCGCTGGAAAGGAAATCAGAAGACCTGAGATCTAATTCTTCCTCTGGTCCATACAACTTTAGAGGTTGTATAATATCGGATTCCCAATTGTCCATGTGAAAACTGAAATAACAACCTCCTACCAAATTACTTCTTCAGATTATTGACAGTAAAACTAAGTTTACATGAGAACACCTGCACTAAAATGTGGAAAGCACAAGAAAATCATTAACTAAGCAAATTCTCAGTCAGGAGGCTTAAAAAAGATGGAGGAGGTTCATGCAATACTCACCGGAGATAACGGTTTTGTGTAAGCACAGTTTATTCCCCCAATGAAAACCATATTGGGCATGATTGGCCTGGGAAAGTCCATTACAAAATCACTTCTCAGAAGCCAAATGGAACCATAGCTCAGAAGGTCCACAACAGTCACCTCTCTCTTTAGGAGTTCAGAAGCGAGACGTGCATATGGGGAGTACACGAAATCACAAAGAAAGAACTGGGATAGAGTAACCAGCATGTTTTTAACTCTCTGCAAAAACGTCATGTGATCTGTGTTCTCTGAGAACCCTCGAGGAATGTAAGAAGGAGGATTGGGGCACTGTGTGGCATCATAGTCTAAACTGCAAGGCAATCCATGCAAAAAGTAGACAGCAGGCAAAGAGAGATATTTGGCCACAACTGGACCACATGGTAGGAAAGGGTCTGTGAAGACAGCATCAAAGTGGTTGTCACCAAGATGGGTCATCAGCTTTTTGTTGTAAACCAAGTATGAGCAGGCAGACAGAAACAAAGCTGTGGCATTTCTTACTGCCTCTATTCTTGTAAAAATCATTTTTAAAAATGATAATTTCTCAAAAACTTCATGATTTCTCTCACGAAAGGTGGACTCCAACTTTCCCATCTCGGAGGGCACTGGGTACCGTATGAGGGTATAAAATGGTGCTTCTTTGATATGTAGAGTCACTGCAGGGGCAAGCACCACAATCTCATGTCCTCTTCGCTGCATCTCCTGAAGGACCCCATGCATACTAAGCCAATGACTGCCGTCCAGTGGAACTACCAACAGCTTGCCCCCTTCTGCAAACGCCAAGAAATAAATCCAAAGGAGTAGGACATACTGAGGCTTCAGTCCTCCAGACATATCTCCACCTAGTTGGCATCACCTAGTACGCTGGAAATACTTTGTCCAGTACTTCTGCTTCTGCCTACTCCTCCTACAGAAACTAACCTAAGTTAATATTTAATCAGGAAGTCAAACAGTCAATTGAAGAGAATGAGAAATTTGTATGAAAGAAGTTAAAGAGTAGCCAAGAGTGGGGATTTACTGGGTCAAAAAGCATTGTGTCCCCTGAGGATATTCACAGTTCCCTCATTTTGGGGGATTATCTGTGTTCCCAACTCCTCATCTGTGAAATCAGGATTTGGGAAACAAGGCTTCTAGGCTCTAGATCTGTAATTGATGAGTCTGGGAACCTAAAACTGAAGTCAGGTACTTGCCAGAGACCTTGTTTTATGGTATTTCCTTCCCCCAGCTAGAGCCTTAGAATAGAGGAGAGAACACAGAAACTGACATCCTTTGGGAATCTGTTTACTCCACACTGACACATTCCATGTAGAATCATAGAGGCAAGCTGATTGCGAGGGTGCAATGAGATCATGCAGATGAAAGCTCTTAGAAACTGTAATGGGTTACATAAATGTCATCTATTCTGATTCACCCTACCTTACTCATTCCTATCTCAATACTTCCAGCATCCATGGAATTTCACTGGGATGAGCATTTCCTCTACCAAAACAGATTGCAATCGCTATATACCTTAGAAGGTGGTCTTTAGGAGTTGCTGTGGGCACATAATTCATCCTCTTGTAAAATGGTGATGAGTCTCTATGAATTTAGCTATGCTGCTCCTTGGGTGGCAGGCATAGTCCTGGGCTTGCACATGAGTCTATCCAGGTTGGACCCTCTTGCTAGAGTTTGTTCTTCATTGGAATGTTCTTGGAGAGTTCAAGGACAAAACATTGGGGAGGAGGACTTCAGAAAGTGATAACTTTAAAGAAAGGAGTCAATCTAAATCCTTCTTATTCATAGGAGGAAACAGCCCCAAAGAGGCACAGTGAGGTGCCCAAGGTCACTCAGGTTGTAAATGGCATAGTTAGTAGTAGAACCAGGTCTTCAGTTTCTACTGTAACATCTTAATATGAATAATGGGTTAAACACCCTGGCTCCTCTACACTCTACAACCTCCCCTCACACACCCATAATTGCAATTATGCCTAGGGTTTAAGGCTTCCATATTTAGAGAGAACACATCAATTTGCATCTTTTCCCCTAGATAAGTTTGTATGAAATGATGCAGCAAATATATCCTCTGAGGAAAAGAAAAGTGAAGCATCCTGATCTAGAGGGAGAAATTGGAGCCTTCAAACTTCTAATAATGCACACGACTGCCAAGGTAGCGCTGGGAGTTAAACGATGAATAGTATACAATTTTCTCTTCAGGTTTCTCAGGGCAAAGTCCTTGTACACACAATCTTTATTAGTTTACTACTCATTTCCCAATTATCTCTATGACCTTGGCCTCAGATCTACAGATTGGAGGAAGAAACAGAAAAAGTTTCCATACGACAGACTTCAACGAGTGGCATCTGTGTCACAAGAGAGAAGGGGGAATGTAAGTGAGATGTTTTAAAGGTAAAACCGAGAGGGTGTGAAAACTAATTGGATATGGAGTGTGAAAGAGTAAGGAGTTGAGGGTAATGACTAGGTTGCAAGTCTATGTAACTGGGAGGATTGTGGTATTCTGGATATTAAGAGGAAAGTTAGGAAAAGGGAAGGGTTTGGGTCGGGGGGAAGATAATGAATTCTGTTATGGACATGATGAGTTCAAGATGTCTCTGGGTCGTCCATTTCATCAGAGAAAATGGCAACAATGAGACAACATATCAGAACTTATGGGACATATGTAAAGAAGTTTTGATGGGAAATTGTATCTCTAAATGATTTCTTCAATTAAAGAGAGAAAGGACAAATCAATGAAATCGATCATGCAATTTTTAAAAACTTGATCACCAAGCAAAAATCTCCAACTAATCTAAGTAGAGATTTTGAAAATTAAAGAAGGGATTAATAAAAGTGAAAAAAGGCTATTTATTTCATAAGGCTAAAAATTGACTATTTTTTAAAAATAGTAAAATAAACTGTGACTTGATTAAAAAAGATAGGAAAACCAAATATTTTCGTGTCCAAAATGGAAAATGAGAACTTATAACAATTAAAGAAGAAAAAGAGGAAATTATCAGAAATTATTTTGCTAATTATGTGCTAACCAAAATGATAACTTAGTGAAAGCAGATGAATTCTTATGAAATATAAAATATTCAGACTGACAAAAGAACAGAATATTTAAATCACTCCATGTCAAAAAAAGAAATTGAATGACATAACTGAACTTCCAGAGGGCAAAAAATTCTAGAAACAGATGGATTTTTAAAATGAATTTATCAAACATTCAAAGAAAAATTAATTTCATTATAGCCTAACTCTTTGAAATAATAAGAAAGGAAGATACCTTTCCAATCTCTTTCCATAATGCAAATGTGGTCTTGGTACCTAAAACAGAGATAGATAAAACTAAGAAAAAAAAGTATAGAGTAATATCCTTAGTGGACATTGATGCAAAAAAATAGCAAGTTGTCTACTACAACATGTAATAAAGATTGTACATTGTAACAAGGTTTTGGTTAAACCAGGAAAGCAGTATTCATTCAACATACACAGTACTATAAATATTAACAAATTTTAACCCTGTTAATTATACACATTATAAAACCTACAGATTATATAAATAGATCCCAGAAGGACTTTTGACAAACTCCAAAACTCATTTCTAGTAAAAACCTCTATAAATTATAGGAATAAATCAATGTTTTCTTAATATAGTCAATAGAATTTAGCTAAATCAGAAAACAAACATTATGTAATGGAGAAAAGTTAAAATCCTTTCCCAGAAGAATAGAGGTATAGAAAAGATGCCCATTATCACTACTATTTACCATAGTGATAGAAATGTTGGCTATAGCAATGAGACAAGTAAAATAAATTGGGGGAATTAGCTTGGGCAAAGAGGAAAGAAATTTATCATTTTTATAGATGATACGATGTTGTACTTAGAGAACCCTAGAGAGTCAACTAAAAATTAATCGAAATAGTTAACAATGTCATCAAAGAAAGAGCTAAAAAGGAAAATTCTCTAAAATAGCTACAGAAGCTATAAAATATTTGGGAGTTGTGAATTTTACTATAAAACACTCTTTGAATACGTACAGGCTTAAATAATTTGAGAAATATAGGTTGAGTCACTGTAAGAAAATGGTAATATTATCTAAATTAATTTACTTATTCCATACTGTATTGATCAAACTCCCAAAAGAATATTTTGTAGAGTTAGAAAGAAGAACAAAATTCACATGGAGGAATGAGGAAGGAGGAAAGGTCAAGAATTTCAAGTTTAATAATGAAGAAAGGAGGTCTAACTGTACCAGATCTCAAACTATACTACAAAGTAGCGATCTTCCTAACAGTTTAGCAGTGATTCCTCCAAATAGAGCTTGATCAGTGGGACAAGTTAGGTATACAGCATACAGAAGCAACCAGTAATGTAGGGTCTGATAAACCCAATCACTCGAGTTATACTATGTGACAAGACCTGTTGGGAAAACTGTACAGCAGTCTGGCAGAAATTACGTTTAGACTAAGACCTGACAGCATACACCAAGAGAAACTCCAAATAGATACATGATCTGAACATGAAAAGTCATAAATATCAGAAATAAATTAGAGGAGCAAAGAAGAAATTACCTTTGAGATACATGGATGTGGAAATAATCCATAGCTAAAGTGATAGAGAAGATGACAGAAGACAAACTGAATAATTTAGAGTATAGAAAATTAATACACTCCAACTTCTTGAGATTCATTTCTTCAAATAGCTCAGCACAATCTTTTGTATTTATTTCTTTGTGGCAAGAACCTTTGGCATAGAAATGCCAAAGAATCAGCTTTTGTGGGGACTTCCAAAATTATCCAATACAATGAGTACTGACCAAGTATACTGTCTATATTTTCCCCAGCAATTTGCCACCATTGCCAAAGCTAGATTTCTCCTTGGATTGGCCCCTCGTTGACTTAATACAAGTCAACAGTATTTACTGAGTTGTCTGTCCATGCTCAGCACTGAGCCAAATACTAATAGAAAAATATGGGCAGCCCAGAACCTGGTCCATACCCTCATCTGGGTCAACTATTTACACCTCCACATCACACCATTCACAATTTAGTAATGATCCATCAGCTCTGACCCACCCCTCACATGTAATACAATAACAGCTGATGTAGATGTAATTCTCTGAATTTCACAAAACAATTTTCATTCACCATCTCATTTGATCCTCACACACAACCCCATGACATAGGTACCACCTATATGATTCAGAAAGCAGCATGGTATAGTGGGAAGTATTTACTATATTTGGAGTAGGAGTCTAAGGCTCAAATACAACATTTGCTACACATTACCTTGTGATATTTAAAAGCAATTTGCTATTTTTACTTTTCATGTAGCAAGTTTTTTTTATTAATCTGTTCTTCTCACTAACCTCATATTAAGCCAATTAAAAAAAAAACCTAAAATAAAACTCTCAATGCATAGATACGCCATCCAGGCCAAACAAATTCCTACGCTAGCCATGTCTGAAAAGTATGACTTCTTCTGCATTTTATGTTCATGACCTCTCTGTGGAAGGATGCAAGAGAAATATTTCATCTTTTTTCTTTTGGACTTGTGTTTCATCGTTGCGTTGACAAGTGTCACAGAAGTCTTTCAAAGTTTTTCCTTAGTGATGTTACTACATTGTATACAGCCTTCTCCTAATTCTGTTCACTTCACTCTGCATTATCCCATAAAGGTCTTCCCACTTGCCTCTGAAATTTTCCATTTCATAATTTCTTATGGCACAATCATATTCCATTACATTCACATACCACCATTTGTTTACATATTCCCAGGGGTAGATGACTGGTACAAGCAGACTCCAGCACAGTCCTGGTCATTCCCTACTAAGGACATCCTCTTAATTTCCAATTTGGGGCTACCATGAAAAGGACTGCTCTAAAGATTTTTTGTAGTTATGAACCATTTTCCTCTTTCTTTAATTTCTTTGGAGTATGGGCCTGGTAGTAGTATAGATGGGTCAAGGGGTCTGCGCAATTTGGTAACTTTCTTGATATAATGCTTCCCAGAATGTAGGGACCAATTCACATCTTTGCCAATACTGCACTAGAATGCCTGTTTTCCCACAAACTCTCCATCATTTGTATACTTCTCCTTTTGGTCATATTTTTCATCCTGATAGTGGGAATCAGAATGTTAGAGATGCCTGAATTTACATTTCTCTAATCATTAGTGATTTAAGGCATTTTCACATGATCGTTGATAATTTAGATTTCTTCCCTTGAAAATTGTCTGCTCATATCCTTTAGGGACTAGCTTCTAATCTTATTAATTTAAATCAGTTCTTCATACAGCTTTGATTTGACACCTTTTTCGGAGAAACTTGTTGCACAAATTTTTTTCTGTTACCTCTTCTCATTTTTAATATATTGGGTTTTTTACGGAAAACATTTAATTTGCTATAATCTAAACCGTCCAGCTTGCCTGCTGTCATCTTAATGCACTTAACTTAAATGCATTTAACACACTAAAGAGGAATATGCCAATTCCTCAGTCAAGTCAGAAAATTTGTCCCCAAGGGAAAGATAGCATATGGGAGCAGGGGATTGGGGGGAGAACATTGGACCATGATTCTTGTCTTTGTTCTGCCATTGAGTAGCTTTGAGCACCTGGACAGGTCATTGCCCTTCTCTAAAGCTTGGTTGGTAGATGTGTAAAATACCAATGATTGAATCTGGTGACCTGTCAGGACTATGGCAAGGATCAAAGGAGACGATAATTAAGTGTGAGTGCTTTGAAAATGTAAAAGCAGGATACATGTGTGAGATGTTATTGCAGAAAATGCTTACAATCAATCCAATAGAGCTACTCAAGGTCAGACTGGCACATGTCTTACTATGCTGGCATACAGTGGCACAGCCAGGGAATCTCCTCTTTTGCTTCCATCACTTTGTACAGTATGTCCTCTGTGCCTGGATTTCTTTTTCTCTTTACCTACACATATTAGACCACCCTGCTCACCCTCTGTTGAAGACTCAGCTTAAATTCCACCTCACTGGATTCCCCTCATTCATTCTCTGGGCCACTAATCATCCCCACACAGAAAATTACATTGTGTTTCTTTTTTTTTCTTTTAGTATCCTGTGAATATTGCTCTACCTACTGAGAAGGCTATAAGCTTCTTGAGGTCAGGGACTCTCTCATTTTTGTGTTGGTATCTTGAGTGCCCAATAAAGTACTAGGCTTGTAGTTGGCACTGGAAAAATACTTCATTGATTTAGAAGCTCAAAAGAAAGGGAATCACAAGTCTTCTACAAGGTTACTTCAATGCCAGTGAGGACAGCACAGTGGAGATGTCCTTAGAGTCAGGAGGAGCTGGGTTCACGTCATACCCTGACTCCTACTGGGAAAGTCCCCTAAATTCTCAGAGCCTCAGCACCTCCTAGATACTCCGAGTTAAAAAGGAGCTACTGATGTATATCAGCAGAGCACATTTTCACATTGGGTATTCACCACGTGGTTGACGTCAAAGGTCTGGGCCAAGAAAAAAACTTGTAATAATGAGAATGCTCATGTCTCTAGTGCTCTGAAATTGTCAGCGCTTTTATACACATTTCCTCATTTGATACTCACAAATACCCCCCACACCCTGTGTCATTATCCCCATGTTACAGATGAGGAAACCGAGGCTCAGAGAGCTAAGTGACTTGCCCAGGGTCACACAGCTACCAAGTGTCAGGTTCAGGGGTCAAACAGGTATCTTTCTGGACCCCAAGTGCAACGTGTTTCTTGTGAACTGCCTCCTGTGCCATGCTCTGTATAATACAAACATAGCAGGTATTCCGTATGTGTTAGAATCACAGAAGGTTGGAGCTGGGAAGTACTTAAGGCCCTCTGTGGCCCAACCCCCACCTCATTTGTCAATGAGGAAACTGAGGCTCAGAGATATGCTGTTGCCTCTCAGCTGAAAAAAATGGAGGCACTTAGGAGGCCCTGGTGTTAGGAGGGCTGGTACAGGTGGCAAGGTGAGCAGCATGCCTAGGGGCTCTGCCGTTGCAATCATTTCTCTCTTTGAAGGTTAGGCAATCAAAGCTGGGCTCATCAGAGCCCAGGACTCAGGACTCAGCACATGGTGAAAGTAGTGGTGGAACAGATTTAATTTTCATTTGTTTTGAGTAAGCTTTCCTACATTCTCGTGCATTTCAGAATGAATGCAGGACAAAGTGTTAAGTGAGGATTAGACGGGCCAGACACTGGGCTAAATGCTGGGGATAATCTTTGATGAGTCAGAAGCCATCAGGGAGCAAGGGACCACTGGCAACATTCTGCTTATCTGTTGAGTTATGGTACATCTGTGGTACATTCTAAAATGCCCCCTTGCACAGGGGCGAGTAGCCCCCCTGCACAGGGGCGTGCAGTCCCAGCGGCACTCCACTTACTGGAGTGCTGTAACCCCGGAGTGAACCCAAGTTACTGGGCAACACTGATCAAACACCTAGCATAAATCATTAGATCTTGCTTAAGATATGTTTGATCCCCGATGCGCTTCATTTAACTGCAATCTCCTGCTTTTGTAATGGCTTGCTTGTACCTGCTCTAGGGTCAGGTATAAAAGGCTTCAAATCTTTGTGCTCAGGGCTGCTCTCTAGACTTTCAGTCTATGGGACAGTCGCTGGCCAGCTAATAAATGATGCTCAAAAGATTTTTAATTTGGCCTGGTCTGTTTTTCTCGGTCGGTCCATTTCAATTCTACATGTAGAGTGGCCTTGGAAATAACTATTAAAGTAGTTTGCAGGTGAGTAGAATGCATAATTCTCTACACACATAGCTGCCAAAATCACAGAACTGTCCATGTTATTCTTCTGCTCAAAGCCTTCAGTATCTCTATTGCCTCAAAGGAGAAGAGCAGCCTATCTTGGTATTTAAAGCCCTTCACAGGGGCTTCCACCCTTGTTTCCAGATTTACTTTGTATTGCTTCCTTTCATGCATTCCAACCAAAGTGGCTGCCTGTGTTGATAAGCAAAATGGGCTCCTTAGCACTTAGTGCCCATGAAGAGTTTGGCTTTTGTTTGCTTTGCTAAGCCCCAGGCCCAAACTCCTATTAGGTGTGGAACCGATGTGAGTGTGGCTTGGTGACTGGGGTGGGGCCCAAGGTGGGGCTGGCTAAGGGGAGGTGTTAACTCCAGAGCCATGCCCTATTAGGTGTTAACCTAACCTATGTGGATGTGAACCTCCCAGGGTCCTAAGGGGAGGGGCTAACCGGAACCAATCACGGCAGCCTAAATTCTGGTCATTCAGATGACGTTTGATGACGGCTGAAGCCCTATAAGAAGGGAGGACAGAGCCATTTGTGCAGGGCTCTTGAGATGG
>CM053627.1:7467388-7491818 GCA_028646595.1 Phalanger gymnotis | reverse complement strand
AATATTCCAGAGAAGATCCAGTTAATGCACAGTTGGTGTAGAGGTTCTAGAGTCAGAATTTGAATCCAAGTCTATCCCAGTAACCCAGAGCAGCAATTGTATTAATCATGCCCCAAGGGAAATTTGTGAGTGAGTGTGTGAGTGTGTGTTGTGTGTGTGTCTGTGTGTGTGTGTGTGTGTGTGTGTGTGTGTGTGTGTGGAGGCGGGGTGGAGTGGAGTTGGTGGTATCTAAGGTCCCTCTTAATTCTAGTGATTTGCCTTTGAGATCACCTCCAATTTATCCTGTATCTCTTTTCTTGTACATATTTGTTTGTCTTCCCTATGGGAGCTTCATGAGGGCAAGGACTATCATTGTTGTCCTTGTATCCTTAGTGCTTAGGATAGTGCCTGGAATACAGTAAGTGCTTAATAAATGTTTGCTCACTGACTGACTAGGTAGCTGGGGAGGAGTGGGCGTCTAGAGGGGTATATATGAAACCAAATTTGGATGAGAATACTTTAAAAACTGTAAAGCACATTAATATCATTAATTAACCTAATTAACTTAGTCAAGGGGCTTATAAGATAGAGAATACTGTCCTAGACAGGCCCATAATGCTGGGAAACCAGCACAATGGTGTGCACCAGTGACGGGCCGATCTTGGACAGCAGAAGGTAGGAATGACATGACAGTAGGGCAGCCCTCATCCATTTGCCCTATGTTTCCCTTTTGTGACAGGTCAAAGGGTGGGCCCTGTTTGTGTTTTCCTCCTGTGGGAACCTAGCTGACATTGTTGAAGAGAGCTATGAAGACTATGGAAGGCAGAAAAGTCCCTTGATGAAGTTCCTTAGGAAGATGAGGAGGCAATGTGGTATAGTGGAGAGAACACTAGCTCTGGAGTCAGAGACCTGGAGTTTGAGTTCAGGATCTGCTATCTAAATAGACTTTGGGAAAATAGACTTTGGGCAAACCCATTAGATTATCTGTGTCCCCAACTCTTCATCTTTTTTAATGAGGGGTTTTGGAAACAAGGCCTCTAATTTGTAGATCTGTGATTGATGAGTTTGGCATCCTAAAACTGAAGCCAGGTGATTGCTAGAGACCTTGTTTTATGGTATTTCCTTCTCTTAGATAGAGCCTTAGAATGGAGGAGAAAACACAGAAACTGACATCCTTTGGGAATCCGTAGACTCCGGCACAGACACATTCCATGTAGAATCATAGAAGCAAGCTGATTGTGAGGGCGCAATGAGATCATGCACATGAAAGCTCTTAGAAACCGTAATGTGCTACATAAATGTCATCTATTCTGATTCACCCTATGCTACTAATTCCTATCTCAATACTTCCAGTATCCATGGAGTTTCACCGGGATGAGCATTTTCTCTACCAAAACAGATTGCAATCCCTATATACTGTAGAAGGCGGTCTTTAGGAGTTGCCGTGGTCACAGAACTAATCCTCTTGTAAAATGGTGGTGAGTCTCTATGAATTTAGCTATGTTGCTCCTCAGGTGGCAGACGTAGTCCTGGGCTTGCACATGAGTCTATCCAGCTTGGACCCACTTGCTAGAGCTCATTCTTCATTGGAATGTTCTTGGAGAGTTCAAGGACAAAATATTGGGGAAGAGGACTTCAGAAAGTCATAACTTTAAAGAAAGGAGTCAATCCAAATTCCTCTTATTCATAGGAAGAAACAGCCCCAAAGAGGGAAAGTGAGGTGCCCAAATTCACTGAGTTTGTAAATGGCATAGTTAGTAGTAGAATCAGGTCTTCACTTTCTATTGTAACATGCTAATATGAATAATGGTCTTAAACACCCTGGCTCCTCCACACTCTTCAACCTCCCCTCATACACACCCATAATTGTAATTACACATAGAGTTTAAGGCTTCCCCATTTAGAGAGAACAAATTCAGTTTGCATCCTTTCCCCTAGACCAGTTCCTATGAAATGATACAGCAAATATCTCTTCTGAGGAAAAGAAAAGTGAAGTATCCTAATTTAGAGGGGGGGAAGTGGAGCCTTCAAGCTTCTAAAAATGCACATGACTGCCAAGATAGCACAGGGAGGTAAAGGATGAATGGCATACAAGTTTCTCTTCATGTTTCTTAGAGCAAAGTCTTTGTACACACAATCCTTGTTACTTTACTACCCATTTCCCAATTATCTCCTTGATCTTGGCCTCAGATCTACAGATTGGAGGAAAAAACAGGAAAAGTTTCCATCTGTAGTGATACCTTTGAAAAGCTTATGCAAGGTTTTGTCCTCTTCATGTGTGGGCATTTTGCTTACTTAAAGGGAGACAAAAAAATTCTATAATGCATGCTGATAAAATCAACTTGAGAAGAGACATACCCTCTCAGATAAAATGATCAGAAGACACATTATTCTGAGGATGTGAGGGAAAATTCCTCCTTAAATAAAATGTACTGAGTGGTGTATAAGATAGAGTATATCTGGCAGTGGAGGAAGAAGTAGGGGTTATGAATATTCATATGAACCTGATTTTTGTTTATATCTGATAAAGGAAGATTGAACACATTTATGCACAAACACAAACAGTTCATTACAGAAATACATTAAACTCAAGAGGGAAATGGGATACAGGGATGAGGGGGATGGAGAAAGTTCTAAGGGGGAGGGCATGATGAATAAAGGAATAGCCACATGTGAAATAAGCTTGAATACTAGAAGAATGAAAATGAAGGGAATATTGAAATGAAAAGAAGAAAAACCTGGCATCAGAGTGAGGTAAGGAGAAGAGAAGAGCTACTGTGGAGAGGAAACAGGCTTTTTCACTTATAAAATCACAAGTGTCAGGCAAACTCCCCTTTATCCAATCCTCTTATTTATAGAGAGGGAGGTTGGAGAAAAAGAGAAAAAAATACAAGAGTACAGGATGGGGAGAAATATTAAATTAAAAATTACAACTGTTATAATGTGAATAAGATTAACTCAACCATGAAATGGAAGAGGATGACAAAATGGATTAGAAAGCAGAACTTAACAGTCGAAAACATAAGAATTCACACAGAGTCAAAATGAAGGACTAGAGCAAAACCTATTATGCTTCAGCTAAACTAAAAAAAAAAAGCAGGATTGGTAACGATGATTTTAGATAAGGGAAAGACAGCATAAATCATGAATAAATTTGAATGCCTAATACATATGCACCCCAAAACATGGCATGTAAGTATTTTTTAAATATTAAATTATGGGAAGAAATAGATAATAAAACTATAACCATAGGGGACCTTAATATACCTTTTTCAGATCTAGGCAAATCTAACTAGAAGATACATGAGAAAGTAGTTAAGGACTTGAATAGAACTTTAGAAAATTCAGAAATGATAGCTCTCAGGCAACCAATGAATGGGAATAGAAAGGGTTAGGATTAGGGTTAGAGTCAGAGTCTGAGGCATTTTAGGGTTACGGTTAGCTGTACATGACACCTTTACAAAAATTGACTATATATTGGAGCATAAATACCTCATCCAAAATGTAGAAAAGCAGAAACACTAAATACATAATTTAATGGTCAGAAAGTAATACAATTTATATTTGACAAAAATTGAAGAAATATTTTAAAAATAATTGAAGACTAAATAACATAATTCCAAAGTCATACCATAAAAGTAGTATTTATTAAGTGCCTATTATGTGTCAGGAACTATGCTAAAAGTTAGAGATACAAAGAAAAGCAAATAACTGCAATAGTTCCTACTCTTCGGGAGCTCAGAATCTAATGGAAGGGGGGGACAACACACCAACCACTCTATACAGACAGGATATATACAGGATAAATTGAGGGTAGTCTCACAAGGAAGGCACTAAGTTTAAGCATGACTAGTAAAGATATTTTGTAGATGGTAGAGATGAAGTGGGAGAGAGTTCCAGGCATGAAGGACAACCAGAGAAAGTGCCCAGAGTCAGAAAGTTACTTGTCAAGGAGACCAGTGTTACTGGATTGCAGAGCATATGGAAGGAATTAGAGTGTAAGAAGACGGAAAGGCAGGAAGGGGAGAAATTATGATGAACATTAAAAGCTGACCAGAGGATCTGACACTTGATCTTAAAGTCAGTGAGGAGCCTTGGGAGATTATTGAATGGGAGTGGGCCAGTGACATGTTCGGGCCTTCACTTTGGTATCAGAGTGAAGAGGAATTGGAATAGGGAGAGACTTGAGTCAGGGAGACCAACCAGCAACTGTAGCAATAGTTCAGGTATAGGATGATGACAGTCTTCAGCATGTGGCATCCGTGTAACAAGACAGAGAGAGGGCAAATATAAGAGAGGTGTTTTAAAGGTAAAATTGAGAGAATTTGAAAACGAATTGGATATGGAGTGTGAGAGAGCAAGGAGTTGAGGGTAATGACCAGGTTGATAGTCTATGTAACTGGGAGCATTGCGGTACTCTGGATATTAATAGGGACGTTAGGAAAAGGGAAGGATTTGGGTGAGGGGAAGATGATGAATTCAGTTATAGACATATTGAGTTTAAGATGTCTCTGAGTCATCCATTTCATCAGAGAAAATGGCAACAAGGTGACAACATATCAGAACTTATGGGATGCATCTAAAGAAGTTTTTCATCAATTAAAGAGAGCAAGGATATATCAATGAATTGATCATGCAATTTTTAAAAACAAACACCAAATGAAAATCTCCAACTAAACTAAGTAGAAATTCTGAAAATTAAAAAAGAGATTAGTAAAACTGAGAAAAGATTGTTGATTTGATAAGGCTACAAATTGATTATTTTTCCCCCTTAAATAATTTATTTATTTATTCATTCATTCAGTCATTCATTTATTTATATATTTATATATTTATTCATTTATTTATCTATCTATCTATCCATTTATTTATCTATTTATCTATTTATTTATTTTTAAGATTTTTAAGATTTTTAGTTTACAACACTCGGTTCTAAATAATTTGACTCCCAGATTTTCTTCCCTCCCTCCCCAAGATGGCACGGAATCCCATATATCTTCCGCGTATATCTTCGCATTGAATTAACTTATACACTAGTCAAGTTGTGGAGAAGAATTATGACCAATGGAATGAATCATGAGAAAGAAGAAACAGAACCAAGAAAAAAACCCAAAAACAAAAAGAGAGGAAAAAAAAGTGGGAAAAAAGGCAAGCATAAAGTGTTCCTCAATCTGCATTCATACTTCATAGTTCTTTCTTTGGATGTAGATGGCGTTCTCCATCGTGAGTCCTTTGGAGTTGTGTTTGCACCTTGTGTTGCTGAGAAGAGCAAAGTCTGTCATGGTTAGTCCTCACAGAATAAAATTGATTACTTTTAAAAAATAGCAAAATATACTGCTGACTTGATTAAAAATAGATAGGAAAACCAAATATTCCCATGTCCAAAATGGAAAATGAGAACTTACAACAATTAAAGAAGAAATGGAGAAAATTATCAGAAATTGTTTTGCCTAATTATGTGCTAACCAAACTGATAACTTAGTGAAAGTAGATGAATTCTTAAAAAATATAAAATGTTCAGACTGACAAAAGAATACAATAATTAAAACACTGTGTCAGAAAAAGAAATTGAATGACATAACTGAACTTCCAGAGGGCAAAAAATTCTAGAAGCAGATGGATTTTTAAAATGAATTTATCAAACATTCAAAGAAAAAAATAATTTCATTATAGCCTAACTGTTTGAAATAATAAGAAAGGAAGACACCTTTCTGATCTCTTTCTATAATGCAAATGTGGTCTTGGTACCTAAAACAGAGATAGACAAAACTAAGAAAGAAAAGTATAGACTAATGTCCTTACTGGACATCCACGCAAAAAAATGGCAAGTTGTCTACTAAAACATGTAATAAAGATTGTTCATTGTAACAAGGTTTTGGTTTTACCAGGACTGCAGTATTCATTCAACATAAGGCATATTATAAATATTAACAAATATTAACCCTGTTAATGATATAAATTATAAAACCCACATGATTGTATAAATAGATTCTGAGAGGACTTTTGACAAAATTCAATTTCATTTCTAGTAAAAACCTCTATAAATTGTAGGAATAAATCAACTTTTTCTTAATATAGTCAATAGAATTTAGCTAAATCAAAAAGCAAACATTGTGACATGGAGAAAAGTTAGAATCCTTTCCTAGAAGAATAGGGGTATAGAAAGGATGCTCATTATCACTACTGCTGTTTATCATAGTAGTAGAAATGATAGTTATAGCAATAAGACAAGAAAAAGAAATTGGGGGAATTAGCTTGGGCAAAGAGGAAAGAAATTTATCACTTTTATAGATGATATGATGATGTACGTAGAGAACCCTAGAGAGTCAACCAAAAATTAATTGAAATGGTAAAAAAAAATTAACAAAGTTTTGAGCACATAAAATAGACCCATGTAGATCATTATCCAACATTATCAAAAACCAGCAGGAAGAGCTAAAAAAGGAAAATTCTCTAAAATAACTACAGAAGCTATAAAATATTTGGGAGTGTGTGAATCTAAATATAAAACACTTTGAAGAAGTACAGGCTTAAATAATTAGAGAAACGTAGGTTGAGCTAATGTAATAAAATGGTAATACTACCTAAATTAATTTACTTATTCCATGTTGTATTGATCAAACTCTCAAAAGAATATTTTGTAGAGTTAGAAGGAATAACTGAATTCACATGGAGGAATGAAAGGTCAAGAACCTCAAGTTTAGTGATGAAGAAAGGAGATCTAACTGTACCAGATCTCAAACAATACTACATAGTAGTGATCATCAGGAAAATTTGGCAGCGATTCATCCAAACAGAGCTGGATCAGTGGAACAAGTTAAGTACACAACATACAGAATCAAACAGTAATGAAGGGTCTGATAAACCCAACGACTCTAGCTGTGAAAAGACCTGTTGGGAAAACTGTACAGCAGTCTGGCAGAAATTAGGTTTAGACTAAGATCTCACAGCATACACCAAGAGAAACTCCAAATGGATATATGATCTGGATGTGAAAGGTCATAAAGATCATAAATAAATTAGAGGAGCAAAAGAGAGATTACCTTTGAGATACATGGATGTGGAAATAATCCATAGCTAAAGCGATAGAGAAGATGACAGAAGACAAACTGGACAATTTAGATTATAGAAGATTAATACACTCCAACTTCTTGAGATTCATTTCTTCAAATAGCTCAGCACAATCTCTTGCATTCATTTCTTTGTGGCAAGAACATTTGGCATAGGAATGCCAAAGGATCAGCTCTGGAGGGGACTTCCAAAGTTATCCAATACAATGAGTACTGACCAAGTATACTGTTTATACCTTTCCCAGCAATCTGCCACTATCACTGAAATTAGATTTCTCCTTGGATTGGACCCTAGTTCCTGTTTACTTAATACAAGTCAACAATATTTATTGAGTTCTCCCTCCATGCCCAGAACTGAGCCAAGCACTAATGGAAAAATATGGCCTGCCCAGAACCTGGTCCATATGCTCATCTGGGCCAACTATTTACACCTCCACATCACACCATTCACAACTTAATAATGATCCATCAGCTTTGATCCACTCCTCACAATAACAGCTAACAGAGATGTAATTCTCTGAGTTTTACAGAACAGTTTTCGTTCACCATCTCATTTGATTCTCACACACAACCCCATGACATAGGTACCACCTCTATGATCCAGAAAGCAGCATGGTACAGTGGGAAATATTTACTGTATTTGGAGTAGGAGTCTAAGGCTCAAATACAACATTTGCTACACATTTCCTTGTGGTATTTAAAAGCAATTTGCTATTTTTACTTTTCATGTAACAAATATTTTTTGTTAATCTGTTCTTCTTTATAACCCCATGTTAAGCCAATTAAAAAAATAAACTAAAATAAAACTCTCAATGCATAGATACACCATCCAGGCAAAACAAATTCTTACACTAGCCATGTCTGAAAAGTATGAGTCCTTCTGCATTTTATGTTCATGACCACTCTGTGGCAGGAGACAAGAGAAATATTTCATCTTTTTTTTTTTGGACTTGTGTTTCATCATTGTGTTGGCGAGTGTCCCCAAAGTCTTTCAAAATTTTTCCTTAGTGATGTTGCTGCATTATATAAAGCCTTCTCCTAATTCTGTTCACTTCACTCTGCATTAGCCCATAGAGGTCTTCCCACTTGCCTCTGAAATTCTTCATTTCATCATTTCTTATGGCACAATCATATTCCATTACATTCACATACCACCATTTGTTTACATGTTCCCCGGGGCAGGTGACTGGTAGAAGCAGACTCCAGCCCAGCCTTAGCCATTCCCCACTAAGAGGACATTCTCTTGATTTCCAATTTGGAGCTAACATGAAAAGGACTGCTCTCAATATTTTTGTAGATATCAACCATTTTCCTCTTTCTTTAATTTCTTTGGAGGGTGGGCCTGGCAGTGGTATAGATGGGTCAAGGGATCAGCACAATTTGGTAACTTTCTGGATTATGGTGCTTTCCTGTTTCTGACAAACTCTTCAGCATTTATGTACTCCTCCTTTTTTTCATCTTTGTCATCCTGATAGTGGAAATTAGAATGTTAGAGATGTTTGAATTCACATTTCTCTAATAATTAGTGATTTAAAGCACTTTTATATGATTGTTGATTATTTAGATTTCTTCCTTTGAAAATTACCTGTTCATATCCTTTAGGGACTAGCTTCTAATCTTATTAATTTAAATCAGTTCCTCATACAGCTTTGATTTGACATCTTTTTCAGAGAAACTTTTTGCAAAGATTTTTTCTATTACCTCTTCCTTTCTAATTTTTACTATATTGGGTTTTTTATAGAAAACATTTAATTTTCTATAATGTAAATTATCCAGTTTGCCTGCTGTCATCTTAATGCACTTAACTTAAGTACACTCAACGCACTAAAGAGGAGTATGCCAATTCATCAGTCAAGTCAGAAAATTATCCCCAAGGGAAAAATAGCATATGGGAGCAGGTGGGTTATGGAGAGAACAGTGGACCATGATTTTTGTCTTTGTTCTGCCATTGAGTAGCTTTGAGCACTTGGACAGGTCATTGCCCTTCTCTAAGGCTTGGTTGGCAGATGTGTAAAATACCAATGATTGTATCTGGTGACTTGTCAGGACTATGGCAAGGATCAAAGGAGACGATAATTAAGTGTGAGTGCTTTGAAAATGAAAAAGCAGGATACATGTGTGAGATGTTATTGCAGAAAATGCTTACAATCAATCCGATAGAGCTACTCAAGGTCAGACTGGCTCATGTCTTACTATGCTGGCATACAATGGCACAGCCAGGGCATCTCCTCTTCTGCTTCCATCACTTTGTACAGTATGTCCTCTGTGCCTGGATTTATTTTTCTCTTTACCTACATATCTTAGACCACCCTGCTCACCCTCTGTTGAAGATTCAGCTTAAATTCCACTTCACTGGATTCTCCCCATTCATTCTTAAGGGCACTCGTCATCCTCACACTGAAAATTATGCTGTATTTCCTTTTTTTTTCTATAAGTATCTTGTGAATATGCTCCATCTACTGAGAAGTCTATAAGCTTCTTGAAGTCAGGGACTCTCTCATTTTTGTATTGGCATGTTGAATGCCCAATAAAGCACTGGGCTTGTAGCTGGCACCAGAAAAAAATACTTGATTGAGAGGCTCAAAAGAAAGGGAGTCGATTTGCTTCAATACCCACTAGAAACAATGGTTTTTTATAAACAAAGTTTATGCCCCCAATGAAACTTCCGTAAGACATCCAGTATGATGTGTCCAACAGGCAGTTAGAGATGTGAGACTAGAGATCAGCAGAGAGGTTAAGAGTGGAAAATCTGAGAATTATCAGCATAGAGATAATATTTGGAACCACGGGAAATGGTGAGATCATCAGGTGAAATAGAATAGGAGAAGAGGGCTCAGGACAAGAATCTTGGGACACCTATGGTAAGAGGGCAGGATCTGGACAGTGATCCATCAAAGGAGACTGAGAAGGTGCAGGCTGGTGGGGAGGAGAACCAGAGAGCAGGAAGGAGGAGAAGGGGAGTGATGATGTCCAAGACTGCAGAGAGATCAAGAAAAATGAGGACTGAGAAAAGGCCATTGGATTTGGCCATTATGACATCATTGATAACTTTGGAGGGGGCAGTTTGGGTTGAAAGATGCAGTGAGAATCCAGACTGAAGAGTTAAGAAATTAGTGAGAGAAAGAAAGTGGAGACTCATGTTGTGGATGACCTTCTCAAGGAGTTTAGCCACAGGAAACCCAGAGTGGCACAGGACAGTAATTACCAAGGAATGATTGATGAAGTGTGGAGATTTTGAAGAAGGGAGAGATGGGCATGTTTGTAGGCAATAGGGAAATAGCCAATAGCCAGGAAGAACTGGAAGATTAGTAAGAGTGAAGATGCCAGAGAAGGCAGGATGGAAGGAGATCTCTTGTGCAAGAAGAGAAGTCTGACTTTGCTAAGTAAATTCACTTGTCTAAGGTCACATAGCTAGACAGTAGCAGATACTGGACCAGATGCACGTCTCCTGATTTTATATCGCACAAAAGACTTGTGTGGTAAAATCAATGGAAAACAAAGAATTCACTGCAAAAAGTGATTTTCAGGCAAACTTGTCCCATCTCAACCATCACCTCAATTTTTTTCTACAGAGCTTATAATGATTTTATGGGACCACCATATATTATCTTTTATTTTGGGGCATAATGAAGTATACAATCATGTTTTCTTTTAAAAAGATGCTCTAATTAGCCCACTGGGTGGCACTTGCCATGTTGGCTAACACATCACATACCAACCTGAGAGAGCTGCTTGGCACTGGCACAGTTGATGCCCCCAATGAAGACCATGTTTGGCATCATGGGTTTAGGGTAATCCATCATAAAGTCTGTCCTCACAAGCCACACAGATCCATGGCTCAGAACATCCACTATACTCACATCTCTCTGAAGGAGTTCTGAAGCCAAGCTTTCAAAAGGTGAATATAGAATATGGCACACCCCCTTCGGGAACAAAGGGGATAGAATGTTCTTTACCCTCTGTAGGAATGTCATCCGGTCTGTGTTTTCCGTGGCCAGTCTGGGGATATAGGAAGATGGGTCTGGGCACTGGGCACTTTCGGTATCTAAACCACAAGGGAGTCCTCGCAGAAAATAAACAGCTGGAATGGACAGAAACTGAGCCACAACGGCTCCACAGGTATTAGCGGGATCAGTTAAAACAGCATCATAGTGGGCCTCTTCCAGGGACTTCATCAGGTCCTTGTTATAGAATAACTCCTTACAAAAGCCAAGGTACATGTCACTGGCATTCTTCATGCCTGTAATCATATCAGAAAGTCTCTTCAGGAAAGGTTCTGGGTCAAAGATCTTCTGGAAATGATTGCGCATCATGTGGTGGAAAAGGTCCTTGCTGAAAGTGACTGGAAAGGTCCTGAAAGAGTAGTACTGCCCTTCCCTAATGTGCAAGGACAGCTCCGGTACCAGGAGGTCCTTTCAATCTATGAGCCAGTGAACCTCTGACCAAAGACCCAAAACTCAGATAAGAAGACCAAGTCCGTGTATTACATCTTGTCTAACTGACAAAAGGCGACAATAAGCTACAAAGAAGTCAGTCACTTTACCCATGGCCACACAGTGGATCATTTGCAGAACCAGGCCTCCTGGTTCCTAAGGACCTGAGAGACTGGAGAACTAGAGATAACGAGGACACAAAGAAATCTTGGCAAAAGTGTTTGCAAACCAAACCACTCAGACTTATCTCTCTGCCTCAAGCCAATTCTGCAGTTCTGCCTAATGCAGAAATGTCACAAAACTGGTAAGGCAATCTTCATCTTGGCAAACCCTGGGACACTAAAGTTTGGTGGCTAATTAAAAATGTAGCCAGATTTTCTCTTAGAAATGAGATGCTCTAATTAGCTCATTGGATTGCTCTGGCAGTGTTTGCTAACATATCACGTACCACCCTGAGAGAGCTGCTTGGCACTGGCACAGTTGATGCCTCCGATGAAGACAATATTTAGCATGATGGGTTTAGGGTAATCCATCACAACATCTCTCCTCATAAGCCACACAGATCCATAGCTCAGAACATCCACTATACTCACGTCTCCCAGAAGGAGTTCTGAAGCCAGTCTTGCAAAAGGCGAATAAATCATATGGCACGCTACATGATGGGGCAAAGAGTATAGAATGTTCTTTACCCACTGTAGGAATGTCATCTGGTCTGTGTTTTCTGTGGCCAGTCTGGGGATATAGGATGATGGGTCTGGGCACTGAGTGCTTTCAGCATCTAAACCACAGGGGATTCCTCACAAGAAATAAACAACTGGAATGGACAGATACTGTGCCAGAAGGGCTCCACAGGGAAGAGCAGGATCAGTTAAAATGGCACCATAGTGGGCCTCTTCCAGGAACATCATCAGGTCCTTGCTATAGACTAAGTCCATACAAAAGCTAAAGTATATATCAAAAGCCTTTTTCGAGGTTATAATGACATCAAAAAATCTCTTCAGGAAAGGTTCTGGGTCAAACAGCTTACAGGGACTATTGCGGTTCATCGCCTGGAAAAGATCCTTGCTGAAAGTGACTGGAAAGGTCCTCAGAGTGTAGTACTGTCCATCCCTGAGGTGCATGGACAGCTCCGGTGCTAGGACAACATTTCCATGGCCTCTCAGACTGAGCTCCTGGACCACTTCATGCATGCTGAGCCAGTGGCTGCCGTCCAGGGGTATCACTAGCAGCTTCTCTGCTTTGGCAAAGCCCCAGAAAGCAGTACAGAAAGCCAGCCCCACCAAAGCCCTTTGTGAAGGTTGGAGCCCTGTGGCTGTCTCTGCAAAGACCAGAACTCCTGAGAGTGAGGAAGGTCTATGTAAACTCTGCTCTGTTCCCTGTCTTGACAACTTTGTGCCTTATCTTTGTCTGGTCAAGAAAACAATAAATTTACTGAAGGAAAAGGTAATTTGAAGAGAGAATGAATGTTTGGTTCTGAACATAGATTAACTTTCTTAGATTAATTATTAAAAGAAATAGCAATTTCTCTCTCTCCACTGATCTCTCTTCCTCTGAATGAAAAACGTACTCAGAACAAAACTGTCTTGTCAATATTCATATGTCACAATCACAGCCTTCCAAAGTAGAGGTTGAGGGGGATTTAGAAGTCATCTCTTCCAATTCCCCCATTTTACAAAAGAGAAAACAGGCCAAGGAAAGGAAGGGACTTATCTAGGAACTTGGCTGCCCACTCTCATTGCCAACTTTCTTCTCCTCCTTTATCTGCACATTTCCCGTTAATGAGTTGTCTGCACCAGATGGAATTTCCTCCTCCTAACTTCTCACTTACTCCCTTATGATGTCATTTTGGTTCCTGAACTGACTTTTCTCCTACACTGGACTCTGGTGTACCTTGCTTCTTCCTTGGATTTCTCTCACCATATACTGAACTGCTCTGATTCTCAGCCTCTTCCTCTCTAGCTTCCCGTTTGGTTTTCTGTCTGAGTTTCATTCTTGGAAGACCCCAAGGCCCTGTGAAACATCTGATGTTCAGTTGTTAGGTACTAAAGGAGAGCATCCCCCTCTCTTTTCCCAGAACTCTTTGTAACCTGCTCTTCCAAGAATACAATGTCTGTGAGATCATATCTGCCTATGTGCCATGAAGAGAAGATGATGTGGTCATAGGACGCAAGTGTCTCCTACCCTTCCTGTCTGCTCATATGAACATTTCTGCCTTCTTGGTCAGAAACAGGCCCTGAGGTGTAATTCACTGCATCAGAGGAAGACTTGAACTATCATCTTCCCCTCTCCATGGCCACCTTTCTATCATCTAGGCCACACCGCTTCTCTGTCTTAAGTCATTTCTCAAGATTTGTTTAGTGAATTGAATCAGAATTGCAATTGAAACACAAATCAGTCTGTTTTTCCAACTTCTCAATCCTCTCCACCCAAACCCTTCCATTCCTGATGATGGCATTCCCAGGATTCCAGTCACCTGGATTCACAGTCTTGGGTTGGGTCATTCCTCTCCTTCAACCCTAGTCTCCAATCAGGTCCCATGCCTTGTTGAGTCTATGTTTATATCATCTGTCATATATCTTCCTTCTTCTTCACTCACAGAGCTTCCAGCCTAGTCAGGGCTCTCATCACCTGGCACTCTGTCCACTGTGCTATGTAGCTGCCCTCAATTCTCCAGACTCATAGATTTAGAAATTGAAGAGACCTTAGAATTCAATGAATCCAGGCTCATTTTATACATGATGGAACTGATGTCTAGAGAGTGGGCATCTTTAACCAGTAAATGGCTTTCCCAGCATAACAGATTGAGAAAATATTTGAACCAAAGATTTCATGAATTAAGTCAAGTCCAGTGCTCTATTCACCAAACCATGCTGTCTCTCACCATTTGGGGAAAGACTAGAAGGTCTCTGAGGTCCTTTCAATCTATGAGCCAGTGAGCTTCTGAACAAAGACTTTAACAGGTCCAAGTCTGTGTATTATATCTCCCTTAACTGACTAAAGAAGAAAATATACTGCAAAGAAGTCAGACACCTTTACACGTGGCTGCACTGTTGGTCAGTGGCAGAACCAAGTCTCCTGATTTCTAATGATCTGAAAGACTAGAGACCTAGAGCCAATGAAAACACAAAGAAATCCTGGAAAAATGCAAACGAAAACCCTCACCCATATCTCTGCCTCAGTTCTGCTTAATTCATAAAATGTCACAAAGCTTATAAGGCAATCTTTATCTATATCACCAAAAGTTTGGGGACTAATTAAATATGTAGCCCTATATTCTCTTAGAAATAATATGCTCTAGTTAATCTACTGGGTGGCACCTGCAATGTTGGCTAACGCATCATATACCAACCTGAGAAAGATGCTTGGGACTGGCACAGTTGATGCCCCCAATGAAGACCATGTTTGGCATGATGAGTTTAGGGTAATCCATCACAAAGTCTGCCCTCACAAGCCACACAGATCCCTGACTCAGAACATCCACTATACTCATGTCTCTTTGAAGGCCTTCTGAAGGCAGGTTTCCATAGGTTTCATGGTGACATGGCATGCTATGTTCTGGGCCAAAGGATATAGAATGTTCTTTGCTTGCTGTATGAATGTCGTCTGCTCTGTGTTTTCTGTGGCCAGTCTGGGGTTATAGAAAGATGGGTCTGGGTACTGAGTGCTTTCAGCATCTAAACCACAGGGGAGTCCTCACAAGAAATAAACAGTTGGGAGGGCCAGATACTTTGCCAGAAGGGCTCCACAGAGATTAGTGGGATCAGTTAAAACAGCATCACAGTGGGCCTCTCCCAGGGACTTCATCTGCTCCTTGTCATAGAATAAGTCTGTACAAAAGCTAAGGTACATGTCAGCCATCCTCTTAAAGAGTGTATCAATGTCAAAAAATCTCTTCATAAAAGGATTTGAGTCAAACATCAATTGGAAATCAGATCCCGCTAATTCTTAAAAGTAGTCCTTGCTGAATGCGACTGGAAAGGTCTTCAAAGTGTAGTACTGTCCTTCCTTGACATAAAGGACAGCTTCAGTGCCAGGACAACACTTTGATGGCCTCTCAGACTGAGCTCCTGGACCACTTCATGCATGCTGAGCCAATCCCAGCCATCTCCCCTCATTGACAAAGCCCAGGCAGGCAGCACCAAGAGCCAGCCACACCAGAGCTCAGGGCCAAGGTCGGAGCTTTGTGGCCATCTCTGCAATGTCCAGGATCCCTCAGATATAGCAGGATTGGTAAGCTTCTTTCTTTTCCCTTTCAAATTCTGGCAGTTTTCACAACCCTGTGTGTATATTTACCTGGTTGAGGAAGCAATAAGTTTCATGAGGCAAAGAGTAATTGCAAGAGAGATTGGCCTTTTGGTTCTTCACATATGTGTTTGATTTACTTCCTTAGATTAATCATCGAAATGAATGTCAATCTCTCTCTCTCCCTCTCTAGTGATCTCTCCTCTTTTGGAACAAAAACATCATTGGTTGGTTGCTGTCCTTTGTTCTGGAAGAGGACCAAAATAACATCACTGTGCTTGAGTCAAGATTCAGTGTGTCCGACTGTGGCTGATCAGGCCAACAGGAGCTCGGAATGCTCTACCACAGGTTGGGCAAAAATAGTCTTTGGGAACAACTGGAGCAGATCCTTCAAACTTATGCATCCTGCATTTCACTTGAGCTATTTCAATTCTGCTTTGCTCCTAGAGCACAGGACCTTCTCTGATGTGGGAATGTCACATGCTGAGTGATCCTGTGCCAATGTCTCCCATGTCTCAAAGCAGTTCCAAAGTTCTTGAGAGAGACCTTGAGAGTGTCTTTGTACTGCTTCTTCTGACCACCATGTAAATGTTTTCCCTGTGTGTAGTGTGTACTCAGGAAGGAGTAGTACCTCTGGTGTGATGGCTGCCGAGCCCTTTTCAGGGCTGCTTTCCACCTTTGGTGTCCACCTGGTCCACCAAAAACATACTCAGAGCAAAACTGTCTTGACAACACTTGTATGTCAGGATTACAACCTCCAAATTTAGAGGTGGAGGGGGATTTAGAAGTCATCTCATCCAATCCCCCATTGTACAGAAGAGAAAATTAAGGCCAAGAAAAGGGCAAGACTTTCCCAGGAACTTGGCTACCCACTCTCATTGCTGACTTTCAGCTCTTCCCTTATCTGCTTATTTCCCATTAGAGAGTGGTCAGCACCACGTTGAAATTCTTCCTCCTGACTTCTTACTTACTCCCTCATGATATAGTTTCTGTTCCAGTCTGACCTGACTTTTCTGTTGCACTGGACACTGGTGTCCACTCCTTCTTACATGGATCTTTCTCTTCATTTTCATCACTGCTCTGATTTCCTCCTTCCTCTCTAGCTTCCTTTTTGACTTGATGTCTGTTTGTTATTCTTGGAAGACACCACGGCCTCTTGAGCCATCTGATGTTCTGTCAGAACTCTTTGTATGTGGCTCTCACAGTCAGTGTGTGTCAGATCATACCATAAGAGAAGATGATAATGGTCATAGAACCCAGTTGTCTTCCATCTTTCCAGTCTGCTCATAGTAGCATTTCTGCTTCTTGGTCAGAAACAAGCCCTGATATGTAATTCATTGGGTCAGAGGAAGACTTCAACCCTCATCTTCATCTCTTTACCACTCCCTCTGTCACTCACACCACACTGCTTCTCTGTCTTAAATAATTTCTCCAGAAGTGTTTTATGAATTAAATTTGGCATTGCAATTGAACCACAAATCAGTCTATTTTTGCCACTTCCAGATCCTCTTAACCCAAACCCTTCTAGCTCTGTTGATGGCATCCTCAGCCTGCCACTTACCTGGATTCATAACCTTGGGTCTGGCCTTTCCTCTCCTTCAACCCCAGTGTCCAGTTACTTCCCATGTCTTAGTGAGTCTATGTTCATATCATCTGTCATATCTCTTGCCTTTTCTACACTCACAGAGCCACAAACCTTGACAACGCTCTGATTGCCTGCTTTTTTTGGAAGATCTCTAGCTTGTCAACCAATGCCCTCCTAAAACTATGTCTTCCCAAAACCCCACCCTACAACCCAGATGTGGTCTGATATGGCAGGATAGAACAGAAAAATCCCTCTGCTAGTCTGAGACATCTTCCCTCTAATAACTGGACCAAAGGAATATTGTTTGTATTAGCTTCCTGGCCTGCCTCATTATTGGCTTTAGCAAAAAGAAATGAAGATGAGTCAATAAAAGAGAAGATGAATCTCTCCTGTTCCCCTTGTTCTTTAGTTCCTGGGATGCCCTGCCCCAGCCCTTCCAGCTGCTCTCCAGGCTAAGATGCTGAGGCCCCAAGGACACACAAGTAGCAGAATGAAGATTCAAACTTGGGTTTCTTGTCGTTCAATCTAGATCTTTGTTATTTCATGTTATAATAAACATGATTGATACATATGAGATAATAATATGTAGTCTATACTGTGATAATATGTCACAGAATAACATTGTTAACATGTTACTATATGTAGGGATGACTGTTCACAACCCTACTCCACTCTCTTACATTCTCTCTCTCTCTCTCTCTCTCTCTCTCTCTCTCTCTCTCTCTCTCTCTCTCTCCCCTCTTCACACATACACACACGTACACACTACACACACACACACACACACACACACACACACATCTCCACTCTGATGACCATCTAACCTCTTTGAACTTTCATGTAGTTTAGGCACATTACTCAATGGGCCTTCAAAAGTAGATGGAAGATCCATGAAAGGTTTCCTTGGAAATGATATGTGGAAAGTGACTACAAATCAATGAAAGCAGCCCTTGGGCTTAATGACCATCCTGTCTCTTTCTGAATGAAGAGGATTCCTAATAAGTTTCCATGAGTCAAGGAGCCCAATGCAGCTGTGTTCAGTGGTTGGCCTACCACAGCAGGATGGGACAAGGCAGAGTAGAGAGTTCATCTCTATTGCTGGGCAGGTCTGTCTGGTAGAAGCTTGGTTTTCATGGCATCCCTCAGGTCTCAGTTCACACTTCACCTGCTTCAAGAGACTTTCCTCTGCTCCCCAGCTATGAGTTCTTCCTCTCTTCCATTGCCTTCCATCAAATGCATCTGTCTTGAATGTGCCTCATTATTTGTACATTGTTTTCTCCCATTAGAGTGTCTGCTTCTAAAGGGCAGGGGTGGTTTTTCCATTCCTGTGTATATCAGAGCCCAGAACAGTGGCTAGCATGCAGGAAGCAGTTCATAATGCCCTGTCACTCAATGCCTCAGTGCCTGAAACATCGATCTTAGGCTAAGAGTGAAGGAGGAATTGCTAGCTGTTTAGGTGGAGGGAGTTCCCACCCCAAAGAAATCGGAGTACAGATAAAAAGAAAGAAACATTTCACTGGCGTCATGAAATGATAAGAAGTTCATTGGTTAATCATTTGCCTCTGGCCTACATGACTGCCACAAGCTCCCAGGCCTCATCTAGCCAGAGTCTGAGGGGAGCGGACTTGGGCTGGAGGCCTGGACCTGGGTCAGGAGGTCAAGGTTGGACAATTACTAGCTTGGGCAAATCTTTTCACCTATCTCAACCTCAGTTTGCAATTGTGCAAGTGGAGATAATTAGGATACCTGCCTCATATAATGCTGAGAGGATCCAATGTCTCTCTGTTTCTGTCTCTGTCTCTCTGTCTCCTCTCTCTTACACACACACACGCACACACACACACTTTCCGCTCTGATAACCATCTGGCCTCTGTTGCCTTTTACATGGTTTAGGCATGTCACTCAATGGGCCTTCAGAGGTAGATGGAAGAACTATGAATGGGGTTTGCTATGAAATTTGGAAAGTGTTTGTCCAACAAATTAATGAGATGAAGCCCTGGGAATAATGACCACTGTGTCTCTTTCTGAAGGAATAGTATTCCCCATCAGTCTTCATGAGTCAAGGAGCTCAGTGCAGCTGTCCAGGTCTCTCTCCCACATGGTCTGATGGGATAGGGCAGAGCAGTCTTCATAACTATTGCCTGGTATGTCTCTCTGGTAGAACCTTGGCTTTCCTGGCATCCTTCAGGTCTCAGTTCACACTTCACTTGCTTCAGGATTCTTTCCTCTTCTCCCCAACTATGAATTCTTCTTCTCTTCCATTACCTTCCATCAACTGCATCTGTCTTCAGAGTGCCTCATTATTTTCACAATGTAATCTCCCGTTAGAGTGTCTGCTTCAAAAGGGGAGTGATCTTTTATCATTTCTATGCATACCAGAGCCCAGCATAGTACCTGGCATGTAGGAAGCAGCTCATAATGGCCTGTCACTCAAAGCCTCAGTGCCTGAAACAGCTATCTAAGGCTAAGAGTGAAGGAGGAATTGCCAACTGTTTAGGTGGAGGGAGTACTCACCCCAAAGAAATCTGCAGTACTGATAAAAAAGGAATCTTTCATCAGGGTCAAGGAATGATAAGAAGTTCATTGGTTAATTGTTTCCCTCCGGCCATGAGATTGCTGCCACATCTTCCAAAGGGTACAGTGTATCAGATCCTATCTGCTTACATACCATAAAGAGAAGATGATGTGGTCATAGGAACCAAGTGTCTCCTACCCTTCCTGTCTGCTCAAACTGACATTTCTGCCTTCTTGGTCAGAAACTGGCCCTAATTTGTAATGCTTTGGGTCAGAGGAAGACTTGAACCCTCATAGTCCTGACTCCAAGGCCACCTCTCTATCATCTACAGCATACTGCCTCTCTCTCTCTTAAGTCATTTCTCCACAAGTGTTCACAGAATTGAATTGGGATTTGCAATTGAAACACAAATAAGGCTATATTCTCCGCCTTTCTATTCATCTTCACCAAACCCCTTCCATCTCCGTTGATGGCAGTCTCAGCCTGCCAGTCAACAGGATTCACAGCTTTAAGTTTGATCCTTACTCTCCTTCAGTCTCAGGCTCCAGTCACTTCAAATGTCTTAGTGAGTCTATGTTCATATCATTGGTCGTATCTCTTGCCTTTTCTCTACTCACAGAGCCTCCACTCTCTACACTGTGCTCTCTAGCTGACCTCATTTCTACAGGCTCATAGATTTAGAAACTGAAAAGACATTAGAAGTCTCTGAGTACTGGTCCATTTTCCAGATAACTAAACTGATATCCTAGGAGTGGGTATCTCTGTCCAGTAAGTGGCTTCCCCAGCATCACAGTGTTAAAAAATCTTTGAATCTAAGTCTTAATGACTTCAAGTCCAGTGTTCAGTCCACCAAACACATTGACTCTCACCATAAGGAAAAAGTGGAGAGGGATTAAAAGTTCTCAGAGATCCTTTCAATCTACGAACCAGTGAGCCCCTGACTGGAGACCCAAAGGCACAGTTAAGAAGACCAAGTCTATGTAACTGACAACAGGGGACAATAAATTGTAAAGAAGTCAATTACCTTTACCCACAGCCACACAGTGGATCATTTGTAGAATCAGGTCTCCTGCTTCCTGAGGACCTAAGAGACTAGAGAACTAGAGACAATGAGGACACAAAGAAATCAAGGAAAAAAGAGTTTACAACCAGAACTCCTCAGATAGATCCATGTGCCTCAAACCAACTCCACAGTTCTGCCTAATGCAGAAATGTCACAAAACTAACAAGGCAATTTTCTTCTCAGCACAGCCTGGGACACTGAAAGTTTGGGAATAATTAAAAATGTAGCTAGATTTTCTCTTAGAAATAAGATGTTCTAATTAGCTCATTGGGTGGCACTGGCAATATTGGCTAACACATCACATACCAACCTTAGAGAGCTGTTTGGTACTTTCACAGTTGATGCCTCCAATGAAGACCATGTTTGGCATGATTGGTTTAGGGTAATCCATCACGAAGTCTAATCTCATAAGCCACACAGATCCATGGCTCAGGACATCCACTATACTCACGTCTCTCTGAAGTAGTTCTGAAGCCAGGCTTACAAAAGGTGAATACATCATATGGCACAACACGTTATGGAGCAAAGAGTATAGAACGTTCTTTACCCGTTCTTGGAATGTCATCCGGTCTGTGTTTTCTGTGAATATTCGGGGGACATAGGAAAATGGTTCTGGGCACTGAGTGCTTTTAGCATCTAAACCACAGGGGATTCCTCGCAAGAAATAAACAGCTGGAATGGACAGATACTGTGCCAGAATGGCTCCACAGGGAAGAGCAGGATCCGTTAAAACGGCATCATAGTGGGCCTCTTCCAGGGACTTCATCAGGTCCTTGTTATAGACTAAGTCCTTACAAAAGCTAATGGACGTATCTAAAACTTTCTTCAATTGTGTGATGACATCAAAAAATTTCTGCAGGAAAGGTTCTGTGTTAAAGATCTTATGGGAATTATTGTACATCATCTCGTGGAAAAGGTCCTTGCTGAAAGTGACTGGAAAGGTCCTCAGAGTGTAGTTCTCTCCTTCCTTGATGTGCAAGGACAGCTCCGGTGCCACGACGACACTTTTGTGGCCTCTCAGACTGAGCTCCTGGACCACTTCACGCATGCTGAGCCAGTGGCTGCCATCCATGGGTATCACCAGCAGCTTCCCCCCTTCGGCAAAGCCCAGGCATGCACCACAGAGAGCCAGCCCCACTAAAGCCCAGGACCAAGGTCGCAGCCCTGTGGCCATCTCTGCAATGTCCAGGATCCCTCAGAAAGAGCAGGAGCTGTAGACTCTCCTCTCTTCCTTGCAAGAACCTGGCAGTTTTGACAGTGTTGTTCCTTATATTTGTTTTTGTCATGGAAGCAATAAATTTCACAAGGCAAAACAATTTCAAGAGACCTTTAACCTATGTTACTGGTTGACTTCCTTAGATTAAACATTACAAGAAATGTCAATACCACTCTCTCCCTCTCCCTTGTTCTCTCTTCCTGTGGACCCAAACATGCTCAGAGCAAAACTGTCTTGACAACACTTGTACATCAGGATCACATCCTCCCAATTCCAAGGGGGAAGAGGATCTAGAAGTCATCTCATCGAATCCCTCCATTGTACAGAAGTGAAAACCGAGGCCAAGCCAAGGGAAAGACTTTCCCAGGAACTTGGTTGCCCACTTTCATTGGCAACTTTCTTCTCCTCCATTTTCTGCCCATTTCCCATTAGCGAGTGGTCGGCACCAGACTCAATTTCCTTCTGCTGAGTTTTAACTTAATAATGTGGTTTCTGACTTGACTTCTTCTGCTGCACTAGAGGCTAGTGTCCCCTCCACCTTTCTTGGATTTTTCTCTCTATTTTCTGCACTGCTCTGATTCTCCTCCTTCCTCACTAGCTTCCTCTTTGGCTTTTTGTCTGCTTTTCTGTCCTTTCTCAGAACTCTTTGTAATCTGCTCTCCCAAGTCTACAGTCAATATCAGATCCTATCTGCTTATGTACCAGAAAGAGAAGATGATGTGGTCATAGGAACCAAGTGTCTCCTACCCTTCTTTGTCTGCTCATACTGACATTTCTACCTACTTGGTCAGAAATAGGCCCTGATGTCTAACTGATTGGATCAGAGAAGACTTGAACCCTCATCATCCTCATTCCATAGCCTCCCCTGTATCATCTGTCACATTGCCTCTCTGTCTTAAATCATTTCTCCACAAGTGTTTATTGAATTGAATTGGCATTGCAATTGAAACAGAAATCAGTCTATCTTCCCACTCCTCTTCACTCAAACCTTCCATCTCTGTTGATGGCAACTTCAGGCTTCCAGTCACCTGGATTCACAACCTTGGGTTGGGTCTTTCCTCTCCCGCAACTCCTTTCTCCAGTCACTTCCCAAGTTTTATTGAATCTATATTCATATCTCTTATATTTTCTCCAGTCACAGAGCCTCCAACCTAGTCAAGGCCTTCATCATCTGGCACTTTATCCACTGTGCTCTCTATTGACTTATAGATTTAGAAATTGAAGAGACCTTGGAAGTCACTGAGTCTTCTCACTTTCAAATGATGAAACTGAAGCCCAAAGAGTGGGCATCTCTGTCCAGTAAGCGGCTTCCCCAGACTCACAGAGTGAGAAAATCCAGTCTTCATGACTTCAAGTTCAGTGTTCTATCCACCAAATCTGGTTGCCTCTCACTTTTTGTAAAGTGAGGAGAGAAACTAGATGGTCTGTGAGGTCCCTTCAATCCATGAGCATGTGAGCCAATGACCAAAGACTTAAAGACTCATTAAAGAAGCCCAGGTCTGTGTATTACATCTTCTTTAATGGACTAATGATAAAAATAAACTGCAAAGTCAGTCCTCTTTACCCATGGCCACACAGTTAGTCTTTGGTAGAACAAGATCTCCTGATTCCTAATGACCAGAAAGATTATAGAACTAGAGACAATGAGAACACAAAGAAATCATGGCAAAAATGCAAACAAAACCCTTAATACATATCCCTCTGCCTCAATCCAACCCCATAGTTCTGCCTTGTCCAGAAAATGTCACTAACCTTATGATGCAATCTTTTTCTTGGTGCACCCAGGGACAACGAAAGTTTGGGGACTAATTAAAAACATAGTCAGATTTTCTCTTAGAAACAAGGCCATCTAATTAACCCACTGGGTGGCAGTGCAATGTTGGCTAATGCATCACATACCAACCTGAGAGAGCTGCTTGGCATTGGCACAGTTGATGCTCCCAACGAAGACCATGTTTGGCATGATGGGTTTAGGGTAATCCATCACAAAGTCTGACCTCACAAGCCATATAGATCCATAGCTGAGAACATCCACTATACTCATGTCTCTCTGAAGGAGTTCTGAAGCCAGGTTTGCAAATGGTGAATAAAGCATATGGCACACCATATTAAGGGGCAAAGAGAATAGAATGTTCTTTACCCGCTGTAGGAATGTCATCTAGTCTGTGTTTTTGGTGCTCATTCTGGGGATATAGGAAGATGGGTCTGGGCACTGAGTGCTTTCAGCATCTAAACCACAGGGGACTCCTCTCAAGAAACAAACAGCTCGAGCTGACAGATACTGTGCCAGAAGGTCTCCACAGGGAATAAAGGGATCGGTTAAAATG
>CM053627.1:7441509-7466888 GCA_028646595.1 Phalanger gymnotis | reverse complement strand
TGTTGTAGGCTCTTTGATTTTGTTGACTTCTTCTGGCTGTATGTTTTGGTCTTCTTTGTCACCAAAGAAGGATTCTAGAATCTGAGACTGAATCTGGATGTGTTTTTGCTGCCTGGCCATGTTCCCAGCCAACTCACTTGACCCTTGAGTTTTTCAACGGGGTATGACTGCATGTAGACTAAAGAGTTCTATGTTCCAAGCGTGGGGGGATGCGCCAGCTCTGCCACACCAGCACTCCTCCTTCCCCAAGAACCCCCAACCTGGACTGGATTTAGATCTTCAGCAGGCTCTTCACTCCTGCTCTGATCCACCACTTAATTCCTCCCACCAGGTGGGCCTGGGGCCAGAAGCAACTACAGCTGTAGTTCTGAAGCTGCCCCACCTCTGCTACCCTTGGGGTGGTGGCTGAACCACAAACTCTATCCCAGTCCCCAGCAGCTTCTCCAACCAATCTGCTCAGTTGTTCTTGGTGTTTGTGGGTTGAGAAGTCTGGTAACTGCTGCAGCTCGCTGATTCAGGGTGCTAAGGCATGCTCTGCCTGGCTCCTGGTCTGGTTGGTCCATGTCACCCACACTGGGCCCCACTCTGCTGAGCTCCACTCCCCTTGGCTCCCAGCTCTGTGTGGTATGGACCTTACCCAGAGACCATCTAGGCTGTCCTGGGCTAGAACCCTGCTTCCCTATGCTATTTTGTGGGTTCTGCAGTTCTAGAATTGGTTCAGAGCCATTTTTATAGGTTTTTGGAGGGACTTGGTGGGGAGCTCATGCTAGTCTCTGCTTTCTAGCTGCCATCTTGACTCTGCCCCCCTTGCCCCTAACTCTTTACCGACCTCCTATCTTGAATCTCCAACACCCTTCAGACATCTTGGACTGGATTTCTAGTAGATGTGTCAAACTCCATTTGTCAAAAACAGAACTCTCATCATCCTTCCTCCTAAATTTCCACCCCCCTCTTTTCTACCTTGGCTATTACAGTTGTTGGCAATATCATCCTCCCAGGACCTCTGAGAGTCATCCTGCATTCCTCATTGTCTCTCACTCCCCATGTCCAGGATGTTGACAATGTCTGGCAATTTTACTCTGTAGCATTTCTCCAATATGCACCTTTCTTTCCTCTCACACTGCCCCCACTGTAGTGGACTATTGCAATATCCCTGGACTACTGCAATAGCTTCTAGGAGTCTGCCCACCTCAAGTCTCTCCTTACTTCAATCCAGCCTCCATTCAGCCACCAAAGTCATTTTCCTAGAGTGTAGAACCAATAATGTCACCGCCCCTCCCTCCACTGTTTCAACCATCCGGCTAGCAGCTTCTGTGGGGGCGTAAGATCCCCCCACAGCCAGCACCCAGAAAGCTGCCCGCAGCACAGGTTCTTTTGATCTGCTTAACTAAGGAAAGCAAGGTGAAGGTTTTGACAAGCTTACTTTAATTCAGCACACAAATATCATTCACTTAGCTCAGGGAGAAAAGCCAGCACCCCGAACTTCAGAGTAAGTGAGAAACAAAGTACAAAGGTCAACAGACAGACCCAATACAGATTCATAGTCACCAACATCCGGGTTCAGCCCAGGAGCTCAGGACAAGGGCTGCCCAGAGTCACGCGCCTCCACTGCTGCGAGAGTGCGCTCCAAGCTCATTTTACATGTTTTTCAGCGTCAGGGGTGAGTCACACATGCGACTCACCCATGTGACCTAAAATCGTCACAAAGAGGCGACTTAAACCCACGTGGTCTAAAAGCCTCGGCTGTCCCAGACACGCAAACCAGGCCCTCCCTGGAGGTAGCCCCACCTTGGGCCCCACCTTAGTTGCCAATCCACATCTAGTAGGGGTTTGGGCCTGGGGCTTAGCACTTAGTAAGACTCAATGAAATACACTGAATTACTCAACGCAAACAAAAACCAAACTCTTCGAGGGCACTTGTTGAACTAAGTGCTAAGGAGCCCATTTTGCTTCCCAACACGCCCACTCAGCAAACTCCAGGGGTTCTTTAGGAGCAAATACAAAATGCTCTGTGTGTCATTCAAAGTCCTTCAAAACCCAACCCTCTCCTCCTTTTCCAGTCTTCTTACCTCTTTCTCCCCACCATCTACTTTTTTGATCCAGTAACACTGGTCCCCTCACTGTTCCAAGAATAAGACACTGTATTTCTCAACTCCAGACATTTTCTCAAGGGCACTTTTCCTTTCCTCTGCGATCCCTACCTACCTTCCTGGCTTCCTTTAAGTTCCAACTACAGTTCTATCTTTTACTGAAAACCTTCACTGACCTCTCTTAGTTTTAGTACATGCATTCTCTTAATTAATTCCTGTTTATCTTGTATAGAGCTTGTTTTGCATATATTTGTTTGCATGTTATCTCTCAGCTTTTAGTTGGTAAGCTCCTTGAGGGCAGGAACTGTGCTTTTTTTTCTTTTGGGGAGGGGAAGGAGGGCAGTTGGGGTTAAATGACTTGCCCAAGGTCACACAGCTAGCGCTCATCAAGTGTCTGAGGCCTGATTTGAACTCAGGTCCTCCTGACTCCAGGGCTGGTGCTCTACTCACTGCACCACCTAGCTGCCCTCTGTCTTTTGTTTTTTGCTTTTATCCCAAGTGCTTAATACCATGCCTGGACTGTAGTAAGTGTTTGATACATGTTTATTGCTTCGTTGCTTTGTGCATTATAAAGCAATGATGTGGTCACATGTGATGATGTGGTCACAAGCTGCTACTCCTTCATGTCAGTTCATGCAAACATTTCTGCTTACTTGGTCAGAAACAAAGCCCAAATTGTGATTCAGTGTGTCAGAGGAAGACTTGAGCCTTTCTACTTCATACATAGTAGTTGCTTAGCAAGTGTTTAAGGAATTGGACTGAATTGGAATTAGCACTGAAGCAACTCGTTCCACCTGATATCAACCCCTTTTCATCCAAACTCTTCTGCTTCTGCTGATGGCCTCACCAGCCTTCCAATTATTCAGGCTCACTATTCCAGAGGTAACCTTGACTCTTCCCTCTCTTTCAAGTCCAACATTCAGCCAGTTTGGAGCACTTGCAACTCTAATTCACCACCATCTCCTTCATCCATCCCCTTCGCTTTCTTTCCAGAACCCCTGTCTCAGTTTGTGCCTTCATCCCCTCTTGCCTAGACTATCACAAAATCCATGCTCTATCCCAATCTTCCAGTCTTTTTCCATTCAATCTGATCCAACACAGCATTTGTTAAGCCCTGACTCTGTTTGAGGTACCACACTGGGCCCTGGGGCTACAAGCACAAAAAGGAAATAATCCTCACCTTCTGGGAGCATGTATTCTTCTAGGAGAATTGAACATGTGCACAGACGAGCACACACAACATAGAGGGGAGAAATGGGGCAGTGGGAATGGCTTTGAGTTCTAGATGCCAATAGACCTGTGCCTTGAGGAGGAATTCCACAAGGCTGAAGCAAGGATGAAGAACATCAAGCCAACTGTGAAAGGGCATGGAGGAAGCAGAAGGGGGTTTGCCCACAGTGTCCTCTTGGTTCTTTCCCAGGCTTCCCCCTTGGCTACTATGAGTAGATAAGATCTATTCCCATCACTGTCATTCTCTTGTTCCCAATTTCATCAGGCCTCAGCCTCATTTCAGAAGCAGCAGCAAATTGTTGAATCTCAGAGCTGCAAGGGAGCTGAAAGAGCATACCTGACTGCTACTAATAATAATGAATAATAATAATGAGCTAGCATTTCTGTGGTGCTTGAAGGTTTGAGAAGTTCTTCACAAATTGTTATCTTATCCTCATAACAACCCTGGGAGGTAGGTGTGCTTACTATTCCCATTTTTACAGATGAGAAAACTGAGGTCTGAGAGAAGTTAAGTGACTTTTCCAGGGTCCCACAGCATGTATCTGATTTGGGATTTGAACTAAGGCCTTCCAGACCCAAGGAATAGCACCAAGCCTGACACATAATATTTGTTGATTAAGAAGTTACATACAGCTTTTGCTTGAAATGCTGTTATGTGATGGGATAGACTACCCTCATGGGCTGTGGGTGATTCTCTGGAAGTCATGAAGGAAACACGGCTGTTTTCTTAAGAGACTCAGAAGAATGGTTAATAGATGGATGAGTGGCCATGGCTAGGCTGCAATATGGACCCCTGAAGAAATTATCCATTTCAGTGATATCTCACATCCATTGAGGAATTTAGGACTGAAGCATTACTGACTTGTTCTATCCTTTTGACCAGTCTGGCTGAAGGCCTGGCATTCTGTAGCTGTGAGCCAAGCATCAGCCCCATTATAGAAGACATCATTTGGATGGCCTTAGTCCAATGACTCACCACCTTTGGGTACTTATTCATTAATCCTGGTGTTTCCTCTCTCTTATGCCATCTATCATTTTCTACCATCATATATGTGGAGCCCTCATCTCCTCAAGGGCAGAGAGCAAAACTTAGGTTCAATTCAATTCAATTTGACAAGCACTGGATATATATTAGGGCCAGTGCCTGTTGTATGTTTGGCATACAAAGACTGAACCAAAAGGGTACCTGCTTAAAGAGCAACAGGTTAGAAAGGATGTGGGGCCAAGCCTGGGCACAAGTCAGTAACACAAAGAAGATGGAACAGATCTGTTTCCACAGGTGGATCCAGGGTGATACTAAGAGGGAGAGCCTATGACCCAAGGGGGAGGAGGAAGATCAGGAAGAGTATCCTGGCACATGGGCTGTGCTTTCCACAAAGCTGGTAGGCAGTGTATTACTGAGATGGGGATTGTCTGTGCCAAGGTGGGAGATGTGGCATGGATGATGTGGAAGGGAAGTAAAGGGGATGAGTTTAGCAAGTGGGACAGAGGGTGTGGAAGGAGAATCGGAGGAAAGGAAATTGGCAAGGTCAGTGGAAACCATACTGCACATAATAGATGCTACATAAGTCTCTGGTGATTTTGGAATGCTTATTTCCCCCACTTCATTCTCTATATTCCCCGTAAAATGAGAGGGATTTGAGCTGCCATTGATGGCTGCCTCCAGATCAAAATCTAGGAGCTTTGAATTCTCTGATTCCTTTTAAATAAGAAGGGCATAGTAGACCTTTGTTGAATGAATGCAAAAAACATCATCCTTGAAGTACTCGTTAGGTTGGGCTTTGGTCAGCTCCAAACCATGTTCGATGATCTGAGATAGCAAATCTTCAAAATAAACAATAACTTCTATATGACAGCAAAGCCCCTAAGTCATCATGGGAACATCTCTATTTTTCTGTTGTGCCTACTGATTGTGACTCCATGGTCCCTCCCACTATATAGAGCACTTTGTTATTTGCCCTTTGTTAAACATTTGCTGATGATCTGTTTCCACAGGTGGATTTGGGTTTCCAATTAAGAAATTTTGTCTAAAATGCAAGCCTGTGGTTGAATCTCTGGAAATTAGAACACACACACACACACACACACAGAGGTTGATTGCAGAGCCTCATTGCATAGGAGGGTATAGAAGGAGGGCTAGGACATTTTCCTTTTTGTCTTAGTGGTCCCAGTGCCTGACACATAGTGGCCACTAAATTAATGCTACCCATTTAGCATGTGGCATTGATATGACACATGCAGGATTATTCTGCAGGATGCCAGGAGGCAGGTCTCATCAATTTTATTATGTACAATTTACACGTGAGGAAACTGAAGTGCACAGCAGTATGGTCAGTTGCCCTTGGTCACAGAGCAAAGACCATAGGTGAGATTCCAACTCAGGAGTTTCCAGTTTCAGCCCTCTTTCTCCACTAGGACACCTCCATGCAATGCTGTTTCCCTTAGAAGATTCACTTTGTGTTTCTAGAACACAAGAGGGAGCTTGAAAATGAACGTGATGCTTTCTGAGTTGCCGGAAGATTCGACATAATTTCATGGGTAATCAATGGCCAAGGGATGTTGGAAAACCACCAGAACTAAAGGAAGTATTAGTAAGTTCCCATAGGCATGTCAAACTCAACATAATCAAAACAGATGTCATTATCTTTCCCCCTAAATTCCCCCTTCTTTCTACCTTATTCATTACTGTTGAGATGACCAGAACTTCCAAGTCATTGTTATGGTTCTGATGTTTAATCTGCAAACTGACTTGGTGCCAACATATTACTGATGAGCATTAATGGGGAAGAGAAGGCATAAGGGAATCATCCAGGAAATGTGGGCCAATAAGACAAGGTGGGCCACTTTTGTGGTGAGAAGCCTGGATAAAATGCAAGTGGATAACCAGAAGCTTCTCTGGTGCTCCTGAAGTATTAGTAGACCTAAAGAAAGGCCTTGATTCACTTAGACAGCAACAGTACTTCCAGGAAGGTATAGGAAAGAACCATCCTGGATGAGCAAATAAGGAAGAGTGTGATTTGAGCTAGCAGAGGGAAGGTGTGGCACAGACTCCACAAAGTGTCAAATACAGTCTTATCTCTCCTGCTTCCATGAACAGAACAACCTCCCCTGGCAACCCACTCTTCAGCTTTCCACACCACATTGCCAGGTCTAAAATGATCAACTGCTTGAATGCAGGGATCACATTTCTTTGATCTTCACACCCTTAATTGCCAAGATCTATTTATATTTTGAGTACTGGGGCTATGTTGCTTTTCCTTTTATATCCACAACCTCTCAGCTGACCTCCAGTGTCACATTCTCAAACGCCTATAGGATATCCTGACCTGGATGTCCCAGAGACATCTTAAACGCACAATGTCCAAAATGGAAGTAATTCTCTTCCCCCCAAACTCACACTTTAAGCCCCCTTTTACTGTTAAGGGCAGCACTGTTTCCTCCCCCCAACCAAAGCACACAGGCTGCCAATGCAGGTGTCATCCTCAACTTCTCGCTATCTTATTCATCCCCTATTACCCATTGGTCATCATGTCCTCTTAAGTCTAACTCAGAAGCATCTCTTGGGTATGCCCCCTTAATTCTAACCCTCCCCCACTCTGCTATAGGCCCTCCTCACCACATTCAAAGCCCTTCATCACCAGCCCTCTCATACCTTTTTAGTCTTCTTATGCGTTATGACCCAACACATGCTTTTGGATCCAGTGACTCTGGCTTCCTGAGTGTTCCACAAAAGACCCTCCATTTATCAGCTGTTGTCCATTTTCTCTTGCTGTCCCCAGTGCCTGGAATGCTCTCTTTTCTTTGCTCCACCTACTGACCTCCCTGGCTTCATTTATGTCCCACACAAAATCCCACTTTCTCCAGAAAACCTGCCTTAACTACTTTTACTGCTCTTTTCATTATCTCCTAGCTTGCTTTGCATATATATGTTGTCTCCCCCCTTAGACTGTGAGCTTCTTGGGGGCAGGACTGCCCTTTTGTCTTTCTTTGCATGTCAAGCACTTTGCACATATAGTCTGACATATAGTAGGCACTTAATACTGAGCAATGAATTGAATTTTATTGAATTGAACTCCTGAACAATTACAAAGGCCTGGACTAGGTCTCACTGCCTCTAGTCTCTGCTCACTCCAGTTCATCCTTCACTTAGCTGACCAAGTGAGCTTCCTAAAATACACATTTGAACAAATCTCAGTCCTATTGAGTAAACAGCAGTGGCTTCCTCTTACCTGGAGGGATGAAACAGAAAATCCTGTGTTTGCCATTCAAAGCTCTTCACAACCTACCCTAGCCCAACATTGCTTGTCTGACACCAAATGCCAAACATTCCTCCCACTTACTCTGGGACCCAGGGCCTCTGGTATTCTGTCTGTTCTGCACATGGGACCAACCATCTCTGGACTCTGGGCAATTTTCTCTGAAGCCTGACACCCTGTCCCGTGCCTGGAATTCTCTTCCTCCTCATCTCTGTCTCCTGGCTCCTCTGACCTCCCTTAGGTATCCATTAAAGTACTCACTTCTACAAGAAGCCCTTCCTTTTCCTCTTTCCTACTATAGAATTCAGTCTGTTGACGTTTGTCATTTTCTCCTGTCCATATCTTGTTTGCATATACTTGTTCCCATGCTTTATCCCTTCATTAGACGATGAGCTCCTTGAGGGCAAGGATTGTCCTTTTGTGTTTCTTTGCATGTCCAGCAATTAGCACAGTGTCTGACATATAGCAGGCTTTTGATAAATGCTTTTATATTTGACCAGACATCAAGAGCCCAATACAATGCCTTGTACAGAGTAGAGAGTTAATAAATACCATTTGGATGAATGAACAATCTACAAACTGCTGACTGGTCACTCCACTCCTTCACCACATTTGGTGCCATGCTAAGTACTTCCTTGTTGCCAAGTCCTACATCCTTATCTCCCCTCTCCCATAGGGACAGTAACATAATAATCAGGGAGACCCTGGACAGGGGCTCAGAAAACTGTCCCCCACACACTTTGTGATCTTGGCTAAGTCACTGAACATCTCCAGCTCTCACTGGCCTCATCTGAAAAACCTGATGTTCAATTAGATCTACTGGAAGATTTCTTTCTAATCTTGAACCTTGAATGCAGATTGAAGCATTCTTTCTTACTGTCTTTTTCTCTTGTGGGTTTTTTTTGTGGGTTTTCTTTTGCAAGATGGCTACTATGGAAATGTATTTTCCATGACTTCACACGTATAGCTGCTATCATATTGCTTGAATTCTCAAGAGGTGAGAGAAAAGGAGAGAATTTGGAAATCAAATTTTTAGAAAAAGAATGTTAAAAATTTGTTAACATGTAATTGGGGACTAGGTAACAAAATAAACAAAATATATGAAATAGATTTCTTTCTGTTCTAAACTTCCAGGATTGGTCCCATCTTGGCTGTCCAAATTGATCTCTTGTTCTCAACACAAACCTTTTCCGCAAGGATCATTTATCTACAGTAAGAACAGATAATCTAGTCCAATCCCCTAATTATGTAAATGAGGACAATGAGGCCCCAAGAGAAGTGACTTAGCCAAGGTCACTCAGAAAACAGCAGAGCTGGGATTAGAAAGTAGGTCATAGCCCCAATTGAGAAGTGGTCAAAGGATATGAACAGACAGTTTTCAGAGGAAGAAATTAAAGATACCTATAGACATATGAAAAAATGCTTGAAATCACTACTGATTAGAGAAATGCAAATCAAAACAACTCTTAGATACCACCTCTCTCCTGTCAGATTGGCTAAAATAACAAAACAGGAAAATGATAATTGCTGGAGAGGATGTGGGAAAATTAGGATATTGTTACATTGCTGGTGGAGATGTGAACTGATCCAGCCATTTTGGAAAGCAATTTGGAACTATGCCCAAAGGGCTATAAAAATGTTCATACCCTTTGACCCGGCAATACCACTCCTAGAGTTGTATCCCAAAGAGATCACACAAGTGGGAAAAGGACCCATATATACAAAAATATTTATAGTGGCTCTTTTTGTAGTAGCTAAGAATTAGAAGTCAAAGGGATGCCCATCAATCGGGGAATGGCTGAACAAGCTGTGGTATATGAAGGTAATGGAATACTATTGTGCTATAAGAAATGGGGATGATACGGACTTCATAACAACCTGGAAGAACCTACACGACATAATGCTGAGTGAGCGGAGCAGAACCAGGAGAACATTATACACAACCACAGATATATGGATTCTGTGAGGACTAACCCTGACAGACTTTGCTCTTCTCAGCAACACAAGGTTCAAAGACAACTCCAAAGGACTCACAATGAAGAGTGCTGTCTACATCCAGAGAAAGAACTATGAAGTATGAATGCAGATGGAGGCACACTTCATGCTCGCCGTTTTATCCTCCCTTTTTTCCTCTCTTTTTGTATTTGTTGTTGGGTTGTGGTTTTTTTTTTGGTTCTATTTCTTCTTTCTCATGATTCATTCCATTGATCATAATTCTTCTCCACAACTTGACTAGTGTGTAAATTAATTCAATGCCAAGTTATACACGGAAGTTATATGGGATTCCATGCCATCTTGGGGAGGGAGGGTGGGAGGGAAGGAAGAAAATCTGGAATTCAAAATTATGTAGAACTGTGTAAACTAAAAATAAAAAAATAAAAAAAAGAAAGTAAGTCATAGATCCCAAGAGAATAGATAGAGAGTTAGGAGGGAGCTCAGAGAGCAGCAAGCCCCAGTGCCTCATTTGGCACATAAGGAAAATGAGAACCAGGAAGGAAATGTGACTTCCTCAGGTCACTCAGACAACATGTATCAGAGATAGAACAAGGATTTAGTATTTTGATACCTGCATTTCAATACATTTCACTTCCTTTAACACATTTCATAATATGCTTATGAGTAGGGAGGGCTCCTTCCCTAGAATGTCACCTAAGAGATCCAGGACTCAAAAAGAGTGAACAACTCTAGCTTCAGGGGATGATGACCAGCATCTCAAAGGATCAAGAAACTATGTCATGAGAAACCCTCAATGAAAAGGACCTCTTACTGTGGTGAAGAAACATCTTGGAGGATCAGAGGCTGAAAGAAGCAGCTCACTTGACCACCCTGGCTGACAAACAGCTCCTCCCACTCCCCTCAGCATCCCAAGTCAGTGAGCAGGACATGGTGGCCATCATCAAGATCTGAAAGAGCTGCCATGTGAAAGAAACTTCTAAAGTTCATCCATGGGTCTACAAAAGGTAGAACTGAGACTAAAGGGGTGGGCGGGGCAGAGCCAAGATGGCGGCTGGAAAGCAGGGACTTGCGTGAGCTCGTCGCCAGGTCCCTCCAAAAACCTATAAAAATGGCACCGAACAAATTCTAGAACTGCAAAACCCACAAAACAGCAGAGGAAAGCAGGGCTCCAGCCCAGGACAGCCTGGATGGTCTCTGGGTGAGGTCTATCGTGCATGGAGCTGGGAGCAGAGGGGAGCAGAGCCCAGCATGGGTGGCAGCAGGACCAACCAGACCAGGAGCTGGGCGGAACAGGCACTAGCCTCCTGAATCAGTGAGCTGTGGCAGTTACCAGACTTCTCAACCCACAAACACCAAAGACAACAGAGAAGGTTAGTGGGAAAAGCTGTGGGGGACAGAGTGAAAGAAAGAGTTCACAGTTCGGCCACCACCCCAGGAGCAGTGGGGGAGGTGCAGTTACAGAACTACAGCTGCAGTTGCTTCTGGCCCCAGGCCCACCTAGTGGGTGGAATTAAGTGGCAGATCAGAGCAGGAGTGCAAAACCTGCTTAAGATCTGAGTCAGGTCCAGGTTGGTTGTTCTTGGGGAAGGAGGAGTGCAGGTGTAGCAGAGCTGGCTGTATAGATATAGCTCTGAAAACAACAGTGCATCCCCTCAAGCTTGGAAAAAGTACTCTTTACTCTACAAGCAGTCATACTGCAACGAAAAACTCAAGGGTCAAGTAAGTTGGCTGGGAACATGGCCAGGCAGCGAAAACACACCAAGATTCGGTCTCAGACTTTGGAATCTTTCTTTGGTGATAAAGAAGACAAAAACATACAGCCAGAAGAAGTCAACAAAGTCAAAGAGCTTACATCAAAAACCTCCAAGAAAAACATGAACTGGTCTCAGGCCATGGAAGAGTTCAAAAAGGATTTGGAAAAGCAAGTTAGAGAAGTAGAGGAAAAATTGGGGAGAGAAATGAGAATGATGCAAGAAAACCATGAAAAACTAGTCAATGACTTGCTAAAGAAGAACCAAAAAATACAGAAATAATACTGAAGAAACACCTTAAAAATAGACTATCTCAAATGGCAAAAAAGCTCCAAAAAGCCAATGAGGGGAAGAATGCCTTGAAAGGCAGATTTAGCCAAATGGACAAGGAGGTACAAAAGACCATTGAAGAAAATACTACCTTAAAAATTAGATTGGAGCAGGTGGAAGCTAGTGAATTGATGAGAAATCAAGATATTATAAAACAGAACCAAAGGAATGAAAAAATGGAAGACAATGTCACATATCTCATTGGAAAAACCACTGAACTGGAAAATAGATCCAGGAGAGATAATTTAAAAAATTATTGGACTACCTGAAAGCCATGATCAAAAAAAGAGCCTAGATGTCATCTTTCAAGAAATTATCAAGGAGAACTGCCCTGATATTCTAGAGCCAGAGGACAAAGTAGAAATTGAAAGAATCCACTAACCGCCTCCTCAAAAAGATCCAAAAAAGAAAACTCTTAGGAATATTGTTGCCAAATTCCAGAACTCCCAGATCAAGGAGAACATACTGCAAACAACCAGAAAGAAACAATTTGAGTATTGTGAAAACATAATCAGAATAACACAAGATCTAGCAGCTTCTACATTAAGGGATCAAAGGTCTTGGAATATGATATTCCGGAGGTCAATGGAGCTAGGATTAAAACCAAGAATCACCTACCCAGCAAAACTAAGTATCATGCTCCAAGGCAAAATATGGATTTTCCATAAAATAGAGGACTTTCAAGCTTTCTCAGTGAAAAGACCAGAGCTGAGTAGAAAATTTGACTTTCAGACACAGGAATCAAGAGAAGCATGAAAAGGTAAACAAGAAAGAGAAATCATGAGGGATTTACTAAAGTTGAACTGTTTTGTTTACATTCCTACATGGAAAGATGATATGTATGATTCATGAGACCTCAGTATTATGGTAGCTGAAGGGAATATACATATACATATGTATGTGTATATATATGTGTGTGTATGTGTGTACGTGTGTATATATATATTTATGTATATGTATGTGTATATATAGAGAGAGGGCACAGGGTGAGTTGGATATGAAAGGATGATACCTAAAAAATAAAATCAAATTAAGGGGTGAGAAAGGAATATATTGAGAAAGGGAGAAAGGGAGAGATAGGATGGGGTAAATTATCTCACATAAAAGTGGCAAGAAAAAGCAGTTCTGTAGGAAGGGAAGAGGGGGCAGGTGAAGCTGAATGAGTGAATCTCGCTCTCATTGGATATGAATTGAGGAGGGAATACTATATACACTCAATTGGGTATCTTACCCCACAGGAAAAAAAGAGGAAAAAGATAAAAAAGGGGGGGACAATAGAAGAGAAGGCAGATGGGGGAGGAGGTAATCAAAAGCAAACACTTTTGAAAAGGGATAGGATCAAGGGAGAAAATTCAATAAAGGGGGATTGGTTAGGAAGGAGCAAAATATAGTTAGTCTTTCACAACATGAGTGTTGTGGAAGGGTTTTATATAATGATACACATGTGGCCTATGTTGCATTGCTTGCCTTCTTAGGGAGGGTGGGTGAGGAGGCAAGAGGGGAGAGAATTTGGAACTCAACGTTTTAAAAACAGGTGTTCAAAAACAAAAAGTTTTTGCATGCAACTAGGAAATAAGATACATAGGCAATGAGGCATAGAAATTTATCTTGCCCTACAAGAAAGGAAGGGAAAAAGGTATGGGAGGGGAGTGGGGTGACAGAAGGGAAGGCTGCTTGGGGAATGGGGCAACCAGAATTTATGCCATCTTGGAGGGGGGAGGGTAGAAAATTCATAATTCAAACTCTTGTGAAAATCAGTGCTGAAAACTAAATATATTAAATAAATCAAATAAATAAATTAAAAAAGAACTGAGACTAATGGGTGAATGTTCCTGAGGGAGAGATTGTCATGGGATTATGGCATCATTGGGTTCTAGATGGAGAATAATTTGGGACCTTGGAATTCCTCTGTATTCACTTTACACAGAAGGAAAAAGAGACTTGGGAGGTTAAATATCTTCTCAGCCTAGGAAGTGCCTGACTTCTCTCCACAAAACAGCTCTGGAGTAATCATGGTTTGATGTCATCCCTCCCCTTATAGGTTTATACAATTACCCTGCTAGGTAGTTGGGACAGGTGTTTGAAAAATGCAGAGAACAAGGCTCAGACCAGTTCAATTCCTTGTCCAATGTCACACAGCTTCTTGGATATGCTCTTTCTCTCCTTATGAAGCCACCACCCTAGTTCAGACCCTCATCCCCTTTCATTAGGACTATGGAATAACTTTCTAATACAGAGGCATATCATGGAATGAAGGATAGTGCCCTGGACCTGGAGTCAGGAATATCCAAATTAAAATCTGGCTGCAGACAGACTTACAGAGAGAAGGTGATTTGTTCTAGGACTCTTTTCCTGTGAATCCCCTTGGAAAAGATGTGAATAAGAGAATACTAACCAACTTCTATGTATAGTTGTCTAGGCAAGCACAAGGACTGACACCAGCCTTCCCAGGAAGGGTCTCTGGGTGGAAGGGAGTCAGCAAAGCAAAGGGAACTGGAACATCCAGCATGTGGCACTAGGGAGCTATATCTTTACCCAAAGGAGGATTCTTAGGGATATCAGATATGACCCCTGTCCCAGAGAGATGGTACCAAAGGACCTGGGCTCAAATCTTGTTCCCATGCAATTTTGTCTTCCTTTTCATTTCAAGGAGTGCCCTCATCCCCACATCTCTCCAGGGGGGTTGGTGACCCAAAGAAAGGACACACAGAGCCTCCTCCAGAGGGCTGAACAGCGATGATGAAGTGGGATAATCCATAGGACGGCTGAGAACAGGAAGATGAGGAGATCAGGGGCCAGATGGCTCCACACCAGTCTGGGTTTGCTCATGGTTCAGCACATGTGTGGGTTTCCAGGGCTTTTTGGGCTTGTTCTCATCCCCACCCATCCTTCCCATGGCTTCAGCTGCGGGCCCCAAGAAGCACAAAGGGCACTTGCACGAAGGCCCCAGGGCTGATTCTTTTGTGGCCCGTTTTGGAATTTTCCAGGGAACATGGCACCAAGAAAAGTCAAGCTCTGCTGCTCAAAGAGCAAAGTCCATCCCTACTCAGAAAGCTCAGCTATGGAAAATGACAGTCTTTGAAGTCTTTGGAGGGAGAAGCCTGTTTTTACGAGACTTAAATTAGCTCATCTCTACTAAATCGTTCCAATAAGAACCTCCTGTGAACAGCCTGGTAGCACCTTGCAGAGTGAAGAAAGGTGGGAAGGCATGGGTTTAAACCCCCCTCCCCCACCTCAGAGTGGCTGTGTCAACAATGTTCAGTACCACCGGGCAGATGAGCAGCCCTAAGCGCCCCCGGCCATTCCCTAGGACCCTAAGGGGCAGAGCATGTGCCTTTCTGTGTTTGTATGATTTTTCCCACTTGGCTGGGGAATCTGACAATAAGGTCTTCTTCTGAGGTTCATCTGTAAGACTGGGGGAGAGGAGAGTTGGACTCTCATCTATGGTCCTGAGTGTTGGGCACTGAAGATACAACAAGGAAACTCTGCCCTCAAGGGACTTCTGTTCTACCATGCCCAGAGTGATGTCCAGAAGGAGGATCAGGAAAACCTCTTGAGGGCAGAGTAGCAGGCAACATGGCTAAACCCAGGGGGACAGAGAGTCTAGAGCTGGGACAACTGGTGAGGCCAGAGGGGGTCAGGATCAGAGCTGGGTGGATAGCAATATTCAAGATAGCTATCTTCCTTGTTGGATTGTAGCTGAGGACAACAGAATGTCCTTCTTGGTGTCGTCTTCATGGTGCAGAGGGATCTTGGCTTCGAAAAGGTGGAGTCAGTCCATGCTCTAGGAGGGCCTGCAAGGCATTGTGTACACACATGCCTGAGGATGGGCCAGTTAGGCTAAGTACGGAGAGCCCCAGCCACCCACAATGACCATTTGCTAAGGTACTGAGGGTTCAGTGAAGCAGCGCGGTGGCTTCAAAGAATAGGGTTCAAACATTGCTTCGGAATCATTCTGACTAGTCACCCTGGGCACATCCCAGGTGTATTCCTCAGCTCTCCCTGCTGGGCCCAGAAGCTTGCGAGAGGTCTTTTGTGCGGTCCCAATGACCAAATGAGGCAGCTCTCTTTTTCCCACTCTCTCACAAACATACCGCCAAGACTCAGGCTGCAGAGCTGTCTTGGAAAGCTCCTGGCTTAGTCTGTTGACCCCAGAACTTCATTTCCTAATCAGTTCCCTGAGTCTCTGAGGAAGGCGCTGTCCACAGACTAATAAAAAACCTTCAGGTTTGCATTTGGCAGCCCTGCTCTGGCAGCTTCACAGATCAGATAAGAATTTTCTCCAGGGACTTAGTCAGGCTATTACCATCATTTCTGGATTTAAAGGAAGTCCCATGCCCTGAAGAAGGCTGTGTGAATGATACTGTCTTCAAAGAGGTCAGAGAGAGGAAGAAAGGCTTAGATACATAGCAAGTTGGCCATACTGGGAATAGAGGTCCAGGTGTGTTGCAACAATTTGGCTAGCAGCTGTTGTGGGGGTGAAAGACCAACACAAGCCCAACAACAAGAATGCTGCCAGCACAGTTTCTTTTGATCTGTTTTACTAAGGAAAGTAACATTAAGGGGTTAACGATCTTACTTTAATTCAAGATACACATAGAAACTCACTTAGTTCAGGAGGAAAAGCCAGCAACCTGAACTTCAGAGCAAGTACAAACAAGTTACAAACATACCCAATATAAACAGACCAGATCACAATTCATAGTTACCAAAAAGCATCAACATCTGGGTCAATGAGCAAGGGAGCTCTTAACAACGGCTGGCACTATGTCACTCACCACTCCTCCTGTGGCTCAGAGCCCCAACGTAGAATACTAACCTCTGGGTTTATATAGCTTGTTCAGCGTCAAAGGTGAGTCTCACATGTGACTGACACATGTGACCTAAAAGTGTCACAAAAATGAGATTTAAACTCATGTGGTATAAAAGCCTCTGATGTCACAAACATGTCACTCAAACCCATGTAAACTAGGCTTTCCCTTGAGGCAAGGAGGTCATCAAGGACTCCCAATTTAATCAAAGAAACAAAGGCCAAACTCTTCAAGGACATTTGGTTGAATAAGTGCTAAAAGCCCACTTTAATTACCAATACAAGGCCTGGAATGTGGAAGACCTGAGTTCAAAGGCAGCCTCAGACACTAGCTGTGTGACCCTGGGCAAGTCACTGGACCTCTCTCTACTTTAGTTTCCACATCTACAAAATGGCAATAATAATAACACCTCTCTCTCAGGTTGTCACGAGGCTTAAGTGACAGAATGGATAGAAAGCACTTAGCATGGTGCCCGGAGCATAGCAGGTGCTGATAGAAATGTTAGCTATTCTTATTATTACTATTAATGGGAGAATGTGAGGCCAGAGCACCTGAGTTCTAGTCCTTTGTGACCTTCAACCTGGCTTTTTGTAGGTGCTTAATAAATGTCTATCGATTGATTGACTGCAAACCTCAAAGTGCTCTGTAGATGCTCGCTGTTATAGTTTGGTCCTGGAGGGAAGCTAAGAAAATGGACCTCTCTGCCCTTATCGCAGAGGTGGGAGCCTATGGATGCAGAAGAGTATACACACTGTCAGCTATGGTCTATATGTTGGTGTCTTTTGCTGCAGTGATTCTCCTCCCTACCCCAATTTTGTGTTGTTTTAAGGGATGGTTCACTGAGGAGGGGTAGAGGAAGGGATATACTGAGAAAGAAAATAGTATGTAACAACAAAAGGTATCCACAAAGAGACAAAAATCTAAGTCCCCTCAAATCAACTATTACAATGAAAATTCAGTTGAGAAGGTGGGTTTGGAGGGACTTTGGCCTTTGCAAAAAAGACCCAGTGAGAAGGAAAAGGAGATTCTCCAGAGCTAGGCCACTGTGGTGGAGGTGGGGTGTGCATGGGGGTGGGACAGAGAGGGCAGAGCAGCGGGATGGGGCTGGGTGGTCCCAGGCTGGGCAGGATTTCCTGGGTGGGGATGGCCAAAAGGTAGAAGAGAGGGGGAAAGAAATCATACCCCTGCTGGCTTCCTATTTGAAACAAATATTCACTTGCTAACTACAAGTGAATCTCAGTTGTTCCTACCTGCAGAAGGAGCCTTCCCAGACATCTCCATTCAGGCCATCTTCACTTGGGCCATCTCCTATACTCCTCCCCCACTCTGTCGTGTGTATGTCCCTACTGGAAGCTCCTTGAGGTCCAGGACTGAGTTGCTTTCTTTTGTTTATGTCCTCAGTACATAGTGACTCTCTCTCTCTCTCTCTCTCTCTCTCTCCCCTTCTCTGTCTCTGTCTCTCTCTGTCTCTCTCTGTGTCTCTTCTCTCTCTCTTTCTACATATATATATATATACATATATATGCATAATATGTAGGACAATAAACCTGTCCCCAGATAATTCTGTTGTCTGTTTTGATTCTGACCAAAGGAACTGGCAGAATCCCCTCAGATCCTTTCCATCTCACCAGCTGACTTTTCTTTGCATAGCTTCACAGTGGGTGTTAGGCAATTTCCTTCTCACCAGATACCAAGGAAAAGAGAGGATGGAGATTTGACCAGTGATTTAACTATTATAGCAAACTTCCAGGTGAGAAAACTCCTTCTCTCAGTGCAGATTGGTGCCTTTTTTGCAATCTATAGTCTTGGAGAGCTGCCTAGAGCCCAAGAAGTTAAGTAACTTCCTTGGGGCCACACAGCCATGGTGTGTCAGAGACAGGATTAGAACCCAGGTCTATTGCAGCTCCAAGGCTGACACACTATGCATCATTCCACCACCCGGCCTCCTGCCACAAGCACTGTCTCTTCTTCAAATTCACTTCATTTCTCTGTGTCTTCAGCTTTTCTTACACAATGACAAATAAGCCAACCCACTCATCTTCCCAGCTCCTCTTGGGCTTGTACTGGGAATTATCTCTCCCCATAGTTTGTCAAGTCCTCATAGACATAAAGAGCTAGAACACAAGATCTGTCCCAGACTCCATTGGTAGAAGACCACATGGTCTCACCCTCCCCTTCACAGACCCTTCCTCACAGGTCACAGCTCCAGAATCCACATTGGCCCTACCTGCAGGGAAAGGGGCTTTGCCTCAAGTCATTTCCTCTAAGCCTGTGTGTCTCATTTGAAAGCATGATTCTGAGATAAGCTCCATCCCCTTCAGCAGACTGCCTCCCAAAGGGGTATAGGACTTGAGAAGAACCCTTAGGTCCCCCTGTTTCTTAAGTGCATGGGATCAGTTACCTAAGGATGGCACTAAATTCCTTTGGAGGTAGTAACAAGCTCAGGAACCACTCACCCAATGGAGTTAGGCACAGATTAATTTACTAGTTTGGCCCTTGACAGACTAATTGACAGGATGGATTAATGATCAATTAAGGCTTAGGATCCCTGCTGAGCTTCACCACAATCCTCACAAGTCAGATATATAGGTAAAAGTGTCCCCATTTTACAGCCAAGAAAAGTGAGTCTATGAGAGATGAAATGGCCTCCCCTAAAATGGTGTGGCTGCTTAGCATTAGAGGCAAAACTCAGACCAAAGATCTAGACTCAGAGCTGAGCACCCACCCCTTTCCACCATGCAGCACTGGATTAAGAGGGAAGGCTGGGAATTTCACAGAAAAAGATGGTAACATCTACTTTTTCCTCTCCATCGCGCAATCGTTTCAGTCATAAAGCTTAAAAACAATCTTAGCCTTTCATTCCAAATTGAGTCTAGCATGGGAACACGGGGCTATCTAAGCTGAGGAGCAAGAAAAGAGCCTGGAGCCACTAAGTCCAAAGCCTGGTTATACACATGTTCAAGCTGAGACCAGAGAAGCTCAGTGATTAACCCAAGGTCTAGCAAGGAGTAACCAGACCACAGAGGACTTCCTAAAAGAGAAGACTGTGGACGCCACTCTCCTCTCCTTCTTGAAATCCCATTTCGTGGAAATTGACAAGAAAAAAAGACAGGTGCTCTCTCAAGAAAAACTCCTCTTGGGCAGCAGTCTAAGCCTTCACCAAGCACAGCTGGGGAAGCCGGCTAACAGTCAGGTCTCAGAAACTAAATAGCCTGTGGTCCCCAAAGATCTTTTCCAGGGACATCACTGACATAAGTGGGAATTGGACAACATAGATATTGGCTATTTACCTTGCTCCAAATCCATCTGACCTGCCTTCCTATCATTTACTGCTCTCTGCTCTCTGTGCTGATGGTAGTCCGAGTTTACGCATAAAATGTTTTTATTTGTTAAAAAATAACTTGTTTGAACTGCTCCAGGCTGCAGAAAAAGAAACGTATTGCTCTATACAAACTTTCAGAGGTGACATGGCTGGCTTTGTGAGCCATCCCAGCTCACTGCCAACCTCTTCCTTGGCCTCTGATTGCTACCAAGGGGGGAGGACTTGATCTCACCCAAAAAGGACACTTGAGAAATGCTTCTTGACTGATTGCTGACCATTACCCAGCAGAGAGCAGTCGGGATATTTGAAGATTAACAGGGTCAGCCAGGAAATCCGTTCTCTTCCCTGTATTGCTGCTGAAAGGGCTTTTCAAACACAAGTCCTACTTCGCTCTGGGAGGGCCTGCCCCACCTCAGGCACATGGAGAAGGTCCACTCTCACTGCTCAAGGCTGCTGACATCAAGAGGAACTGGACAGAGCAGAGCGGCCCTGAAATTTTTGAAAAGGCTTGATATGAGTGTATCGATTGTCTATTCTGACAAGTTAGGATGCCCAGGGCTCGCCAACCTAAAGCCTTTTCCTTTTCCCTGAAGTGGTTTGCTAGATGTCTCCCATACAAGACAATCCACCCTCGGCCTTCATGTTTTTTATCCAAGTGAAGTCCTCTCCCCCTCCTCGCCTCCAGCTCTTAGAATCCCTAACTTCCTTCAAAGCACAGCTCAAGGACCTCCCATGACTCAAGACCCTGAAAACCATCACAGCAGTTCCCATGTGACCTGTATAAATAGACTGCCAAGTCAGAAACAGCAGAAATGAACAAAAGCAAATGCATCAATTAAGATCCTAGGTGTAGAGCTGGAAGGGGCTTCAGAGGTCATTGAGAAGAGAGATCTGCCACATGTGTAATGCCTACAGGGTGGGACCATTACACTCCTCAGACCTCAAACTACCATGTGAGGAAGGGGACTTGGCTCTTAGGAAGTTGAGGTTGGAAAACGCTCTAAGTCTGGTTGAAGGAATCACTGGGCTTATGATCTCATTGATTTTGTAGCTCCCAGTGATAATCAAGTTGTAGGCCACCCATATCTGCCCATCTCATAAGCCTTAAGTCTGTATGCCCCCCCATAAATTTTTCATAGGGATCCACCCCATGTGATAAAGGTCTTCCTTTATTTATTCATCTATGTATGTACGTATACATATATATATGCATATGTATATATGTATGTATATATTTTTGGCCATGGCAATCCACTATCAAAGACTGAGAAGCAATCTGCACTAGGGGTAGCACAGTGTGATGAGAAGACCCACTTGGGTGGCCTTCCTAGGGAACTCAAAGATGGGCAGATTCCAAGAGAAAGAAAAGATCACCGATGTCACTTATCCACCCCACCCCCAAGAAAAGCAATCATTCTGTAATCATTCACTCATCCAACAATGAAGATCCTCACTACATGCAGGGCCCTGCATCTACAAAGTTAAACGTCATCCAAGCGCTCTTCTCAGAGACCTTACAAACTAATGGTGGGGGAGAAGGGACAAACAACCAAGTTGAGTCTTAGAAGACTAAACCCAGAGCCAGAAGTCATGGAGCCCAGCTCTCTCTCTTTACAAAGTGAGTCCCCTGAGCCCTGAAGAAGCTAAGTGATTCCTTCAATGTCCCAGGGGTAGCAAATGCAGATTTGGCCTATTAAAGAAAGACCATGGAGGCCACCTCCACTCTTTCCTCTCCCCCATATCTCATTGGATAGAAGTTCTTACTTCTGAGGCTTACCTCAGGCAGAAGTCTACTTGGGTGGCAGCGTAAGTCTCCAATGAAGATCATTTTGGGCATGACTGGCTGAGGAGACTCGAAAACAAAATCATATCTGAACAGCCAAATAGCATCCTGTTTCAGTAAGTCCCTGACGTGCACGTCCCTGTGAAGAAACTCTGAGGTCATTCTGTCAAAGGGGTACTGAAGTAGTAACAATACCAATGCTCCATGGTGGAGATGAAGACATTGACCAGCCTTTGTGGGAAGGTCATATGATCTGAAAACTTGGAAAAGAGCCTGTGAACATAGGCAGGTGGGCTCGGACACTGGGCTGAGTGGTAGTGCAAGCTGCACATCAGCCCCCGGGGTCAAATAGATGGAAGGAAGCGAGAGGTGCTCAGCGAGGATCTTCCCATAGACTGACAAGGGGTTGGTGAGGAGGGCATCAAAGTGACTCTCTTGCAGGTCGTGGATGAGCTCAGTGCTCTTCATTGAACTCTCACATGAACTCTCCGAGAGCTTTGCAAGTGACCCCAGACTTTGCAAAATCTCGACAAAAGCCAGTGGCCATATATGCTTCTGGAGATTGGCCAGCACAAAGACATTCAGGGCTTCACTGAGCTGCTCCTCTGCATATGGGACCTGGTAAGTTTTAGCAGTAAAGGTGTCCTGGCTCTTCATCCACCAGTTCATGTGGGGCAAGAGGACCACCACTTAGTGGACCCTTTGGCTAATCTGCTCCACAACAGGAAGCAAGCTGAGCCAGTGGCTACCATCCATGGGCACCATAACCAGCTTGTCCCCAGCAGCCAAGGCAAGCAATGGCAGGAACTTGAAAACAAGAGACTCCTGCTGGGACATTTCCCCTAGAAATGGAGACACCAGGAGCCTGCTGGGCTTAGACTGAGGAGGCAAAAGAAGCCCAGATTTAGTAGTGACTGTCAAGGAGATGAGCTCAAACATTGACCCTGGAGTTACTCATTGATGGCCATGGCTCCCTGCCATGCCTTTGGTCTAAGAGAACTGAAGAATCTCACCCTATTGGTTGTTAGTATTTGCCTGCAAGCATGAAACCCCTAAGGACTTGGATTTAGATGTCATTTAGTCCCGGGGTGGGGAACCTGCAGCTTTGAGGCCACATGTGGCCCTCTAAGTCCTTAAGAGTACCACTAAATTTTAGTCCAATTACTTATCAGATGCAAAAATCCTCCCCCATTCCCACACACAGTTCAACAAACCTTTGTCCACACTGAGCTTCAACACCTCCACTGACGGTGAAGTCCTTGGTACACAGTAGGTACTTAACAAAGATTTGCCGAATGAGCAAACAAATGAAGGAGGCAACTACTTACCAAAAGGGGCAGCTAGGTGGCACCATAGTGCATAGAGCACTGGACTTGGATTCAGGAAGACTCATCTTCCAGACTTCAAAGCCAGCCTCAGACATTTACTAGTTATGTGACCCTGGGGAAGTCACTCAATTCTGTTTGTCTCAGTTTTCTGATCTGTAAAATGAACTGGAGAAGGAAATGGGAAACCACTGCAATATCCTTGCTAAGAAAACCCCATGTGGGGCGATGAAGAGTCAGACATTACTGAAAACAACTGAACAACAACAGAATACATCTAAAGAAAAGTGATGCCAATAAGTACATGGTAGGGGCAAGTAGGGAGAGGAAGAAGGAAGAAGGCCAATTGTTGCTTTCTTTTCTCCCTCTCTACAAATTTCATCCAAAGGTATTCATGTAAGACCAAGGAAAGGGGTATTCACACTAAATCCTCCTCCCCTTTCTGCCAAGGCTTCAAGCACCCATACCTCAAATGCAGGACTTCAAAAGATTAGGGATAACTCACAGTCCCTCCAAGCTTGAGAAATTGTCTGAGCTTCTGTGCACAAAAATAATTCCAATGTGGGCCAGTTCTCTGACAGGAAGAGATACTTAATGTCAGAGTGTAGGTTCATAGATCAAAAGCAAGAAAGGCCTTCTGCCAGCATCTGTATAATTCTCCCTACACCCACTTTAGAGATGGGGAAATGAGGCTCCACTTTCCCTCCATTTAAAGTGACTTGCCCAAAGTCACACAGATAATGATGAATAGCAGGGTCAATATTCAAACCCAACTCATAGAATCATAAATTTAAAGTCAGAAAGAAAAACAAACAAATTTTTTCTTGCCTTCAGGAAGCTTACATTTTATCTGGGCCATAACATGCATACATGTAAGCATGTACTAAAAATGCACACAATAGATACAAGTTATTTTCTTATGGAAGAAGGGTGCTAGCAGCTGGGGGTTTAGGAAAAGCTTTAAGATTAAATTAATTAATTAATTAAACTAAAAGATTAATTAATCACAAAAAGCTTTGTGAAGGTAGGTAATAGTGCCATTTTATTAATTAATTATAAACTAAAATAGTAATTTTTATTAATTAAATTAATTAATTTATTAATTAAATTTATTAATTAACGTATTGATTTATTAATTTATAATTAATTATTAGTTTAATTAATTAAAATTAAATTATTTATTAATTAATTTTTAAATTAATTAACTAGATTTTTATTTTTAGTTTACAACACTTAATTCTATATGTGCTTGAGTTTCAAATTTTCTTCTCTTCCTTCCCCTCCCTTCTGACCCCTAAAACAGCATGAAGTCGATATAGATTCTACATAAACCTTCTCATTAAACCTATTTGCACAATACTCAAGTTGCAAAGAATAATTATGACCGATGGAATGAATCATGAGAGAGAAGAAACAAAACCAAAAAAGAAGAGAAAAAAGAGAGCAAATAGTTTGCCTCAGTCTGCAATCAGAATATACAGTTCTTTCTCTAGATGTAGCTAGCTCTCTCCATCATGAGTCCTTTGGAGCTGTCTTTGAGCCCTGTACTGCTGAGGAGAGCCAAGTCTATCAAAGTTAGTCATCACAGAATCAATATGTCTGTGGTTGTGTACAATGTTCTCCTCGTTCTCCGTCTCTCACTCGGCATCATGTCATGTAGGTCTTTATAGGTTATCATGAAGTCTGTATGTTCCCCATTTCTTGTAGCACAATAGTATTCCATTACATTCATATACCACAACTTGTTCACCCATTGCCAAATTGATGGGCATCCCCTTGATTTCCAATTCTTTGCCACCACAAAAATAGCTTCTATAAATATTTTTGTACAGACAGGTCCTTTTCCCACCTGTCTGATCTTTTTGGGATACAGCCCTACGAGTGGTATTGCTGGGTCAAAGGGTATGTACATTTTATAGCCCTTTGGGCATAGTTCCAAATTGCTCTCCAGAATGGCTGGTCAGTTCGAAACTCCACCAACAATCAGTGTTTCGATTTTCCTACACCCTCTCCAGCATGTACCATTTTCCTGCTTTGTCATGTTAGCCAATCTGACAGGAGGTATGTGGTACCTATGAGTTTTTTTGATTTGCATTTCTCTAATCAGTAATGATTTAGAGCCTTTTTTCATATGCCTATAGATATCTTTAGTTTCTTCCTCTGAAAACTTCCTGTTAATATCCTTTGACCATTACTCAATTGGGGATGCCTTGCATTCCTATAAATCTGGCTCAGTTCCCTGTATATTTTAGATATGAGGCCTTCATCAGAGACACTGGTTGTAAAGATTTTCTCCCAATTTTCTGCTTTCCTCCTAATCTTTCTTGTATTGGCTTTGTTTATACAAAACCTTTTTAATTTAACATAATCAAAACTATCCATTTTACGTTTTGTAATGCTCTCTATCTCTTGTTGAGTCATGAATTCTTCCTTTCCCATAAATCTGATAGGTAAACTATTCCATACTCTCTGAAATCGCTTATAGTATCAGCCTTTATTCCTAAATCATGAACCCATTTTGACTT
>CM053627.1:7424786-7441009 GCA_028646595.1 Phalanger gymnotis | reverse complement strand
TTACCGTGTGGCCCAATTGTAGCCAAATAGCTCTTTGCCTGCTGTCTACTTTTTGCATGGATTGCCATGCAGTTTAGACTATGAAGCCACACAGTGCCCCAATCCTCCTTCTTACATTCCTCGAGTATTCTCAGAGAACACAGATCACATGACGTTTTGCAGAGAGTCAAAAACATGCTGGTTACTCTATCTCAGTTCTTTCTTTGTAATTTTGTGTACTCCCCATATGCACATCTTGCTTCTGACCTCCTAAACAGAGAGGTGAATGTTATGGACCTTCTGAGCTATGGTTCCATTTGGCTTCTGAGAAGTGATTTTGTAAAGGACTTTCCCAGGCCAATCATGCCCAATATGGTTTTCATTGGGGGAATAAACTGTGCTTACACAAAACCATTATCTCTGGTGAGTATTGCATGAACATCCTCCATCTTTTCTAACCCTCCTGATTGTGAGAATTTGCTTAGTTAATGATTTTATTGTGCTTTCCACATTTTAGTGCAGGTGTTATCATTTAACCTCAGTTTTACCATGCAATAACCTGAAGAAGTAATTCGGTAGGGGGTTTTATTTCAGCTTTATACATGGGCAATTGGGCATCAGACAAGATTACCCCTCTAACTTTGTATGGACCAAAGCGAGAATTAGATCCCAAGTCTTCTAATTTCCTTGCCAGTGCTCCCCACTGGGGAGTATTCCTAGTAGTTGCTGCCTTACCTCAGGCACTTTGAGGCAGTGGGAACTTTCTCCTCTCCTGAGTTGAAGGCATTTTACGTTTGTGCATGCACTTTTGGTTTCATGCAAATAGTTTGGACATTTTACTGAATTTGGTTTTGGTGTCAATATTGTGCTTGTTGTTGGTAAGTCATGTCTGATGCTTTCCGATGCCATGGACCATAATGCACCAGCCCTTCTGTCCCCCACCATCTCCCAAAGTCTGTCCAAGTTCATGTTCATGACACTCTCTATCTATCTCAACCCCTGCTGGACCCTTTTTCCTTTTGCGTGATCTATAGTGGGGGCTTCTTCTCCAATCCCCATTTTCTCTATGCCTGCTTGTTAAGTGCCCCCAGCACCCTTTTCATTCAGTAGGATATTGAGGCCATCCTGAGTGCCAGCTAAGCACTGAGGAAGAAGCAGTGAGCCCAGACCCTGGCCCCTGCCCTGCCTGCTTCATCACTCTATCTGAAATGCAAATAGGGTAGTCACTTGTCCACGACAAACCTCATATGTGGAAAGCAGGAGTTCAAACCCAAGCCCTCATTCAACAACTCTGATGCTCCACATACTTGGAAACTCCCTCCATCCTGGTTTCATTCGAGTTCCTTGGGTCCAGAGACTGCTTCTTTGCATCCCCAGGACCCAACCTGGCACCCGTCATGGGGTGACTGCTTATGAAGTAATTCTTTATTGATTCATTGGTTCTTGGGGCAACAAGAACAAAACAAATCCTCCTTTCAATATGTGAAGATAACTATTATTTCTTCTCCTCCCTCTTGCTCCCCAGCCTTCTCAAGGCAAAATGCTTCTAGTACTTTAGACTTATTCTCACAGGCATGATTGACAGGTTTCTCATCATCCTGGTATTTGGCATACTCTTTCATGTTATTCTCCTTTATGAAATATTCAGAATATTCAGAGTGGGGTCTGCCTGGGGAACAGAGACTGGACTTTATTCACTTACTGGCTGAGTAGCTTTAGGCAAGTCACTTAATTTCTCTGAAACTAATTTTTTTATCTAAAAAGGGGCTCATCATCCTTATGGATTTGTGATAAGGATAAGATAAACTGTAAAGTGTGACACCTCAACACTAGTATAAGTTTGCCTCATCTTCCTCTGGGGACCTCGTCAGCTTTTCACATACTGAGCTCTGGCACTTGATGTGCCATAATGTTAAAAAGAAGAGAGAGCATCAATAAAACATCTTTATTTTAAAATATTAAAAAGTAACCAAAAAAGGTACAAAAGAATAGATAACTTCTAGAGAGTGTATTCAGTCGTTGCAGGAGGGAGTTGGAATCTATCCGGTTTTTACTGACTATAATTTCATCTTTCTTAGTCTGCTGTCTCCTAAACTACATTGGCTTGCTTTTTTTTCTTTTTCAGAACCAGGCTTTTTCTGGGCTCAGAGAAGGTTATTGTGCACGGATTGCATGATATTTGTTAAATTAGATTCTTTCCTCTTATTTTAGGAATATGAAGCCTATGTGAATGCTTCTGGGGAACATGGAGTTGTGGTCTTCTCCCTGGGCTCTATGGTCTCAGAAATCCCAATGACCAAAGCCATGGAAATCGCTGAAGCTTTGGGCACAATACCTCAGACAGTAAGGACAATTCTCTGCTATTCTTCTACGTCCCTAGACAAAACTTAAATAAAACCTAATAATCCCTGGCCCCTGGGACCAAATGGGTTTTCTTTACTAGGACATGGGGTTTGGAGTTTCACTGCCAGACTCTCTTCCTCCACCTCCCAGTCACGTTCCACTGAGTTTAGACAAAGCCCACTTAACTATCCTCCTTACAAGTGAATTTTAAAAGTAGGACAGAACATCCTTTATTGGATATTTGTTTTTCTTAGATATATTTAGAATAAGACTAAAAAGTGGACTGTTCAGTAAAAATATCCTATTGGACATTGTGGCATCTGTTGAATGGGTTCAGTATCTGAATAGCAAAACAGAAGTCTAGAATTGAACCCGGAAGATACCTTAGAGGTCATCAAAACCAACCCTCCCCCATTTTACAAATGAAGAAACTGAGGCCCAGAAAGATGAAGCACTTGACCGTGGTCCCACAGGTAGTAAATAACAGAGCTAGAATTAGCCTCTAATTCTGCTGACTCTAAATCCAATCCTCTCTACCCACTATATCCCACCCCTAAGTCCTACAAACTATTCTCTTGCATTTTCAAAATACTTTGGATGATGTATGTTGTATGACTACTCAATTTAATGGTGGAATATTGCCCCTAAAGGTCATTATGCCACTTGTGGAGGCCTTCTAGCCCAACTCTCATTTTATAAATGAGAAAACCCCAGAGAGGTTCCTCCAAGATTACACAGGGATCAGTCAAGTGGCAATCTGGGTTTGCAGCCAGGTATACTGAATTCAAATATACCATACCTCTTTCTTGTGAGTTAGAAATGACACTCATCCTGAGGCGAAAAAAAAAGCTTTCCAGAATGAGTCAGGGATCCATGCTAAAGGAATTTAGAGCAAGTTAATCTGCAGATTGTATAACATATCTAAATTCCAAAATCTTGAGGAAATGTATGGTCGTAACTTTTTGTATCTTAACATTCTCCAGGTCACTTTGAGCTGGAGGAACAATTGTAGTCTAAGACTCTTCCAAGAGCTAGCCAAAGAACCAAGACATTTGATTTCTTGCTTCAAAAAGCCATATTTTTTTCAAAGGGCACAAATGGAAGATAGGCCTAAAACAAAGCACGTATTTTATCTTTGATGGAGTGGCTGAAAGATCTATTGATTCATCTCAAGTCTTTAGTGGTCACTGCTTCTCCTACTAGGCTGAAACTGCATCATTGGCTTTTCTCAAATTCGTTACTTTTTGCTCTCCCGAGGTATTGTGGCGATACACTGGAACACCACCATCTAATCTAGCCAAGAATACCAAACTTGTGAAATGGCTTCCGCAGAATGATCTGCTTGGTATGTGCTCAAGTGTGCGGTGGGGATAGGAGGGATGAAGTATGAATGCAAAAGTCTGGTTACGGTGGTGCCTGTAGTCTGTATGCAAGTGACCATCAGTAGACAGAAACAGGGACAGCTCTAATGGTTTTTAATTGAAAAGGTACATGTATAATCATAGTTATCTTCAAGACTTAGAAGAATGCCCCCCCACCCAAGGACAGTTGGTGCAACCTGGACCTGTGTAGGAATTCCTTTGATGATATCCCTTACAAGAGATTATTTTTGCTTTGACTGAAGACCTCCAGTGAAGATGTACACACAGCCTTCCAAGGCATTCTTTCCACATACCTTTGGGAGAGTCTCACTGTTACTGAGTTTTTCCTGACATCAAGGCTGAATTGTCTTTTTGCACAGTTTAATTTAACACTGTGGGCCAAGCAATAAGGGCTAATTCCATTGATCCATGGCCATACTCTGACTTCTCACAATAGATAATAGTAACAGTAGCTGTTTCTAGTGCCCTCAGATTGTGAAATATTTTAATCTCTGCAAGTTAGTAGATTTTCAGGTCATGGAGAGGAATTCTTTCTGTATTTTCCTTCTTAAGCTCACCCAAAGACCCGGGCATTCATCACTCATGCTGGCTCTCATGGGATCTATGAAGGGCTGTGTAATGGAGTGCCAATGGTGCTGATGCCTTTGTTTGGAGATCAGATGGACAATGCTAAACGCATGGAGTCAAGAGGGGCAGGAGTGACCCTGAACGTCCTTGAAATGACATCTGATGATCTCAGCAAGGCACTGAAGACAGTTATCAATGATAAAAGGTAAGAAAGCAAGTTGGGATGGCATGGCCATTTGCTACAAACACCTCTAATGCTGCCGTACCCCTTCTAAGAGCAAATCTAATTTATGCAACTCCAGATTACTAATAAGATAAACTAGGAAACAGTCATTCACTTTAATTATATTTTAAATTAATAGTGTATAGAAGCTCTTTTTGTACATTACTATCACCTTCCAATGACTTCTCTCCCTCACAACAATGCACAAGTATTCAAAACAAACATCTCTGAGCAGGAACACTTTCTGTGACTTCCTAAAAAGTGGTTCTATTTGACATGCCGTAAAATCTGAAATACTTGGGAATTGATGACCTCCCAGAAATTCTATCTTGTAGCTTGGGATGGCTGTAATTGACAACTGGAAGTCCACTTCAATATGTCTCCCTCCCCTGCTCCTACTTCCACCCTCATGGACCAAGCAAGACAAGTCTAATCCCCCTTCCATGTGACAAACCTTGAAGGCAGCTGTCATGTCTCCCCCAAAATGTGCCCTTCTTTAGGCTAAATGATGCCCAGTTCCATCAGCCAATTCACATTCAAGTTCATTCCTGATCATCATCCTCTGAATGTGATTGACTTCATTAGTGTCTTTCATAAACTAAGTAGCCAGCCTGAGCACAGGACTCCTGATCCAGTCTATCCAGGCAACCTCATTATAGACATTTGGCTTGGATCAAGGCAGCCCCTTCCAGTCTTTCTGACCACCATGTCACACCCGTGAGTGGTAGAGAGCAAGCATGCAGTCCGTAAGACATGTGCATGAACTATAGTCTAGTCACATTTCTTCTACCCTCTGATTGATCCTGTCCCTTCTTTGAGCTTTCATTCACCAAATACAGTTTTAAAAGCCCTTTTTGGTTGTCCTTTGAGTTAATCAACAACCTCCTTTATTGTAGCTTTGAGGGTGCTGCCACAATTTATCCAGGGTTTGGTCACCTATGGTTTCCTTCTCACCCAGTACCTAGTGCACTGTCACTTCCTCGTTGATTGAGCTAAGTTAGTTGATGAGCTCCCTATGTAGCCACATCAGGATCTTCAGACAATCCACCTTTTATTCCTCTTCAACGAAATAAATAACTTTGGTTCATTCTTTTCAGTTTCCTCTCCTTCTTCAGCTGATTTTCTTTGAAGAATTTGAAACCATAGTATCCTAGCCATTCTTTTTTTTTAACTCTGAAATTCACTCTCTAAAAATCTTGGGCAAGAGGAAGATTTTTGACATTTCCTCCTCTATCACAGACACCGTAATGAAGTGTTCACTTTTCCCCCAAATTTCCTGTTATGTTTATTTCAACAATAAGTTCCCTGTCACTAATCAGATTCAGATCCAAGAGCATGGTTCTTTCTGAGATTTACTCCACATCTTCAAAGGTCAGCAAGGCAATGGAGGAGTGGCTCCAGCTCTCTGTCTTATGCAGAAAGACGTTTCTAGAAGGTATTCAGGTAACTGAAGTGCACCATTGCTCTACCATCCTGCCAGTTTACTAGCTTTGTGATTCACTTCAGGAACCATCATTCTTCCTTCTGGTCATGCAGTCTGCTGTTTACTTCTTCCACTACCATGCCTCTGTCTCTTCCTCCATCAATCCTCCCCAATCACTCTCCACCATGTTTCACCACCTCAATTTGTAGATTTCCTCACAGTAGCTGATTTCTTGAAATACACTCAATAAATTCTTGTTGAACTGAATTGGATTGAATAAATAATGTTATTTCATCATTTGTATCTACTCTACTCCATTTGGACAAGTTATTTCCTTTCACTGGTATATATTCTAGTCATAGGTCACATCTCATTAATTAATAGAACTGCACATTTCTGTTCCTTCTTATGCAAAACCTACTAAATTCGGTGGCATCTGGCTCTGTGGATATGGGCAGACAATTTTCTTCCTCCCTCATTATTTTCTGTTTAATTCCCTATTGATAAATTCACAAATATTTAGCCAATTTTATTTTTTGGCCCTCATTAGTGACATTCCTTCCCTAGTCACGGCTATCATTTCTAGCTCTTAAGCTGTAGTTCAGAAATTCACATCCTATTCTCTGAAACTGTCTTTAATCTCTTTGGTTTTAGTTACTTGATTCTGTTTGATATTCACTTAAATTGTTTCTGCCAATGCTCTGATGCATAAATCAATTGCTTCCAGCTGTTATTTGTGTGAGAAAATCTTCTGAAGAAATCCAACTAGATAAACTGAGTAAAAAATAAACATTTAAAATCCCAAGGCCTGGGTTTTAGTCCTGTCTGTCATTCTTACCATACAATAGCCATTTCAATTCTCTGTTCTTCAGTTTCCTCTTTTGTTAAATGAGGGAGTTGGAATTCATAATCCCCAGAGACTCCTTCCAGCTCTAGCATCTGTGAAGTTCTGGCCAACTTTATGCTTCTTCCTTTAGATATTATCTATCTCTAGCTAATCCTTTGCTATGTTGGTGTCTTCTGATCATCTGTTAATTGAATAATTAATTAATCCCTCAATGACATCCATTCTGAAATTGTTCTATGATTTTAGTTCTTCCTTTTGGAAATGGGCCACCTCCAAAAGAATGTGAATCCTCCATCCTTGGAGGTCTTCAATTAGAAATTGAATGATCACTTCTTGAGGCTGTTTTAGATGGGATTTATGCTTTGGAAGTAGGATTGATCAGTTAACCTCTGCAGTCCTTCCAGCTCTGTAATCCCACGATTCCACAATTCCTTAATTCTGGAATCTATGAACCTAACTTCTTATGGAGTGACCAAATAACACTGAGAAAGAAATAAAAAACTACTTCTGGAGCTGCCCAAAGAGGTCATAGTTCTCTACCATTGGAGGCCTTGAATATTAATCTACATTTTTTAACATTTTAGCTACAAGGAAAATATCATGCGTCTGTCAGCTCTTCACAAAGATCGGCCTATCAGCCCCCTTGACCTTGCTGTGTTCTGGGTGGAATTTGTGATGAGAAACAAAGGGGCCCCACATTTACGTGCTGCTGCCCATGACCTCAACTGGATCCAGTACCATTCCTTGGATGTCGCTGCTTTCCTCCTGGCTATTGTATTGACTGTCGTACTAATTGCTGTGAAATGCCTCAAGTTTTGTTTCCAGAAATGCTTTGGCCAAAAAGGAAAAGCTATGAAAGCCACCAAACCTAAGTCTCATTGAGCCACACTTCAAAAACTAGATGAAATTTTAGTTTGTTCTCCCTATGGTTTCTGAAAATGTACCCATATGAATTACATGCATACCCAAGCTCACAAATACACATATGAACTCCCATGCAGACAACTCGTTTTCAAATCAATTTTTGATAAGGAAAATCTCAATCTTATTTAGTTGTTTATTGAAGTAGGAGCATAGAGCTTGAGAGCTAGAAGATGACCATTTAGTCCAACCACCTCATATTACAGCTGAGGAAATGGAAGTGTCATGAGGGGAAACTTTTGGGCTGAAGATGAGAATTAGAGGAGAGGCCTGGTAGCTGACTTCCCATTTCACATGGAGGAGAGATCAGCTGCACTCAGCTTGGCCTCAGAGGATAGAATTAAGAACAATGAGGACTGAAGGCATTATATCATTTAGGTCAGGGTCAGTGAAAATGTCCTAATAATTGAAACTATCCAGCATGAATGGCCTGCCTCAGGGAGAAGTGAGTTCCCATTCACTGGGGCTTTCCAAGTCAGCCCTGGATGACCAGTGCCTGGAAGGTTGTGCAAATACAACCTGGGAGGCTGATCCAGGTACTAGTTTGACTCAACCACTGAGGTCTTTTCCAACTCTCAGATTCTGTGATTCTAAGACCTTCTCTGGGGATACACCATGAGCTCGCAGCTGAGCTAGGCCAGAAGCCAGGTCTTCTGACTGTTAGCACTCCCTTCTCCCTGTCAAGACACAATGCTCTCGAGACACAAACATCTAGAACATGACTGCAGGACTGATTCTCCTTCCCCATTCTTCAAGATTCTAGCTTCAAATCCTTTGTTTAGAACAGCTGCATGAGTCAATTATCCATTTGGAATCGTTTTTCAAAACTGGAAACACATACAGCACCCCTTTCAGGGGGCTTCCTAATGAGCTGTGATTGTTAATCATTTAGTATAAACGTTACTGCATTCCCCCAGCCCCTTCCTCCTAATTCCAGCCTCCGTTTCTTTGTAAAACACTGCTGGTTGAGCTCTCACACTAATAATACCTGGGCTCACGGGCTCAAGATTCCTGTTACTCTTTGGACACAGGAAGGAGGGCACAGCTGCCAAGACGGGCTGCTGCTCTTCATAATGTTGGGAATTAGACTGTGTCCCTCATGGAAAGGGATTGTTTCTGCATTTCAAGACCAACATAGATCAGGCCAAACAAAGAAAAATGCCACGTGGTGCTCTGCTGCTACAAACAACCAGAATGTTATCAGTCACCCACAAGCAGTGTTTGGACCAAAGTCACAAGCTATCATATTGCTCAAAGCAAATCTAAACATGTGAATAAATCCCTACTAATTATTTTGCCTGGAGGCTCGTGTTTGCGAATTGATTTTGCTTTTGTGCATTGTTTTGGCTTCTTTTGATAACCATTTAGTCACTGATTGATTCAACAATGTATGTTTATGGAACAGCAACAGGCCTAATGGAGTTTTCAGCCTAATGGGGCCACCAAGAAGCATACTGATATGTTGCTACTTGCATGCATCTGCAACCCCGTTGATGTGGGTCCTTGTCCCTCCTTCCAAAGGTCCACCACTTTCTAAAACCCATCCATCCCTTCTCATTCCTCCAGATTCTTGTCAAGATGCCCCAATCAATAATCAGAAGGCTTGAAGCACTCAGTGTTCCAGAAGTCCTCCTAATATCTCAGCACAATGCGGGTACAAGTGGAGCAAATGAGTTGTCCATTTAGCTCTGTGGCCTTTGCAGTGTGACTGGCCACCCCCTTTCCAATCTCTTTAACATTGCTTCCAGTGTTCAAATCTTCAATGGAAACAGAAACTACTGCAGTCAGGTGGGATCTTAGGGTTGTAGACCTAGAACTACAGGAGGACTCAGAAGCCATCAAATTGATCCCCCTTACTTTACAGCGGAAGAAACTGAGAAACTAGAGGGAGGGAGCCCAAGATCTCTGGCAGCTAAATGCTGAAGCCAAGTTATAAGCCCTCCTACTCTGACCCCAGGATCAGATCGAGCATATCTGTAGCCTTGTCTCCATCACCATGCTTCTGACCATTTCCCTTTGGATGACTGACAGTCTCAATTCTTTGGCATTCCCAGTGTTCCATGGCTTATAGCTAAACAATACTAGCTGAGAAGTGAGAAGAATCTTGGTGTTTAAAAGACATATAACTTGGGAATATACGGCTGGGTAGAAAGTCCCACAGGAGCTCAGAGAAAGGAGAGAGGAATTCTTGATTCAGGAAGGGGGAATCATGGATGGCTTCACAGACTGAATGAAATCTGAGCTGGAACTCCATGGATGGAGTTGGGAGGAAGGAAGGATATTCTAAGGAGAGTGTATATCTTGACAAAAGCAAGAGAGATCAGAGAGTATAGAGGTATAGTCAGGGAAACCCAAAGGTACATTGGGCTGGGGAGTTCAGAATTCTTCCATGGGAATGAAGATTCAGCACAGATTTAAAAGCAAGGGCATGATGTGATGAGGGAGGAGAGCAATGTTGAGGATCGACTCAAGTTGGGAAAGACTGGAGACATGGAGATCATTTAGAACAGAGTCCAAGGGAAAGTAAATGATGGCTGGATCAGGACAGTTTCAATGGGAAAGTATAAAAGGTCCAGATGAGAGACATCAGATGGTGTAGAAATGACACTAGCTGGTACCTCTAAGCTTGACCAGACAAGTCCATCTGTGCTGCCTGACAAAGACCTAATGGTCACCAAGCTAGAAGGACTTAGGATAACAGACACAATATCAGGTGGAAATCTGAAAGCAGTATGTGTCCCATTCCTGGCAGGCCTTTCAGCATGGCTGGCTCCAAACCTCGGCTCCCTGCACTATGAGGCATGGTCTGGACTCCACTGGTATCAAGTGGATGTAGCTATGGTCAGGATACTGGCTCCCACTGATCAGGCCTAGGTCTGGTCATCCCTCTCTCTTGTAGATACATTCACCTCGGAGAGAAGTGTCCATGAGGGAAGTGTCAATTCATACAAATGATGGATTAATAGTGATTGGTCATCCTCTAGGACATGCATTTTTGCTTCTTTAGAAAGACTCACTTTTTTCAGAAGAAGAAATCAAAGCTATCTATGTTCAAATGAAAAAAATGCTCTACATCATTATTGGTGATGGAAATGCAAATTAAAACAACTCTGAAGTACCACCTCGCACCTATCAGACTGGCTAATAAAACAAAAAAAGGCAAATGTTGGATGTTAAAGGAGGTGTGGGAAAATTGGGATAGTAACGCACTATTGGTGGAGTCTCCATTCTGCAGAGGAATTGCAACTATGCCCAAAGGGCTATAGAAAAATCCATACCCTTTGATCCTGCAATACCACTACTAGGTTTGCATTCCAAAGAGATCAAAAAAAGGAAAAGGACCTATTTGTGTATTTATAGCAGCTCTTTCTGTGGTGGCAAAAAATTGGAAGTTGAAGGGATGCCCATCAATTGGGGAATGGTTGAACAAGTTGTGGTATATGAATATAATGGAATACTACTGTGCTATAAGAAATGATGAGCAAGTTGACTTCCAAAAAACCTGGAAAGACTTATGTGAGCTGATGCAGAGTGATGTAAGCAAAACCAGGAGACCAATATACACAGTAAGTGCAACATTATGCAAAGATCAGCTCTGATAGACTTAGCTCTTCTCAGTAATACAATGATCCAAGACAGTTCCAAAGACCCATGATGGAAAATCCACTGCCAGAGAAAGAACTAATAGAGTCTGAATGCAGATTGAAGCCAACTGTTTTCATTTTCTTTCTTCTTTTCATGTTTTTTTTTTCCTTTTGGTCTGTTTCTTCTTTCACAACATGACTAATATGGAAATATGTTTGACATGATTATACATACTTAACTTATATAAAATTGCTTACTATTTTAGGGAGAGAGAGGCGGGGAGAGAGAAATTTGGAATTCAAAAATTTTTAAATGAATGTTAACAAATTGTCTTTATACATAATTGGAAAAAATATTGTTTAAAAAAAAGACACCTCTGGGGATCCAAGTTTTTCTATTCTGCCAATTCTATTTGCTGTGTAGGCCATAAATGGTACCTTCATGAATTTTACTAGACAGGCAGCTAGGTGGTAGGGCATTGGGCTTGGAATCAGGAAGATCTGAACTGAAATCTAGGGTCATACACTTCCAATGTGACCCTGGGTAACTCACTTGCCCACTCTCAGCCTCCATTTCCTCATATCCAAAATGAGGATAATAATAGCACCTGCCTCACAGAGTTGTTGTGAAGACTAAAGGAGATAATTATACAGTACTTATAGCACAGTGCCTGGCACATAGTAAGCACTATACAAATGTTGGGTATCCTTAATTACAAACATTCAGATAACAATTAATTCCAGTACTACAACAAGTGTCTTAAGAATAGAAAAATGTGTTATGTAAATTGTATTTATAATATTATTGTGTAATTATATAATATGTAATATTATATAAATCTCATCTTGATACCTAGAGCTGGGAGAATTAAAGCAGAGAAGGAAAATCAGCATAAACCAATATTCCTGATGAGCGCTGAAGCCAAATTTTTAAATCAAATATTAGCAAACAGGCTGCTGCGACTCATCACAGAGATTCTATTTTATGATCAAGTTTAGTTCATACCAATAATGTGGTGTTGGTTCAATGTTAGGAAAACTATCAGCATACTACACCACATTAGTAAAAGCAAAAATCATAGAGTTCTATCAATAAGTACAGGGAAAGCTTTGAACAAAACACAACACTCATTTCTGGAAGAAAAAACACTATAAAAACGGGACGAAAAGGGCCTTTTCTTCATATGGTAAGTAATGTCTGCCATAAACCAAGAGCTAGAATTACAAGTAATGGGAAGGAGACCAGAAGACTTCCTGCCAAGAGAGGGAGAAAGTGAAGATGCCCATTCCTACTGCAACTATTGGATATCCTGCTAGGAATGGGAGCTATAGCAATAAAACAAGAAAAAGAAATTGAGGGAATAGCTTTTACAGATGATAAAGAGGACCTCATAGAGTCAACTCAAATTAATCAAAATAATGACTGCAGCAAAGTTGTAGGATATAAAATAAATCCACAGAAATCATCAGCTTTTGTGTACTACCAAAAAAACAAGCAGAAAAAGATGAAAAGAAGAATTGCATTTAAAATATTTATAGAATGCCAAAAATACTTGAGAGTCTGCCTACCAAGACACCTACAGGAATTCTCTGACTAAAATTACAAAACACTCTTTTTGCAAATAGAGATCTAAATAACTGGAGGAATATTCCTTGCTCAAGGCCAGGCCAAGCCAATGTAATGAAGATGAGAAGACTGCCTACAGTTGTTTGTTCAAGTCCATAGCCATACCAATAACACATTAATGTGTCTGTTTTCCCACGGACCTTCAAACATTTGTCATTTTCCTTTTTTGCAAACTTAACCAGTCCCAGCTTCCCTGGTGACTCTGACATCTTAGCTACAATCTGCCCTTCTACAGAAAGCCATTCCCAATCCCCCTGAATTCTAGTGCCTTCCTTCTTTTGAGTATTTCCTATTTATCCTGAACGCAACTTGTATGTATGTATGTCTTTGCTTCTTCTTGACCCCATCACACCCAGAGCACCTTGTGAGCAAGGTCTCTCTTTGATTTTCACTATGTTCCAGGGCTTAGCTGCCATGAAGAGCCTGGCTATTCTGAAAGTAATCTGGAATATGGGATATGTTATTACTCTGGAATATGGGAAGAATAATATCCATAGTACTATTCCACAGGGCTGTTGTGAAGGTCAGAAGTGGTAATGCATGCTTCAAGTACTTTGCAGTACTGAAAAGTGCTTCAGAAATGTGAGCCATCATCACCATGATCACCACCACCATCCTCATCCTCATCTTCCCCATCATTCCATACTGGCTCCCCAGAGCCAGAATATAACGGAAAAGTGAGGGGGTTGTAAAGGAATTACTCAAGAACCTTCATGCAGGAGAATTGTATCAAGGTTTTAAAGAGTAACTAATACCTAGGTAACACAAATTGTTCTCAGAGACTGAGAAAGAAAACAACCTTCCAAGCTCCTTGTGAGACCCATCACTTGAGACCAGGAAAGGATCAAGAAAAGGACGAGAACTCCAGACCACTACATTATCCTTAATGAACCCACATTCAAAGATTTTAAATAAAATCAGGACAAAAAGACAACAATGCGCCCAAGAGAGTGAATTTCATGCTATTTCATTTCTATTTCAGAGAGCAACCCGGGTAGTGCAGGGGCAGAATGCTGACTTCAAAGCAAGCAAGACCCAGGTTCCAGGCCAGCCTTTGAGATAGCCGGGTTAAGGGCACTGCTCAATACTTTAGGCAATCCTCTCAGACTGTAAAACTTGGGGAAGGTGCCAGGGTGCCACATTGATGAAAAAGAATTTTTCCTGACCCGATTTTCTTGTGCCAGTTACCTCAGGCCTAGCGCCCATACTGATATGGAGTTGAGAGCATGCAGCTAGAATCAGGGTGGAGTTCATGCAGGACTTGGTCAGCATCCTGGACTCAGTGAGCTGCTCAGAGGTTCTGTGATGACATCAAAGGCAGGATGTCCAGATCACACTATGCCCACGCCTTCTCCTCTCACATAAATACTCTCCAGAGCTTTCCATGGTCCATCCTCACACACAGAAACCCCATCTCTCATCTCTGTACCTTTGTCCTCCATACCAGGACTGCCTTCTCTCCCTTGATTCCACCTTGTAGAATTCCCAGATTCCTTCAAGGCTCAGGCCAGGTGCCCATGGGGCTTATCTGTACCCCAACTGCTAGTATCTCTTCCTACAAAACAAAAGAAAACAGAAAATAAACTACATTACAGTAAAAAAAAAAAACAAGAACTGTATTTGCCCTTGCATGTCCTTGGCATAGTAGGGGCTAATGAAGTGTTTGTTGGATGAATGATGGATTGAGTGAATGAATGAATGACCAACTTCCCAAGTCATTCTATTGGCCAGCCTTTCAATGCCAAACTCCTGGGAAAATGATTAACACTTGCTACCTCCATTTCCTCCCCTCTGGTTCCCTTTCCAATCCCTTGCAATCTGGCTTTGGCTTTGGACCTGACCCTGCTCTTTCCAAAGTGATGGGTGGTTGTTTCAGTGAAGGATTTGGACCCAGCTTTCCCTTGGCCTTCATCCTTCCTGTCATCTGCAGCATCTGGTTCAGTGCCCACCCTCCTCCTGGGTACTCTCCCCTTCCTGTGTTTTGTGATGCTGCTCCTCCCCGATTCTTTGCCTACCTGTCTGATCTCTTCTGCCCCATCCCTTTGCAGATGTGGGAAGCCACAAGAGAGGCACATCCCACATCTTTTCACTCATTTTTGACATCTGGAAAAGTTAGGCTATCTGGGACAGGAGGGGAAGGAACGCTTGGGGGAAATTGTGGTGATTTTCTTAAAAGCCAAAAGATGTTGTGTTGTTAATTTGATTAAACATCTTCCCTGCCCATTTAATAGGCCTCAGGGGGAGCTAGTTAAGGGAAACTTGATGGGGGGGGGGCTTGTTTGTAGGAAGGCCCACATCCTTTTGCTAACTAGGTGTGAAGCCCTCAGGCCTTAAGAAGGGTATATATACTTATACATATATATCCTGAGGGTGGTCATTAAGCTCAGAAACCTAGAACTGCAAGAGACTGAAAGACAGAAAGAGCACTGGAAGGGCTGAGAGAGAGGACTGCAGAGACACAGAGACTGAGAGACACAGAGACAGAGACAAAGAGTACTGCAAGGGCTCTCACAACTGCAGGAGGAGAGGACATATGCAAGCAGACAGGTAGGACTCATGAGTGAGTGTTTACAGGAACGCCCTAGCAGAGGAGAAGGTTACAAGATGGCTTGGCTCTTGCTGCCATATTGAGTTTTAAATTCCTTCCTGTTATAGTGAAGTGGACTCACTGGTTTTGGAATGCAATTACTGCTATATCAAATTGGAGTTGTTGATTTGGGGATGTGATCCTCTGCTGTCTGAAAAAAATCGTTTTACTTCTTCTGCCTTCTACATAGAGTTTCTTATATTTTGTGTTTCCAAACTATACAAGCATATACATGGTCACTATCGATATTGAGAATCTTGCTTTACTGATACAGACACCAATAAAAACTTACTTTAAACTAGCAAAAAAAAAGTCATTCCAGGGTCTGTCTTGGATGCCCCAAATAGGCAATGAAAGGTGTTGGAGCCAGGTACCTGCTGGAGCCTGTAAAGAGAGACAGCCGCTAACCCCAGGGGTAGTTGTCAGTGACAGGATCAGTAATGAGGGTGACTCTCATACATCTTGAAGGTACCCAAGAGGAAAGAGGATTCTGCCCATCACCAGTCGATCAATCTGCCATCTCTGACTCAGAAATGATTCACACATGTAATACAACAGTCCATCAGAGAGGGCTGGGAGAACAATGTGCCAAGAACTTGCAAACCCATAAATCATGGCTTAAAAATAGGTCACACGAAATCAACCTAATTGTCTTCTATTTTTAATACAAATTCTTTTCATTGATTTTTAAAATGGATGCCCCATTAGAACACATTAATCATGGCCCCAGAAGTGTATTT
>CM053627.1:7402587-7424286 GCA_028646595.1 Phalanger gymnotis | reverse complement strand
TCAAATATAATCATGTATATGTTTGAATGGTCCGAAATCGCAAGGTATGAGAGATTCTCTAAGGAGAAAACAACAAGAAATTTATTTAGGCCCCACCGCAGCAAAAACTTGAACCAGCCTCCCCATTCCAACATCTTGACAAAAAGACTCCAGGCCCAGAAAGCCCATCTCACAAGAGCAACCAGGAGGCCACAGAAAAGCAAGATAGTATTTAGCCAAATCATTTTCACTGGCCTCACGTTCCTGCTCGCGCTCGGGTAAGCCCTGCTTCCGCAGCTTCCTGCCTCCGCAGCTTTCTGCTTCTGCAGCTTCTGGCTTCCACACCTTCTGCCACCGCCGCCGCCGCCGCCAAAGTTGTCTCCTGGCTCACCCCTCCTCGCAGCTGAGCTTCCGGTGTTCTCAAGTCCCGCCTCAATGACCAGAGACCATTGGTTCCCAAGCTGGCCCCTCCTAAGTCACCAATCCACACCCACACAGGTTTCACACCTGACAGGGCCCTGGGCCTGGGGCTTAGCACTTAACAGCTGAAAGTACTTCCACTCAAAAGAAACAAAAGCCATGCTAATGAGACAATTTTGCTTAACAACACAGATCCCCATAGGAAGATGAGGCAAACTTATACTGGTTTTGAGTTGTCATACCTCACAGTTTATCTTATCCTTATCACAAACCTATAAGGATAATGAGTCCCCTTTTTAGATAAAAAAATTAGTTTCAGAGAAATTAAGTGACTTGCCTAAAGCTACTCAGCTAGTAAATGAATAAAGTCCAGTCTCTGTTCCCAGGCAGACCCCACTCAGAATATTCTGAATATTTCATAAGGGAGAATAACATGCTAGAGCATGCCAAATACCAGGATGCTGAGAAACCTGTCAATCATGCCTGTGAGAATGAGTCTAAGTTACTAGAAGTATTTTGCCTTGAGAGGGCTGGGGAGCAAGAGGGAGGAAAAGGAATAATAGTTATCTTCAAATATTGAAAGGAGGAGGATCTATCTTGTTCTTGTTGCCCCAAGAACCAATGAATCAATAAAGAATCACTTCATAAGCAGTCACCCCATGACGGGTGCCGTGTTGGGTCCTGGGGATGCAAAGGAGCAGTCTCTGGCCCCAAGGAAATCAGATTAAATCAGGATGGAAGGGGAAGTTTCTATGCATGTGGAGCACTGTAATTGTGGACTGAAGGCTTGGGTTTGAACTCCTGCTTTGTACATATGAGGTTTGTCACGGACAAGTGACTAACCTATTTGCATTTCAGATACCTCATATGTAGTAATTGTAACTGCGACAATAATGGTGATGATGATAGCTAGTACTTCCACGTTGCTTGCTATGTGCCAGGCACTGTGCTAAGGTTTTGACTCAATGAGCTATTCACCATCATCTTCCTTAAAACTTCCCTCAGTCCCAGAAATCCCTGCTCAGCTTTCTGCCTACCTGTCATTCTCCCTGCCTGTCCTTGCCCCAACCTTCCCCTCCCTATCTCTCCCCGTCCCCTCCCCTCCCCCTGCCTGACTCCACTCTTCCCCTCCCTTGCCCCTTACCCCCCAGCCACAGGTACCCAAAGTGCAATGGGCAGCTCTGCTTCATATCCACATCTCACAGATTTTTGGGATGATGAAAGGAGTATATGGAGGTGACAGATGGTAAACCCCTGCGCCATGCTGCACAAAGGTTACCTAGGAGTGAATCTCGCAGTTTTAGCTGGAAGAAGACTGAGAGATCCGAGCTAAGTGAAGAAGGCTACCTTGTCTGGGGTGATGAAGCAGGCAGCGCAGGGGCCAGGGTCTGGGCTCACTGCTTCTTCCTCAGTGCTTAGCTGGCACTCAGGCAGGCATCAATATCCAACAGACTGAAGAGAAGGCTGGGGGCACTTAACAAGCAGGCAGAGAGAAAATGGGGATTGGAGAAGAAGCCCCTACTATAGATCACAAAAAAGGAAAAAGGGTCTGGAAGAGGTTGAGATGGATAGAGAGTGTCATGAACATGAACTTAGACAGACTTTGGGAGGTGACGGGGGACAGAAGGGCTGGTGCATTACGATCCATGGCATCACAAAGAGGCAGACATGACTTACCAACAACAAGCACAATCTTGACACCAAAATTAAATTCAGTAAAATGTCCAAACTGTTTGTACGAAACCAAATGTGCATGCACAAATGTAAAATGCCTTCAGCTCAGGAGAGGAGAAAGCTCCCACTGCCTCAAAGTGCTTGAGGTAAGGCAGAATCTATTAGGAAGTCAGCACAGTGGGGAGCACTGGCAAGGAAATCAGAAGACCTGGGATCTAATTCTTGCTCTGGTCCATAGAACCTTAGAGGGGTAACTTTCCATATCTGATGCCCAATTGCCCATGTGTAAAACTGAAATAACAACCACATACCCAATTACTTCTTCAGGTTATTGCATGGTAAAACTGAGGTTACATGAGAACACCTGCACTAAAATGTGGAAAGCACGATAAAATCATTAACTAAGCAAATTCTCACAGTCAGGAGGCTTAAAAAAGAGGGAGGATGTTCATGCAATACTCACCAGAGATAATGGTTTTGTGTAAGCAGTTTATTCCTCCAACGAAAACCATATTGGGCATGATTGACCTGGGAAAGTCCTTTACAAAATCACTTCTCGGAAGCCAAAAGGAACCATAGCTCGGAAGGTCCATAACAGTCACCTCTGTTTAGGAGTTCAGAAGCAAGATGTGCATATGGGGAGTACATGAAATTACAAAGAAAGAACTGGGATAGAGCAATCAGCATGTTTTTAACTCTGCCAAAACGTCACATGATCTGTGCTGTCTGAGAACCCTCCAGGAATGTAAGAAGGAGGATTGGAGCACTGTGTGGCATCATAATCTAAACTGCATGGCAATCCATGCAAAAAGTAAAAAGCATGCAAAGAGAGATATTTGGCTACAACTGGGCCACACGGTAAGAAAGGGTCCATGAAGACATCATCAAAGTGATTTGTCACCAAGATGGGTCATCAGCTCTTTGTTGTAAACCAAGTGTGAGCAGACAGACAGACAGAAGCAAAATTGTGACATTTCTTACTCTCTCTATTGTTGTGAAAAAAAATTTCTGAAGGTGGTAATTTCTCAAAAACTTCATGATTCATCCTACGGAAATGGGATTCCAACTCTCCCATCTGGAAGGGCATTGGGTACCATGTGAGAGTATAAAATGGTGCTTCTTTGATATGTAAAGTCATGGCAGGGCCAACCAACACAATCTCATGTCCTCTTTGCTGCATCTCCTGAAGCATCCCATGCATGCTAAGCCAATGACTGCCATCCTGTCATACCACCAACGGCTTGCCCCTCTCTGCAAATGCCAAGCAATAAATCCAAAGAAGTAGGACATATTGAGGTTTCAGTCTTCCAGAGATATCTCCACCTAGTCAGCATCACCTTGTACTTTGTCCAATACTTCTCCTCTTGCCTACTTCTCCTACAGAAATTGATCTAAGTTAATATTTAATCAGAAAGTCAAACAACCAATTGAAGAGAACAAGAAATTTACATGGTAAAAGTTAAAGAGTACCCAAGAGTGGGGATTTACTGGGTCAAAAATATTACCATGTCCAAAGATAGCCCCCTTTTTGGGAGGCTAGGGTGATATTGAGGCTAGAATGTCGAGGATGATGTTAAGCAGTTTAATAATAAATTACAACAGGGGTGTTCTGGGGTGGCCAGCTAGATGTATGGAAGATCTCCATAAAGTCCCCCAAAAGTCCTGTGGCAGTTACAGAAGTAAGATGAAGCAAAGAGCATTATAGTGTGTTATTGGGGTTTGGCCAATATTTTGGCTTCTTGCTTACTATTGGGCCTGAGTTCCAGAGCCCAGGAGCAAGGCCAGTGCTGTTGGTAAATGCCCAGACACATGAGGTCATGTACTGATCAGCGTGACTTCTCTTGGCTTTCACCAATAAGGAGCCCATAGATGTTATCTGATGTTCTCTCCCCTGAAATTCTCAGATATGGAGGAGGTGTTCTTGCCCTGGCTTGCAAAGGGTCAGTAACTCATCAACAGGGAAACTCCCTCCATCAGGGCAAATCACAGCTCTCCCACCCCTTCTCTGAGTGATGCCTGTCCATGGTATCACAGAAATATTCCAGAGAAGATCCAGTTAATGTACAGCTGGTGTAGAATTTCTAGAGTGAGAATTTGAATCCAGGTCTATTCCAGTAACCCAGAGCAGTAATTGTATTAATCATGCCCCAAGGGAAATTTATGCGTGTGTGTGTGTGTGTGTGTGTGTGTGTGTGTGTGTGTGTCCTGGGGTGGGGGTGCGGGGTGGAGTGAAGTTGGTGTTATCTAAGGTCCCTCTTAATTCTAGTGATTTGCCTTTGAGATCACCTCCAATTTATCCTCTATCTCTTTTACTTGTACATAGTTGTTTGTCTTCCCTATGGGACCTTCATGAGGGCAGGGAATATCATTGCTGTTACATTTCCATGCATCCTCAGTGCTTAGGGTAGTGGCTGGAATATAGTAAGTGTTTAATAAATGCTTGCTCACTGACTGACTGACTAGCTGGGGAAGAGTGGGTGTCTAGAAAGGTATGTCTGAAACTAAATTTGGATGAGAATACTTTAAAAACTGTAAAGCAAAATAATATCATTAATTAATCTAATTAACTTAGTCAAGAGGCTTACAAGATAGGGAGCACTGTCCTAGGCAGGCTCATAATTCAGGGAAATGAGCACAATGTTGTGGACCATTGATGGGCATATCTTGGACCAGCAGAGAGTAAGAAAGCCGCTACAGTAGGGCAGCCCTCAGTCTTTTGCCCTATGTTTCCCTTTTGTGAGAGGTCTAAGGATGGGGGCTGTTTGCATTTTCCTCCAGTGGGAACCTAACCTAGGTTGTTGAAGAGAGTTATGAAGACTATGCAAGGCAGAAAAGTCCTTTGATCAAGTTCCTTAGGAAGATGAAGAGGCAGTGTGGTATGGTGGAGAGAACACTAGCTGTGGAGTTAGACACTTGGAGCTGGAATTCAGGATCTGCTATCTAAATAGACATTGGGCAAATAGTCTTTGGGCAAGCCCCTTAGATTCTCTTGGTCCCAAATTCTCATCTGTTAAATGAGGTGGGGGGGAAACAAGGCCTCTAATCTCTAGATCTGTGATTGATGAGTTTGAGATCCTAAAACTGAAGCCAGGTGATTGCCAGAGACCTTGTTTTGTAGTATTTCCTTCCCTTAGATAGAGCCTTAGAATGGAGGAGAGGACACAGAAACTGACATCTTTTGGGAATCCACATACTCTAGAACAGACACATTCCATTTGTAAATGTAGAAGCAAGCTGATTGTGAGGGTACAACGAGATCATGCACATGAAAGCTCTTAGAAACCGTAATGTGCTACATAAATGTCATCTATTCTGATTCACCCTACCCTACTCATTCCTATCTCAATACTTCCAGCATCCATGGAGTTTCACTGGGATGAGCATTTCTTCTATCAAAACAGATTGCAATCCCTATATACCATAGAAGGTGGTCTTTAGGAGTTGCTGTGGGCACATAACTAATCCTCTTGTAAAATGGTGGTGAGTCTCTATGAATTTAGCTATGTTGCTCCTCAGGTGGCAGACGTAGTCCTGGGCTTGCACGTGAGTCTATCCAGCTTGGACCCTTTTGCTAAAGCGTATTCTTCATTGGAATATTCTTGGAGAGTTCAAGGACAAAATATTGGGGAAGAGGACTTCAGAAAGTCATAACTTTAAAGAAAGGAGTCAATCCAAGTTCCTCTTATTCATAGGAAGAAACAGCCCCAAAGTGGGAAAGTGAGGTACCCAAGGTCACTCAGGTTGTAAATGGCATTGCTAGTAGTAGAACCAGGTCTTCAGTTTCTACTGTAACATGCTAATATGAATAAGGGGCTTAAACACCCTGGCTCCTCCACACTCTTCAACCTCCCCTCATATACAAATAATTGTAATTACACATAGAGTTTAAGGCTTCCCCATTTAGAGAGAACAAAGTCAATTTGCATCCTTTCCCCTAGACCAGTTCCTATGAAATGATGCAGCAAATATCTCTTCTGAGGAAAAGAAAACTGAAGCATCCTAATCTAGAGGGGGGAAATGCAGCCTTCAAGCTTTTAGTAATGCACATGACTGCCAAGGTATCACAGGGAGTTAATGGATGAATGGCATACAAGTTTCTCTTCAAGTTTCTTAGGGCAAAGTCCTTGTACACACAATCCTTGTTACTTTACTACCCGTTTCCCAATTATCTCCATGACCTTGTCCTCAGAACTACAGATTGGATAAAGAAAGAGGAAAAGTTTCCATCTAAAGTGATACCTTTGAAAAGCTTATGCAAGGTTTTGTCCTCTTTGTGTGTGGACATTTTGCTTACTTAAAGGGAGAGAAAAAAATCTATAATGCATGCTGATAAAATAAGCTTGAGAAGAGACATAGTCTCTGATAAAATGATCAGGAGATACATTATTCTGAGGATCTGAGGGAAAATTGCTCCTTAAATAAAATGTACTGAGTGGTGTATAAGATAAAGCACGTATTGTAATGGAGGAATACGTAGTGGTTATGAATATTCACACGAACCTGATTTTTGCTTATATCTGATAAAGAAAGATTGAACACAATTATGCACATACACAAAGATTTCATTACTGAAATACATTAAAGTCAAGAGGGAAATGGGAGACTGGGATAAGAGGGATGGAGAAAGTTCTAAGAGGGAAGGCATGATGAATAAAGGAATAGCCACATGTGAAATAAGCTTGAATACTCAAAGAAAGAATATGAAGGGAATATTAAAATGAAAGGAAGAAAGAAGAAAGACCTGGCACCAGAGTGAGGTAAGGAGAATAGAAGAGCTCCTATGAAGAGGAAACAGGCATTTTCACTTATAAAATCACAAGTTCCAGGCAAACTCCCCTTTCTCCAGTCCTCTTATTTATAAAGAGGGAGGTTGGAGAAAAAAGAGAAAAAAATACAAGAGCATAGGATGAAGGGAAATATTAAATTAAAAATCACAACTAGAAAACACAAGCATTCACACAGAGTCAAAATAAAGGACTAGAACAAAACCTATTATGCTTCAGCTAAACTTAAAAAAAAGGCAGTGGTGGTAACCATGATTTTAAATAAGAGAAAGAGAGCATAAATTATGAATAAATATCAATACCTAATATATATGCATGCAATAACATGGTATCTAAATATTTTTAAATATTAAATTATAGGGAGAAATAGTTAAGAAAACTATAATAGTGGGAGACCTTAATATACCTTTTTCAGATCTAGGCAAATCCAACTAGAAGATACACAAGAAAGAAGTTAAGGACTTAAATAGAACTTTGGAAAAATAGGAAATGATAGCTCTCTGGCAACCACTGAAAGGGAATAGAAAGGGTTAGGGTTAGGGTTAGAGTCAGTAACGGGGCCATTTTAGGGTTAGGAATGGAAGGGGGGGACAACATGCCAACCACTCTATACAGACAGGGTATATACAGGATAAATTGAGGGTAGTCTCAGAAGGAAGGCACAAAGATTAAGCATGACTAGTAAAGATATTTTGCAGATGGTAGAGATGAAGTGGAAGAAAGGAAGACATCTTTACAATCTCTTTCTATAATGCGAATGTGGTCTTGGTATCTAAACCAGGAAGAGAGAAAACTAAGAAAGAAAAGTATCGACCAATAACCTTACTGGACATTGATGCTAAAAAAGGAGCAAGTTGGCTACTACAGCATATTAGAAAGATTATATATTGTAATAAAGTTTTGGTTATACCAGGAAAGCAGTATTCTTTCAACATAAGGAATATTTTAAATATTAACAAATATTAACCCTGTTAATGGTACAAATTATAAAACCCATGTGATTATATAAATAGATTCTGGAAGGACTTTTGAAAAAATCCAACACTCGTTTCTAGTAAAACCTCTATAAATTATAGAAATAAATAAACTTTTTCTTAATATAGTCAATAGAATTTAGCTAAATCAAAAAGCAAACATTATGAATGGAGAAAAGTTATGATACTTTCCTAGAAGAATAGGAGTATAGCAAGGATGCCCATTATCACTACTGCTACTTACCATAGTGGTAGAAATGTTAGCTATAGTAATAAGACAAGAAAATGAAATTGATATGATGACGTACATAGACAACCCTAGAGAGTCAACTAAAACTTAACTGAAATAGTTAACAACATTAGCAGGTTACAAGCATGTAAAATAGGTCTCTGAAACCTCCTCCCTCTGGCTGCCTAGGCACATCTTTGAACCTCAGTGCTCTATGTAGCTTCTGCTAAATTCCAGAGAAGTTGCCAGCCTACATTAAGAGGAAGAGTTTCCTCATTTAAGAGCTCTCTCTAGGCCAGCTGGGTGGCGCAGTGGATAGAGCATTGGCCCTGGAGTCAGGAGAACCTGAGTTCCAATCTGGCCTCTCAAACTTGACAACTACTAGCTGTGTGATCCTGGGCAAGTCACTTAACTCCAATTTCCTCAAGGAAAAAATAGCTCTTCCCATCCATGAAGTGTCCCTAGCCCTCTCTTGGGCTAGATCTGTGTTTCCTTCCTCCTTTTCTTTCATGCGGAGTTCAGTTTTCTGCCCAGCACCATCCTTTCCTCTCTCCCTATCTTGCCAGGGCCCTTCTCTCTAGAAGTTAGTTGGCTTGGACCTGAGGCTGTATCTTTGGCCACAGGGTTAGTGAAATTTAAAAGTTTGAAGGAAACTGAGTAGCCAGATAGTCTCAGCCATACATGAACAGCACAGAGTGTGGCACATGCCAGATGCTTAATAAATGTTTGTTGATTGATAGGTAGCATATAGGCTCTGAGAATTTGAGACACTGAACTGTGGAGAAACCACTGCCTGCTGAGTCAGTGCGGTCAACTTTGGGAAAGCTCTCACTGTCACAGCTAAAATTATTCAATCCTAGTGTCCTCTTCTGCCCATTGCTTTTGGCCACGTCCACTGGGGCCAGGCAGATGATACCCAATGCCTCTTTCACTTGACAGCCTTGATCTCCTTGAGGATACCTCATATGCCCTCTGAGTGCCCTGGCATCCAGTTCCAGCCGCTCAGCTCCTTCCACTGGCTCTTCTGTGCCCTGATCTTGAGGCCCTTTCTCATCCTGGCTGCCTTTTTCTGGAAGATCTTGAGCTTGTTGACCAATGCCCTCCTAAACCTCTGTCACGCAGAACTCCAGCCAACAGCCCAGATGTGGTCTGATGGGGCAGGACAGAACAGAACCATCCGTCCCCTAGTCTGAGACCTCTTGCCTCTCTTAAGAGAACCTAGGGAATATTGACTGCATGAGCTTTCTGGGCTGTCCCATCATTGGCTTTACTAAAAAGAAGAGAAGATGAGTCAGTAAAAGGGAAGATGAATTTCTCCCTTTCCCCTTGTTCTTTGGTTCCTGTGATGCCATGCCCCGGACCTTCCAGATGCTCTCCAGGCTAAGATGCTGAGGCTCCAAGGACACACAAGTAGCAGAATGCAGATTCAAACTCGGATCTCCTGTCTCTCAATTTAGCTCTCTTTCTTTTATTCCATGTTGTAATAAAAATAATTGATATATATGTGATATTAATTGTAATACTGTGATAATATGTCATAGAAAACACACCCACACACCAAACACACATTCTTTTTCTCTCTCTATTACTCTTTCTTTCTCTTACACACACACACAAACAAACACACACATGGACTCACACACACAGAGAAACACACATTCTCTTTCTCTATTACTCTTTCTTTCTCTCTTTTACACAAACACAGAAACATACATCATCTCCACTCTGATGACCCTCCAGCCTCTGGGACCTTTCAAATTGTTCAGGCATGTCACTCAATGGGCCTTCAGAAGCAGATGGATGAACCATGAAGGGGATTTGTTGGAAAGTGACATTTTGAAAGTGTTTGTTCAACAAGTCAATGAGCCTATCCATTGGTCATAATGACTACCCTGTCCCTTACTGAATGAAGAGGTTTCCCACTCACTTTCCATGAGTCGAGGAGCCCAGTGCAGCTGTCCAGGGGCTGGCCTCCCTCCCCCACAGCCTGATGGGATAGGGTAGAGCAGAGTTTTCATCACTATTGCCTGCAGGTCTCTCTGGTAGAACCTTGGTTTTCCTGGCATCCCTGAGGTCTCAATTTGCAGTTCACTTGCTTCAGGAGGATTTCTTCTGGCCCCCAGCTATGAATTCTTTCCCTCTCCCATTACAATGCATCAGCTACATCTGTCTTGAACATGTCTCATTATTTGTACACTGTCTGCTCCCATTAGAGTGTCTGCTTCTAAAGGGCAGGAGTGGTTTTTGCTTTCCTGTGTGCACCAGAGCCCAGCACAGTGCCTGGCAGATAGGCTGCAGTTCATAAGGGCCTGTCATTGAATGCCTCAGTGCCTGAAGCAGCTATCTAAGGCTAAGAATGAAGGAGGAATTGCCAACTGTTTAGGAGGAGGGAGTTCTCATCCCAAAGAATTCTCTAGTAATGATTAAAAAAAACCAAACCTCTCAAAGTCACGGAGTGATAAGAAGTTCATTGGTTAATCATTTCCCTGTGGCCAGAAGATGGCTGCCACTATCTCCCATATCTTCCAAAGTCTACAGTGTGTGGCAGATCATACCTGCTTACATATCATAAAGAGAAGATGATGTGGTCATAGAATTCATATGTCTCCTACTCATCCTGTCTGCTCATACTAACATTTCTGCCTTCTAGATTGGAAACAGGCCCCATTGTATAATTCATTGGGTTAGAGGAAGACTAGAACCCTCAACTTCCTGACTCCAAGGACACCTATCTATCCTCTAGGCCACACTGCCTCTCTTTCTCATATTGTTTCTTCACAAGTGTTTAGTGAATTGAATTGGCATTACAACTAAAACACAAATCAGTCCATTTCCACCAAGGTCTCAATGCTCTTCACCCAAAGCCTTCCATCTTTGTTGATGGCACCCCGAGCCTGCCAGCCACCTGGATTCACAACCTCGGATTGGATATTTCCTCTCCTCCCCCCCCCTGCCGCCGCCCCATCTCCAGTCACTTCTCATGTCTTATTGAGTCTATGTTCATATCATCTGTCATATCTCTTGCCTTTTCTCCACTCCCAGAGCCTCCAACCTAGTCAAGGCTCTCATCACCCAGCACTCTATCCACTGTGCTATGTAGCTGCCCTCAATTCTATAGGTTCATAGATTGAGAAATTGAAGAGACCTTAGATAATCCCCGAGTCTTCTCATTTTTCAGATGATGAAAGTGATGTCCAGAGAGTGGGCATCTCTGTCCAGTAAGTGGCTTCCCCAGCATGTCAGACTGAGAAAATGTTTGAATCCAGTTATTTATGACTTCAAGTGCAGTGTTCTATCCACCAAGCCAGGTTGCTTCTCACTGTTGTTTAAAGGAGGGGAGGGACTAGAAGGTCTGTGAGGTCCTTTCAACCTATGAGTCTCCAAGCCTATGACCAAAGTCCCAAAGGCTCATTGAAGAAGCTCAAGACTGTGTATTACATCTTTAACTGACTAAAGAGGAAAATAAACAGTGAAGTTCCATGGCCACACAGTTAATCTTTGGTAGAACCAGGTGTTCTGATTCCTAAGGTCCTGAAAGACTGGATAAGTAGAGGGAATGACAACACAAAGAAATCCTTGCAAAATGTAAACAAAACCCCTGAGACCTATCCCTCTGCCTCAAACAAACCCCACAGATCTGTCTAATTCATAAAATGTCACAAACCTTATAAGACAATCTTGTCGGCAAACCCTGGCTCTCCAAAGGTTTGGGGACTAAATAAAAATGTAGTCAGATTTTCCCTTAGAAACAAGGCCATGTAATTAACCCACTGAATGGTACCTGCAAGCTGGCCGATGCATTATATACCAACCTGAGAGAATTGCTTGGCACTGGCACAGTTGATGCCCCCAATGAAGACCATGTTTGGCATGATGGGTTTAGGGCAATCCATCACAAAGTCTGACCTCATAAGTCACACAGATCCTTGACTAAGAACATCCACTGTACTCATGTCTCTCTGAAGGAGTTCTGAAGCCAAGTTTTCATAGGGTATCATGTACACTGCCACACCAGCCAATAGGGCAGAGGATATTGAATATTCTTGACCCGCTGTAGGAAGGTCATCTGGTATGTGTTTTCTGTGGCCCATCTAGGGACATAGGAAGATGGATCTGGGCACTGAGCGCCTCCAGCATCTAAACCACAGGGGAGTCCTATCAAGAAGTAAACAGCTGGAATGGACAGATACTGTGCCACAAGGGTCCACAGGGATTATCGGGATAAGTTAAAGCAGCATCATAGTGGGCAACTTGTAGGAACTTTATCAGTTCCTTGTTATAGGATCCTCAGCCTTCCTCTCTAGCTTCCTGTTTGTCTTTCTTTCTTTTAAGTAATGAAGAGTAATAGCAGTAATAATAATAGATTTACAAAAATATGAAAAACAATGCAAATGCACTAAAATAGTTTTGAAATAAAACAATATTGTGTTAACATAAAATTAGCTTATTATTTTCAATGAATCATTATTTTGAAATTTTATGTTTTAATTTCTAAGGTATGAAATATCAATAGATATAATCTACATCAGTGGTGTCGAACAGAAATAGAAATAGGGCTACTAAGCTATACATAAGTATCCATATGGGTTGTATATTTAATTAGAACATCACAAATTAATGTTATCTATGTTTCATTGTATTTTTATTTTGTTAAATATTTCTCAGTTACATTTTAATCTGGTTTTGTTTGTATTTAGAAGTGTTACAGCCACAAAAGGCCAATAGGCCTTATCTTAACACCTCTCATCTATAGAAACAAAAGCTTTGTCCTGAAACATAATTTTAGAGTGGAAAGGGATCTTCTATTTTTTAAGAGGGGTCTTAACTCGAAAAAGTTTGAGAACTGCTGATCTAGGAAATGCTTGCATGATGAACCTCACTCTACCAGTGTAGATTGGCGCATAAATTGCAACTTACAAGCTTAGAGAGTGACCTAGAGTACTGAGAAGTTAATTGACTTGTCTAGAATCACCCAAGTTGTAGAAGTCAGAATTGGGACTTGAATCTGGCTATTCCTCACTTCAAGCCTGGCTTTCTAGCCCCTGTACTACCCTGCCTCTCAGAGATATTATCCCCATTTTATAGTTAAAGAAACTGAGGCTCAGAGGACTTAAATGACTTGACCATGTTCAGACACCCAGTAAGTGTCTGAGGTGGAATTTAGATCAAAGTCTTCTTGATTCCACATCAGTAAGCTATCTACTAAGACTGTGTGTGTGCGTGCATGTATTTATACGTGTATATTTATATATTATAAATACAGATATGTATATACATACACATATATTTTATTATACATATACATGTATGCACATATGTGTATATTGTATATGTATATATGTATATTGTATTATGTGTATATCTATATTGCATTACTATGATTAGTATTAGGAAAGAATCGTTTAATGTAAGAAATTTAAAGATCTTATGAGATCCCTTAAGCACAGAATCATAGAATTTTAGAACTGTAAGCCACTATGGATGCTGTCTATTCCAACCCATATACAAAAAGGAATCTCAACTATAATTTACCCAGTGAATAAGTGGTTGTCTAGCTAGGATCTGCCTAGCACTGAATACCTCCAGTGAGAGAAAACCCAAAACTTGCTAAGGCACTCATTCCATTCTGAGCAGTTCTAAATATGAGGAATTTTCCCAACATTAAATAAATTTTGCAAAGGGCTGCAAAAAGCCTGTTTGATCCTCCTTCCACAGTTTAAATATTTTGTCTCCCCCAACATCTTTTCTTCTCCAGGCTAAAAATCCTTACTTCCTTCAAATCATCCTCATGTTACATGAGCTCAAGGCCCTTCATCAACCTGCTTGTCCTGCTCTAGATACTCTCCAGATTGTTATTTACTTTCTTAAATTGTGGTGCTCAGAACCGAGGATAATACTCCAGATAGAGTGGTCTGTCTGACCAACGCAGAGTAGGGAGGAACTATCCATCACCTCTTTGTTCATGGAAGCGCTCCCTCTCTTAAAACAGCCTAAGATTATACTTCTTCCTTTGGCTGCCCACATCACACTCCGGTATCCTTTTTCTTTTTTTTTCTGTTTGTTTTTTTTGAATATTTTTAAAATTTATTTATTTAATGTTTTTAGTTTTCGGCTTTGATGTTCACGAGAGTTTGAATTACAAATTTTCTCCCTATTTCTACCCTCCCCCCCACTCCAAGATGGCATATATTCTGATTGTCCTGTTCCCCAGTCAGCTCTCCCTTCTGTCACCTGACTCCCCCCAATCCCTTTTTTCCTTACTTTCTTGTAGGGTAATAGATTTATATGCCCCATTGCCTGTATATCTTATTTCTTAGTTGCATGCAGAAACTTTTTTTTTGGAACATCTGCTTTTAAAACTTTGATTTCCAAATTCTCTCCCTTCTTCCCTCCCCACCCCTCTCTCAAAGAAGGCAAGCAATTCAACATAGGCCACATGTGTATAATTATGCAAAACCCTTCCACAATACTCGTGTTGTGAAAGACTATATTTTGCTCCTTCCTATCCCATCCCCCTTTATTCATTTTTTCCCTTCACCTTGTCCCTTTTCGTAAGTATTTGCTTTTGATTACCTCCTCCCCTTATCTACCCTCCCTTCTATCGCCCCCCTTTTACATCACCTTCCTTCTTCTTTCCTGTGGGGAAAGACACCCAATTGAGTCTGTATGTTATTCCCTCCTCCCTTCAAAGCTGATGAGAGCAAGATTCACTCATTCCCCCTCACCTGCCCCCTCTTCCCTTCCTACAGAACTGCTTTTTCTTGCCACTTTTATGTGAGATAATTTACCCCATTCTATCTCTCTTTTTCTCCCTTTCTCAATATATTCCTCTCTCATCCCTTAAATTGATTTTTTTAGATAATATCCCTTGATATTCAACTCACCCTATGCTCTGTCTCTCTCTGTCTCTCTGTCTCTGTCTCTGTCTCTCTCTCTATATATATGCATATATACATATACATACATACATATATATGTATATATATGTATATATTCCCTTCAGCTACCCTAATACTAAGGTTTCATGAATTATGAACATCATCTTTCCATGTAGGAATGTAAACAAAACAGTTCAACTTTAGTAAGTCCCTTATGATTTCCTTTTCTTGTTTACCTTTTCGTGCTTCTCTTGATTGTTGTGTTTGAAAGTCAAATTTTCTATTCAGATCTAGTCTTATCACTGAGAAAGCTTGAAAATCCTCTATTTTTTTGAAAATCCATATTTTGCCTTGGAGCATGATACTCAGTTTTGCTGGGTAGGTGATTCTTGATTTTAATTCTAGCTCCATTGACCTCCAGAATATCATATTCCAAGCCCTTCGACCCCTTAATGTAGAAGCTCCTAGATCTCATGTTATCTTGATTGTGTTTTCACAATACTCAAATCGTTTCTTTCTGGCTGCTTGTAGTATTTTCTCCTTGATCTGGGAGCTCTTCAATTTGGCGACAATATTCCTAGGAGTTTCCTTTTTGGGATCTTTTTCAGGAGGCGATTGGTGGATTCTTTCAATTTCTATTTTATCCGCTGGCTCGAGAATATCAGGGCAGTTTTCTTTGATAATTTCTTTAAAGATGATATCTAGGCTCTTTTTTGATCATGGCTTTCAGGCAGTCCAATAATTTTAAAATTATCTCTCTTGGATCTATTTTCCAGGTCAATAGTTTTTCCAATGAGATATTTCACATTGTTTTCCGTTTTTTCATTCCTTTGGTTCTGTTTTATAATATCTTCATTTTTCATAAAGTCACTAGCTTCCACTTGCCCCAATCTAATTTTAAAGGTAGTATTTTCTTCCTTTTCTATTTGGTTAATTCTGCCTTTCAAGCATTCTTGTCCTTATTGGCTTTTTGGAACTTTTTTTTTGAAGTGGAACATATGATTTTATTAAGACCACCACCTTTTGTTTTAAAAGAGTAACTGAAAATCAGGGTGGTGGAGAGGGGAGTAATGTTTGGAACAATATGGAACACATGGAACTCTTGCCATTTGATAATTTTGTACTTAAACTTTTTTTAAAGCCCATTATACAGCTACCAAGTGGGAAGTAAATCTTCAAAATGTACAATTTCCTTTAGAGAAGTTTCAGAACTAAAGATATGATTTACATGAAAAGTTGTAGAGAAAATAGTTGAAAAGTCCATTCATAAAACTTTTATTCCACTTACATCAACTTAATACACATGTTCTTAACAATTATGCTTGGACTGTTCATGAAAATTTCATAAGACATTAAACGAAGCTAGCCATCATCTGAAGTTATTTCCCTGTTAACTATTTTTACAACCCATGCATGTTAGGCAAGTATCAAAAAATCCCAAAAGCAAAAAACCTAAAAGAAGTTAAATACATGGGTTTTTTGTTTTACTGCTGTGCTTGATATATTGTGACTTTGTGAATATCAAGCAATTCCTTTTTACTGCATCTTTACTAGCACATTTGTTCTTAGGTTGCCTAAACCATTTAAATACAAATGAAATGAGTGTAGCAAAAATAATGAAAGCAAACAGCAAGTTACTTTACAAATAATGAATGGAATGTGAACCGTTTCTGCCCTTCTCCAGAGTAAATTGACTGGGTTAAAACTTTGTCTTAAGGAACACTTTTGCAGCCGCAATCATAAAGGTGTACACGTTGAGATTTTGTATTCCATAGATACACATGGAATGACATGTAGTATCTATGGGACATCTGTTTCTACCACAGCCATGAATGCTCCAACCCTAAAGTACCCACAATAACTACACCTGTGGCTGGAACCAATTATCCCTTTATCCCCCCACCATGACAGACCAATATGTAGGCAGTTTTCTTTGCTTAGACATGGAAGCTGTTTTAACACTGGCCTTGTGAAATCACAATGTACCAAAAGTACTTTGCCAAACATGTAAAACGTGTATAAAAATTCCATATTCCCATATTGGCCACCTCAGATGAAAACAGATAACTCCCCAAATGTTAACTGGCTCTACTCCCCTAATATTAAATATAAAAACCACATGGGAAATACAGAAATCCAAACAGAAGAAACATAAACCTGTCATAAATTGTAAACAAAAACTATCTGTGGGACAGCATGGATGACAAATGGTCTACTGTGTAAATTTTAGAATGAGGCAGACAAAAGTTGGAAGGCTGGTTAATTCTCCCCTCCTTCTCCTGCTTCAGCTTCATCTCCTTGGGTGTCTGATGTCTGCAACGTCAAGTTGTTTCTCAGTAATTGCATTATTAGAGTGCTGTCTTCGTATGATTCTTCACTTAATGTATCAACTTTGTCAATGGCTTCATCGAAAGCTGTCTTAGCAAGGGAGCAGGCTTTCATAATAGAAATAGCAGGATCTCGTAATAGAACACAGAGAAGTTCAAAGCCAGACCCAATCTTATAGGATGCGTTGGTTGCATCTCCTTTTTGCTGATTTCAAATGCTTCTTGATAAGCTTGTTGTGATTGATCGACTATTCCTTTCTTGTCATCACCAGCAGCAACCTCAGCCAAATAACAGTACTAGTCTCCTTTGATTTTCAAATAGAAAACTTTGCTTTCTGCCTGTGAAGCATTTGGAATCAAGAACTTTTCCAATAGAGACAGCACATCATTGCAGATATCTCTTAGTTCAGTCTCAATTTTCTCTCAGTATTCTTGGGCCATCTGCTTTTTTTTCTCAGCACTTTCTGTGTTTTGCTCAATACTTGAAACAACCCTCCAAGATGACCTTTGGGCCCCTACGACATTTTTGTAAGCAACAGAGAGAAGATTCCTCTCCTCATTGGATAATTCAGCTCCTTGCTCAGTTACAGATTTCATGCAGGCTGCCATGTCATCATATCTCTCAGCCTGCTCAGCCAATTTGGCCTTCCGCACCAGCTCATTTTTATCCATGACTGAATGTTTGTGCCCAGAGTGAGTGGCAGCGGTGGATGGATGGACGGGGGTTTCAGCAGTCTCTGGGCTGCGGTGGTGGCAGCGGCAGGGCTGAAACTGTGTCCCTATATCTCTCAGCTCACAGGCTCCAGCTGATCCACAGACATGGGGTTTCTTCCAATCACCAGCCCAGCAGCAGGGGCACCACACACATGATGACTTCAAACACTGCTATGGCAACTGCTGATTGGTGCCCACCACTCCAGGGCAAGTGCAACCGTTGCTCCCTGGGTTACACACAAGGACTTGGAACTCTTTTGCCATTTGAGTTAGTCAGTATTTTTTGTGTCTCCTTTAGCAAGTCATTGACTTGTTTTTCATGGTTTTCTCACATCACTTTCACTTCTCTTCCCAATTTTCCTCTACTTCTCTTACTTGCTTTTCCAAATCCTTTTTAAGGTCTTCCATGGGCTGAGACCAGTTCATGTTTTTCTTGGAGGCTTTTGATGTAGGCTCTCTGACTTTGTTGGCTTCTTCTGGCTGTATATTTTGGTCTTCTTTTTCACCAAAGAAAGATTCCAAAGTCTGGATCTGAATCTGAGTCCATTTTCACTGCCTGTTCATGTTACCAGCCAACTACTTGAGCCTTGAGTTTTTCGTCGGAGTATGACTGCTCGTAGAGTAGAGAGTATTTTGTTCCAAGCTTGAGGGCCTGCGCTGTTGTTTTCAGAGCTATTTCTACACAGCAAGCTCTGCTACACCAGTGCTCCTCCTCCCCCAAGAACTGCCGACCCAGACTGCGACTCAGATCTAAGCAGGCTCTGCACTGCCACTCTGACCTGCCACTTAATTCCTCTCACCAGCTGGGCCTGGGTCTGGAAGCAACTGCAGCTGTTGTTCTGTAGCTGCACCTCCTCCACTGCCCATAGTGCTGTGGCCAAACTGCCAACTCTTTTCACTTTGTCCCAGCAGTTTTTCCCACTAACCTTCTCTGTTGTCTTTGGCGTTTGTCGGTTGAGAAATCTGGCAACTGCCACAGCTCACTGATTTAGAGCAGTGGGGCTTCTTCCACCCAGCTCCCAGTCTGGTTGGTCTGGGTGCAGCCCATGTTGGGCTCTGCTATGCTCTGCTCCCAGCTCCCTGTGATAGACCCTACCCAGTGACCATCCAGGCTCTCCTAGGCTGGAGCTCTGCTTCCTTTTGCTATTCCGTGGGTCCTGCAGTGCTAGAGTTTGTTCAGAGCCATTTTTTATCCGTGTTTGGAGGGTCCTGGGGGAGAGCCCTAGGCCAGTCCCTGCTTTCCAGCTGCCATCTTGGCTCTGCCCCCCCCCTTCGTCTTTCTATCTGAGTTTCATTCTTGGAAGACCCCAAGGCCTCTTCAGTCATCTGATATTCAGTTTTAAAGTCCTAAGGGAACAGATCCTCCTCTCCTCTTGTAGAACTCCTTCTACCCTGTTCTCCATAGTCTATAGTGTATGTCAGATCATTCCTGCTTAAATATCATAACAGGATGTCATAGTTATAGGACCCACATGTCTCCTACCCTTCCTGTCTGCTTGTATTAACATTTCTGCCTTCTTGGTCAGCTGTATAAGTCATTGGGTCAGAGAAGGACTTGAACCCTCAACTTCACTTCACAGACCCCTGCTCTACCATCTCTGGCACACTGCATCTCTGTCTTAAATCACTTCCCAACAAATGTTTAGTGAATTTTATTGGCATTACAATTGAAATGGAAATCAGTCTATTTCCCCCAACTTCCCACTCCTCTTCACCCAAACTTTCTGTCTCTGTTGGTGGCACTCTCAGGCTTCCACACACTTGAACTGACAACCTTGGGTCTGATCTTTCCCGTTCTTCATTCCCTGTCTCCAGTCACTTGCCATGACTTATTGAGGTTAAGTTTATATCATCTGTTATATCTCTTGCCTTTTCTCCATTCACAGAGCCTCTAGCCTAGTCAAGGCTCTCATTACTTTCTTCTTTTTGGAAGATCTCATGCTTGTTGACCAATAACCTTCTACCACTAGGTAATCGAGGTCCTCAACCATCAATCAATATCTGATCTGATAGACCAGGACGGAACAGAATCATCCCTCACCTGCTCTGAGACCTCCTTCCTCTCCTATCACAACCTAGGGAAGATTTAATGTATGAGTTTTCTGATTTGTCTCTTTATTGGCTTCAGTAAAAAGGAGAGAAGATGAGTCAATAAAAGATATGAAGCTCTCCTCTTCCCCTTGTTCCTTGGTTCCTGGGATACCATGCCCTAGGTCTTCCAGCTGCACTCCAGGCTAAGATGTTGAGGTCTAAGAGACACACAAGTAGCAGAATGCAGATTCAAACTTGGGTCTGCTGTCCTTCAGTTTAGATCTCTTTCTCTTATTCCATGTTACAATAAACATAATTGATATGTCTGTGAGAATAATATGTTTTCTATACTGTAATAATATGTCATAGAATACATTATTTCTATGTTTCTATGTGTGTGGATGGCTGTTCACGTCCCTCCCCCACTCTCTCACATTCTCTCTCTCTCTCTCTCTCTCTCTCTCTCTCTCTCTCTCTCTCTTTCTCTCTCTCTTCCCTATCCCCATCTCCTTCACATACACACATACCACACTCTAATGACCTTCCAGACTCTGTCGCCATTCACATGGTTCAGGCAAATCACTCAGTCATCCTTCAGATGTAGATGGATGAGCCATGAAGGGGTCTTGCTAGGAAACGACGTTTGGAAAGTGTCCAACCCTTCAATGAGATGAGCCCTTGGGAATAATAACCACTGTGTCCCTTCCTAAATGAAGAGGATTCCACATCAGTTTTCATCAGTCAAGGAGCCCATCACAGCTGTTTTCAGGGGATGACCTTCCCCTCCCCCCTCCCTCCAAAGCCTGATGGGATGGGGCAGAGCAGAGTCTTCATCACTATTTCCTGACAGGTCTCTCTGGTAGAACCTTGGCCTTCCTGGCATCCTTCAGGTCTCAGTTCACACTTTACCTGCTTCTGGAGGCTTTCCACTTCTTGCCAGGTATGGATTTTTCTTCTCTCCTATCACCTTCTGTGAAATGCATATGTCTTGAACCTGCCTCATTGTTTGTACGTTGTATCCTCCCATTAGAGTGTCTGCTTCTAAAGGGCAGGGGTGGTTTTTGCCTTCCTGTGTGCACCAGAGCCCAGCACAATGACTGGCAGGTAGGCTGCAGTTCATAATGCCCTGTCACTTAATGCCTCAGTACCTAAAACAGCTATCTAAGGCTAAGAGTGAAGGAGAAATGGCAAACTGTTTAGGATGAGGGAGTTCCCACCCCAAATAAATCTGGAGTACTGATAAAAAAGAAACCTTTCGTCAGGGTCATGGCATGATAAGAAGTTCATTGGTTAATTATTCCCCTCTGGCCACAAGACTGATGCCACTGTGTCCTATGTCTCTCAAAGTCTACAGTGCATGTCAGATCGTACCTGCTTATGTATCTTAAAGAGAAGATAATGTGGTGATAGGACCCAAGTGTTTCCTACTGTTCCTGTATGTTCATACTAACATTTTTGCTTTTGTGGTCAGAAACAGGCCCTGATGTGTAATTCTTTGGGTCAGAGGAAGACTTGAATACTGTTTCGACAATCTGGCTAGCAGCTGCTGTGGGGGTGTAAAATCAACAACAATCAGCCCACAGAATGCTGCAAGCCCAGGTTCTTTTTTTTTTAATTTATTTTTAATATGTTTAGTTTTCAGCATTGATTTTCACATGCGTTTGAATTACAGATTTTCTCCCCATTTCC
>CM053627.1:7385976-7402087 GCA_028646595.1 Phalanger gymnotis | reverse complement strand
GTGGGTTCTGTATTTCTAGAACTGGTTCAGAGCCATTTTTTCATAGGTTTTTGGAGGGACTTGGTGGGGAGCTCACACCAGTTACTGCTTTCCAGTTGCCATCTTGGCTCCACCCCCAAGCCCAGGTTCTTTTGATCTGCTTTACTAAGGAAAGCAACGTTAAGGGGTTAACAATCTCACTTTAATCCAGCATACAAATATCATTCGCTTAGTTCAGGGGGAAAAGCCGGCACCCTGAACTTCAAAGCAAATACGAACAGATTACAAACATCAACAGATAGACCTTGTCTGATTCAGATCCCAATTCATTGTTACTGGAGTTTAAGCAAGTCTGAACATCTGGGCAAGCAGGAGGGCTCTTAACCACAGCTGCCTGAAGTCTCCATATTCGCGCGCCACCAAGAGTGAGAGCCCTGAGCAAACAGCGCTGTCTTCTCTTTTTATGCACTCTTTGGCCATCATCAAATGCCATAAACTTAAGCTCTTACTATTGGATCTGGAGTTAGCACCTCCCCCTATGACCTTGAGGGCTTCATGCCCACATTGGTTTAGCACCTAATAGGTAGGGGTTTGGGGCCTACTTGGAGTGAAGATAGAATCAGATCTTCCTTCATGGGCCCCACCTGGAGCCCCACCTTAGTTACCTAATTTAATCAAGGAGATAAAAGCCAAACTCTTCAAGGGCACTTCATTGAATAAGTGCTAAAAGCCTTCCTTAATTATGTATACAAATATGCATCTTCCTGACTCCATGGCCACCCTTCACTCAACTAGGCAACACTGCCTCTCTGTCTTAAATCATTTCCCAACAAGTGTTTAGTGGATTGAATGAGCATTACAATCGAAACACAAATTAGTCTATTTTACCCAACTTCCTACTCCTCTTCACCCAAACCTTACATCTCTGGTGACATCTGCCAGCCTGCCAGTCACCTGGATTCACAGCCTTGGGTTAGGTCTTTCATGTCCTTCTCCCCCTGTATGCAGTCACTTCTCATGTCTTATTGAATCTATGTTTGGATCATTTGTCATATGTTTTGCCTTTTCTCCATTCAAAGAGCTTCCAACCTAGTCAAGTCTCTCATCACCCAGCACTCTATCCACTGTGCTATGTAGTTGCCCTCAATTCTATAGGTTCATAGACTGAGAAACTGAAGAGACCTTAGAAAATCACTGAGTCTTCTCATTTTTCAGATGATGAAACTGATGTCCAGAGAGTGGGCATCTGTGTCCAGTAAGTGGCTTCTTCAGCATCATAGAGTGAGAAAATGTTTGAATCCAAGTGTATATGAATTCAAGTTCAGCGTTCCATTACCTAAACTAAGTTGCCTCTCACCATTTGTAAAATCATGGGAGGGAATAGATTGTCTCTGAGATCCCTTCAACCTATGAGTCTGTGAGCTTCTGACCAAAGATCCAGAGACTCAGTTAAGAAGCTCAAGACTGTGTATTACATCTGACTAAAGAGGAAAATAAATCTCGAAGAAGGCAGACTCCTTTCCCCACGGCCACATAGATGGTCAGTGGCAGAACCAGTTCTCCTGATTCCTAAGGACCTGAAAAACTGGAGAACTGGAAACAATGAGAACACAAAGAAATCTTCTAAAAAGTGTAAACAAAACCACTCAGATGTAGCCCAATTTCCTCTTAGAAACAAGATGCTCCAATTTACCCCCTGGGAGGCACCTGAAATCTTAGCTAAGGTATCACATAGCAACCTGAGAAAGCTCCTTGTCACTGGCACAGTTGATGCCTCCAATGAAGACCATGTTTGGCATGATGGGTTTAGGGTAATCCATTACAAAGTCTGTCCTCACAAGGCATGCAGAAGCATGGCTCAGAACATCCACTATACTCATGTCTCTCTATAAGAGTTCTGAAGCCAGTTTTCCATAGGGTTTCATGGGTATACATGGCATAACAGGTTATAGGGCAAAGCATGTAGAATATTCTTGACCTGCTGTAGGCAGGTCATCTGGTCTGTGTTTTCTGTGGCCCATCTGGGGACATAGGAAGATGGATCTGGGTATTGAGTGCTTTCGGTATCCAAACCACAGGAGAGTCCTCTTAAGAAATAAATAGCTGGAATGGACAGATACAGTACCACAAAGGCTCCACAGAGATTACCGGGTCAGTTAAAATGGCATCATAGTGGGCCTATTCCAGGATCTCATCAGCTCCTTGTTATAGAATAAGTCAGTACAAAAGCTAAAATACATCACCTATCTTCTTAAGGAGTATAGCAATGTCAAAAACTCTCTTCAGAAAAAGTTTTGGGTCAAATATCAATTGGAAATCAGATGCCACTAATTTTTCAAAACTGTCCTTGATGAATGTGACTGGAAAGGTCCTCAAAGTGTAGCACTGTCCTTCCATGACATACAAAGACAGCTCAGGTGCCAGAACAACAGTTTCATGGCCTCTCAGGCTGAGCTCCTGGACCACTTCATGCATGCTGAGTCAATGGCTGCCATCAAAGGGGATCGCCAGCAGCCTATGCCTTCTGACAAACACCAGGCAGGCAGCACAGAGAGCCAGCCCCACCAGAGCCCAGGGCTGAGGTCCGAACCCTGTGGCCATCTCTGCAACATCCAGGATCCCTAAGAAATCACGGTCTCTAAACTTTCTCGGTTCCTTCTCACAACCTTGAAGTTTTGACAACATTCTGCCTTATATATGTGGAGTTATGAAAACAATAAATTTCATGAGACCAGAGGTAATTCCAAGAGAGATTGGACTTTTGGTTCTTCATATATGTGATTGATTTACTTCCTTAGATTAATCATTAAAAGAAATGTCAATATTGCTCTCTCCCTCTCCATTGTTGTCTCCTCCTTTGGACCTAAACCATACTCTGAGCAAAACTGCCTTGACAACACTTGTATGTCAGGATTACAGCTTCCATATTTTCATGTGGATGGGGATTTAGAAGTCATCTCATCCCTTCTCCCCATTGTACAGCAGAGAAAACTAAAGCCAGGAGAAGAGAAAGACTTCCCCAGAAACTTGGCTGCCCACTTTCTTCTCCTCCCTTATCTGCCAATTTTCTGTTAATGAGTGGTCTGCACCAGATTGAATAGCCTCCTCTTGACTTGTTACTAGCTTATGATGTGGTTTCTGTTTCTGTCTGACCTGACTTTTCTGCTGCAATGGACACTGGTGTCCCCTGCTTCTTCCTTGGATTTTTCTCTCCCATTTCTGCACTCTCTGATCCTCAGCCTTTTTCTCTATCTTCCTCTTTGTCTTTTTATCTGAGTTTCATTCTTGGAAGACCCCAAGGCCTCTTCAGTCATCTGACATTGAGTTGTAAAATCTTAAGGGAGCAGATCCCCCCTCTTTTGTCAGAACTCCTTCTACCCTGCTCTCCCTAGACCACAGTGTATGTCAGATCATACCTGCTTATGTTTCATAAAGAGAAAATGACATGATCATAGGACCCAAGTGTCTCCTACACTTCCTGTCTGCTCATACTAACATTTCTGCCTTCTTCAGAAACAGGCCTTGATGTACATTCATTGGGTCAGAGGAAGGTTTGAACCCTCAACTTGCTCACTTCACAGACTGCCCCACCTCTACCATCTCTGCCACACTGCATCTCTGTCTTAAATAATTTCCCAACAAGTATTTAGTGAATTCAATTGACATTGCAATTGAAATAAATATCAGTCTATTTCCCCCAACTTCCCAATCTTCTTCACCCGAACCTGTCCAACTCTGTTGATGGCACCCTGGGCTTCCATGCACTTGGACTGGCAACCTTGGGTATGGTATTTTATGTCCTTTATCCCCTTTCTCCAGTCACTTCCTATAACTTATTGAGTCTATGTTTATATCATCTGTCATATCTCTTGCATTTTCTCCACTCACAGAGCCTCCAACCCAGTCAAGGATCTTATTACTTTCTTCTTTTTGGAAGGTCTCAAGCTTGTTGACCAATGCCCTCCTAAAACTATGTAATCCAGATCCCCACACAACAATCAAGGTGTGATTTGATAGGTATAATAGAAATTTACATTTGAAGAACTTTCCCACCCATTAATAGGCCATGTGATCTGCTTATATCACAGGAAGCCTAAGTCACATGTGTTGGGAGGAGCTTGCTGAGAGGAAAAGGAAATTGTGTCACAGGAAATTCTGAGAGACCAGTTATGACAGAGCTGAGGGAAAGAGCAAACATGTGATAGCTGTGCTCTAAGTTTGCTTATTGGAGGCAAGGTGCCAGCAGGCATTGGAAGGTTGTGGGATTCAGGGTTCTCTGCTGTGATGTTGTGGACTTACTGGTTTTAGAATCTGGTTATTTGATGTCTGAATAAATGGTTTACTTCTTTTAACTTCTATATGGAGAGTCCTATATATTTTGTGATACAGAACCACATAGGCATTTTGACAATTATCGTCTATATTGTGATTACTGCTTTGCTACTACCCTTGGCCAGGAGTATGATTGGATCACAAGGTATAAGATCTCTATTTGGAGGTAGAAGTGCTTTGGAAGAAAAAATGGTTATCCCAGGATGGGGTGATGTAACTTATTCCTACCTAGCAAGGGAATGTTCTAAAGGCACTGGTTTCTGTGAGGACTGGAAATAGAAGCTACAAGGGGGATAACCTAGAAATTTGGAAAGATTTTTGCAAGAAATTACAGACAAGGAGGGATTTTACTCACAGTGTATTGTATTATATATGAAAGCAGGGACAGATTGTTAAGAGAAAGAAATCAGACCTAGACCATTCCTGAAACAGTTAGCCCAAATGAGAATATTTCCATACTACAGCAAGATGCGAAATCTCAGGTGGCAAAACAACAGATAATTGTTCAGGAATGTACTGATTTTGCTGTTAATTTGGCTAGAAGATAGAGGGAACCAAGGAGGTCAAGAGTATATTTCAGTTCAGTAAAGGTCGAGTCTAACTACTCTAACTGCCAGTCTATTTGCCATGGTGACAAGGGCAGAGATTCTAGAGAGGCTGATTCAATATTGGAATCTGAGGCACAGGGTGCTACAATGTCTCACACAGAGAATGAGATATTGTTAGATCCTCAAATGGCAGTGTGCCCCATGCAGGGAAGGAGGCAAGAAACCCAAGATAATAATACAGTGTCCAGAGAGATGTTGGAGGATTTTACACAGCAGGAAATCACAGGTATCTTGAGTAGGTTCACACACAAGACTGGGACAGTTGTTAATATCTTGGATGATGACAATAGATGATGAAGTGGCTGCAGGAGTATTTGTAGATACTATAGATTTTATGAGATTCATAAGTATTAGTCAGAATCCCTTTGCACAGCAAGGTTTTAGGGATTATCATTTGAAGGAGGTAACCAAACAAGCAATCTTTTAGCTTTAGTGGCAGTGGATTGTAATAGGGAATATCCTGCTGATTCTATGTAGCCTACTGCAAATAGACAATGGTATTCACTTAGGGACTGTATGAGAAAGTTAAAGGAGGAGGTAGTGAAGACTGCTGTTATGTTAGGAAATGCTGAAGTTTCTTATGATACTCCCTTAGGAGTCTCTCATAGGAATATGATCATTAAAACAGCTTCCCTTGCTTATAAACATCTAATTCTGCCTCTGCTAATTGCGGAAATAAGGAACCCTCTTTCAGAGGTGCTGGATAAGATTTCACTGTGAAATGACTTAGGAGACTGGGGAAAAGATAAATTTCCTCAAGAGAGAAGAGTGAATAGCCAGCAGATTCAACATCAGAACAGAGTGACAAGAAAAGAAATGTTTACTTCTTTTTTTAGAGCAGGGGTAGATTTTAGAAGAATAGATGGTATTCCAGCTAATGAGCTATACAAAATGTGCTGAGATAATGGGCTTAATAGCAGATGGAATAGAGAAGTAAGAACAGCCCCTACAAATCCTACAGATCTTGAACCCTTGTATCCCAGTAAGTCACACCTTCAGAGAGACTAGGAAATAGGCTGAGCCCCAGCTCAGATTAAAGAAACATGCAGATGAGATTATAGACCCAATATTAATCTGAGTATATATTGGAAAAATGGATCAAATACTGTAACTAGGGCATTGATAGAGAATGGGGCAGAGCACACCTTGATATATGGAAACCCCAACAAATTTAAACATGGAACTCCTATTACCGTCATAGGACTAGGAGGGACTGAAATATCAGCCAGACAAGTCAAACTGATGAAAATTGGACAATTGCCTAAGAAAGAATATACTGTGGTTATTGTACCCATTCCTGAATACATCATTGGAATAGATATATTGAAAGGTATGACTCTGAATTTACCTGAAGGCAGATACCAATTTGCAGTAAGAAAGATAGGAATTAATACAGTTTTAGTGGGAAAAGTAAAAATGGACCCAATCACTTTACCTGAACCTTTTTTTAAATTTTTATTATTTGTTTAATATTTTTAGTTTCAGCATTGATTTCCACAAGATTTTGAATTATAAACTTTCTCCCCATTTCTACCCTCCCCACCCACTCCAAGATGGCATATATTCTGATTGCTTCATTCCACAGTCAGCCCTCCCTTCTGTCACTCCACTCCCACCCACCCCCATACCCTTTTCCCTTACTTTCTTGTAGGGCAATATAGATTTCTATGCCCTCTTTCCTGTATATCTTATTTTTCCAGTTGCATGCAAAAACAACTTTTTCGAACATCTGCTTTTAAAAATTTGAATTCCAAATTCTCTCCCCTCTTCCCTCCCCACCCACCCTCCCTAAGAAGGCAAGCAATTCAACATAGGTCACACATGTATCATTATGTAAAACCCTTCCACAATACTCATGTTGTGAAAGGCTAACTCTATTTTGCTCCCTTCTATCCAGTCCCCCTTTATTCAATTTTCTACCTTGACCCCGTCCCTTTTTGGAAGTGTTTGCTTTTGATTACCTCCTCCCCCATCTGCCCTCTCTTCTCTTGTCCCCTCTTTTTATCTCCTTCCTCCTTCTTTCCTGTGGGGTAAGATACACAGTTGAGTGTGTATGTTATTCCCTCCTCAAGTCAAATCTGATGAGACCAAGATTCACTCATGCCGCTCTTCCCTTCCATCTAACTGCTTTTTCTTGCCACTTTTATGTGAGATAATTTACCCCCTTCTATCTCTCCCTTTCTCCCTCTCTCAATATATTCCTCTCTCATACTTTAATTCAATTTAATTTTTTTAGATATCATCACCAGGCCTTCTGGGTTGGAAACAGGCCCCAATGTAGAATTCACTGGGTTAGAGGAAGACTTGAACCCTCAACTTCCTGACTCCAAGGCCACTTATCTATCCTCTAGGCCACACTGCCTCTCTGTCTCAAATCATTTCTTCACAAGTGCTTAGTGAATTGAGTTGGCGTTGCAATTAAAACACAAATCAGTCTATTTCCACCAAGGTACTACTCCTCTTCACCCAAACCCTTCCATCTCTGTTGATGGCACACCCAACCTGTCAGTCACCTGGATTTACGACCTTGGGTTGGGTATTTCCTCTTCTTCCCTCCACCCCCCACCCCATCTCCAGCCACTTCTCATGTCTTAATGAGTCTATGTTCACGTCATCTGTCATATCTCTTGCCTTTTCTCCACTCACAGAGCCTCCAACCTAGTCAAGTCTCTCATCACCTAGCACTCTATCCACTGTGCTAAGTAGCTGCCCTCAATTCTATAGGTTCATAGATTGAGAAACTGAAGAGACCTTAGAAGTCACTGAGTGTTCTCATTTTTCAGATGGTGAAACTGATGTCCAGAGAGTGGGTATCTCTGTCCAGTAAGTAGGTTCCCCGGCATCATAGAGTGAGAAAATGTTTGAACTCAAGTGATAATGACTTCAAGTCCAGTGTTCTATCCACTAAACCAAGTCACCTCTCACCATTTGTAAAATCATGGGAGGGAATAGATGGTTTCTGAGGTCCCTTCAACCTATGATTCTGTGAGCTTCTGACCAAAGACCCAAAGACTCAATTAAGGAGCCCAAGTCTGTGTATTACATCTTCTTAATAGATTAAAGAGGAAAATAAACCTCAAAGAAGCCAGACCCTTTCCCCACAGCCAAAAAGTTGGTCAGTGGCAGAACCAGGTCTCCTAATTCCTAAGGACCTGAAAGACTAGAGAACTAGAGACAATGAGAACACAAAGAAATCCTGGCAAAATGCAAACAAAACCACTCAGAGACATCATTTTGCCTCAAACCAACCCTGCAGTTCTGCCTGATTCAGAAAACGTCACAAAGTTTATAAAGCAAGCTTCTTGCTTCAGTCTCCAAAAGTTTGGGGGCTGATTAAAAACATAGCCAGATTTTCTCTTATAAAAAAGACCATCTAATTAACACACTGGGTGGCACCTGTAATGTTGGCTAATGTACTACATTCCAACCTGAGAGAGCTGCTTGGCACTGGCATAGTTGATGCCTCCAATGAAGACCACGTTTGGCATGATGGGTTTAGGGTAATCCATCACAAAGTCTGTCCTCACAAGCCACACAGATCTATGGCCCAAAACATCCACTATACTCATGTCCCTCAGCAGGAGTTCTGAAGCCAGGCTTGCAAAAGGTGAATATAACATATAGCACACCATGTTCTGGAGCAAAGGGTATAGAATATTCTTTATCTGCTGTAGTAATGTTATCTAGTCTGTGTTTTCAGTGGCCATTCTGGGGATATAGGAAATTGGGTCTGGGAACTGAGTGCTTTCAGCATCTAAAGCACACAGGAGTCCTCTCAAGAAATAAACAGCTGGGAGGGACAAATATCGTGCCACAATGGCACCATAGGGAATAGCAGCCTCTTCCAGGGACTTCATCAACTCTTTGTTATTGACTAAGTCCATACAAAAGCTAAGGTACATGTCACTCACCCTCTGATCGACTATGACAATGTCAAGAATTCTTTTCAGAAAAGGTTTTTGGTCGAACATCAAAAGGAAAGGAGACTTCATTAACTCTTGAAATTGGTCCCTGTTGAATATGACTGGAAAGGTCTTCAAAGTGTAGTACTGCCCTTCCGTGATGTGAATGGACAGCTCTGGTTCCAGGACAACACTTTGATGGCCTCTCAGACTGAGCTCCTGGACCACTTCATGCATGCTGAGCCAGTGGCTGCCATCCATGGGGATCACCAGCAGCTTCCCTGCTTTGGTAAAGCCCAGGTAGTCAGCACAGAGAGCCAGCCCCAGCAGAGCCCAGGGCCAAGGTCTGAGCCCTGCGGCCATCTCTGCAATGTCCAGCATCCTTCAGAAAGGGCAGGATCAGTAAACTCTGCTTTGTTCCCTGTCCCAACCTGGGAGTTTTGACAAGCCTGTGCCTCATATTTGTTTCATCATGGAAGCAAAAAATTTCATGAGGCAAAAGATAATTCAAAGAGAGACTGAACTTTTGGTTCTTCACATATAAGGTTGACTTCTTCAGATTAAACATTAAAAGAAGCGTCAATACCTCTCTCTCCCTCTCCACTGATCTCTCCTCCTCTGGATGAAAAACAGAGTAAAACTGTGTTGACAGTACATGCACATCAGGGCCACCACCTCACAAATATTGAGTTGGAGGGGGATTTAGAAGTCATCTTATCCAATATCCCTAATTTAGAGATGAGCAAATTGAGGCCAAGAGAAGGGAAGGAACTTGTCTAGGAATGTGTGTGCCCACACTCATTGCTGACTTTCTTCTGCTCCCTTATCTGCTCATTTCTTATTAATGAGTGGTCTGCACTTTTCTGAATTTCCTCCTGTGGACTTCTTACTTACTCTCTTATGATGTGGTTTCTGTTCCCATTGGACCTGACTTTTCCCCTGCACTGGATACTGGTGTCCTCGTCTTCTTCCTTTGATTTTCCTCTCCATTTTCTCCACTCTCTGATTCTCCTCCGTCCTCTCTAGCTTCTTCTTTGGCTTTCTGTGTGTTTCATCCTTGGAAGACCCCAAGGCCTCTTGAGTCATCTGATGCTCAGTTGTAAGGTGGTAAGGGAATGGATCCCCCACTCCTTTCTCAGAACTTCTTGTAAAATGCTCTTAAAAGTCTACAGTGTGTACCAAATCATACCTGCCTACTTGCCATGAAGAGATGACCTGATCATAAGACCCAAGTGTCTCCTACCCTTCCCGTCTGCTCATACTAACATTTCTGCCTTATTGGTCAGAAACAGGCCTTGATGTGTAATTCACTGGATCAGAGGAAGGCTTGGGCCCTCATCTTCTTCACTCCAATGCCTCCCCTCTACCATCTCTGCCATGCTGCCTCTCTGAAATTATTGCTTTAGAAGTGTTTGCTGAATTGAATTGTCAATGTAAATCAGTCTATTTCCCCAACTTCCCACTCCTCTTTACCTAAACCCTTCCATTTCTGTGGATGGCACTGCCACACTTCTAGTCACTTGGATTCACAACCTTGAGTCGGGTCTTTTTTCTTCTTCATTACCAGTCTCCAGTCACTTCCCATGACTTCAAGTCTATGTTCATATCATCTGTCATATCTCTTGACTTTTCTCCACTCACAGAGATTCCAACCTAGTCAAGGATCTTATCAACTGCCTTTTTTTGGGAAGATCTTGAGCTTGTCAACAAATGCCCCACTAAAGCTATGTCATACAGAACCTTCCCCCCCAACAGTCTGGATGTGCTCTTATAGGACAGGACAGAACTGAACCATTCCTCCCCTAGTCTTAGATCTTCTTCCTCTCCCAACACAATCTAAAGAAGATGGTTTTCCTGAGCTTTCTTGCCTGTACCACTATTGCCTTTAGTAAAAAGATGTGAAGTTGAGTCAATAAAAGAGAAGATGTACCTCTACCCTTCTCCTTGTTCCTTGGTTCCTGGGGTGCCATGCCCTAGCCCTTCCAGATGCTCTGCAGGCTAAGATGCTGAGGCCCTAAGGACACACAAGTAACAGAATGTAGATTCAAACTCGGGTCTCCTGTCTCTCAATCTACCTCTCTTTCTCTTATTCCATGTTACAATAAACATGATTGATATATGTGTGATAATAATACGTTGTCTATATTATGATAATGTATCATAGAATACATTGTTTTTGTGCCACTAGGTGTGGGGATCGCTGTTCACACCTTGCCCCACTCTCTCACATACTCTCTCTCACATTCTCTCTCTCTTCACCTCCTTCTCTCTCTCTCTCTCTCTCTCTCTCTCTCTCTCTCTCTCACACACACACACACACACACACACACACACACACACACACACACACACACACACACACACACCCCTCCAGTGTGATGATTGTCCAGCCTCTGTGGCTATCACATGGTTCAGATATGTCATTCAATGGTTCTTCAGAAGTAGATGGAAGAACCATGAAGGGGGTTTGTTAGGAAGTGTCATCTGGAAAGTGTTTGACTGACAAGCCAAAGAGGTGAGTCCTTGGGAATAATGACAACTGAGTCTCTTCCTGAATGAAGAGGATTCCACATCAGTTTCCGTGAGTCAAGCAGCCCAGTGCAGGTGTCCAGGTGCTGGGCTCCCTCCCCCACAGCCTGGTGGGATAGTGCAAAGCAGAGTATTCATCACTATTTCCTGGCAGGTCTCCCTGGTAGAACCTAGGCTTTCCTGGCATCCCTCAGGTCTCAGTTCACACTTTACAGGAGGGTTTCCTCTGCTCCCCAGCTATGAATTCTTTCTCTCTCCCATTAAATTCCATCCACTGCACACATTCTGAATGTGCCTCATTATTTGCACATAGTCTCCCATTAGAGTGTCTGCTTCTAAAGGGCAGGGATGGTTTTTGCTTTGTGTCTAAGACCAGCACAGAGCCTGGCATGTAAGAGGTAGTACATGATGCCCTGTCACTTAGTGCCTCAGTGCCTGAAAGAGTTATCTAAGGCTAAGAGTAAAGGAGGAGTTGCGAGTTCCCACTCCAAAGAATACTCTAGTACTAAGAAAGATCCCAAGAGACCTTTAATCAGGGTCATGAGTTGATAAGAAGTTCATCGGTTTACCATTTACCTCTGGCCACAAGATGGCTGCCACCAGCTCCCAGGTCTCATCCAGCCAGAGGCTGGGGGGGGGGGCGGTGGCGGGGGTGGGCAGTGCACTTGGGCCGGATGGTGGGACCTGGGTCAGGAGGCCAAGGTTGGACAATTACCACCTTGTGCAAATCTTTTCACCTATGTCAACTTCAGTTTCCACTTGTGCAAATGGAAATAATAATCATACCCACCTCAATAACTTGTTGTGAGGATCCAATGAGATAATGCATACAAAGTGCTTTATTGTGTGAGCTGTTTATTGTTGTCATAGCTGTTCTCTCACCAGGCCTGATGAGGAAGTATGCCAGCCTGATGGAGACTGGTGAATGGTGGAGGTGGAGGCAGCACCAGGGAAGGGCCTGCATTAACAGGTTGGGTGGATACCATCATTTGAAAACAAAGTTGGATCTTTCCCTCTAAACACACAAAGGTGATTGGGGTCCTTAGCTTTAAAATAACAATGGTGCTCTCTTCCCAAGGTTCAGGTCAGGTAAACCCAGATAGCAATTGACAAACTGAATGCCCATCTCACTTAAGGTCATAGGCCTTCAAAACTGGGTGGGAGGTAAGGAGGTCATTGAGTCCTACAGCCTCAGTTTACAGAAGAGGCAATATAAACACCAGTGTGGGGATGACTTAGTGGCAGAGTTATGACTCACCCCCGAGCTGTGTTCCTGCTTATACCAAATGGCCTCTCTCCCTGGCTTCAGACTCCTGTGAGCCTTTTGCCCTGAGCCCATAGGATCTGTATTGTTGTCACTGAGTTTGCTCCATATAGTTCAAATATGTTTAAAAAGGAACATCCGGAAATTAGGAATGTCTTTTTCAACTGTGCAAAGTGCTAGATGTACAAAGAAAGCCAAAAGACAGTCACTGGCTTCAATGAGCTCATGGTCTAATCGGGGAGATGATTTACAAACAACTATGCATAAATGAGACAAGATACATTGGAAATAACCAGCACATGGAAGGCAATAAGTTGAGCAGAAGGGTACCCCTGGCATGCAGTGAGTCAGTGAAGAGGGAGTCAGGAGACAGGGCACCTAGTTGGAGGAAGAGCAGAGAGGCTGATGTCTCTAGGTTGAAGAGTCATGTGAGGTGTGTGAGGTGTAAGAAGGCTGGAAAGGGGAGGGGAGGGCACACGTGAGAAAGGTCTTTGCAGACCAGAAGGTTTTTTTTATTTGATCTTGCAATAGGGAGCCACTGGTCTTTACAGCATGGGAATGGTGGTGGTGGTGATATGGTCCCACTGGCCCTTTAGGAAGGTTAGCTTGACAGTTGAGAATGGGATTGACTGGAGTGGGGAGAGACTTGTGGCAAGGAGACCAACCATTAGGCTATGACAAGAGTCCAGGGGTGGGACGAGGTGAGGTGAGGTGAGGAGGGGTGATGTGAGAGGAGAGAAGGAGAGAGATACTAGCAAGGCAATATAGGAAGAGAAAAATTACAGAGACAAAATTAATAGGACTTACCATAAGCCATATTGAATGGGAGGTGAAAGAGGATGATCAGTCAAGGATAACACCTTAGCCATGAGCCTGGGGACTGGGAAGATGGTAGTGCCCTTGAGAGTAACAGGAAAATCAGGAGGACAGAATGGTTTGGAGAGACACAGGGCATACAGTTTGGGACATGCTGACTTGAGGACATCTGTAAGACATCCAGTTTGATATGTCCAACAGGCAGTTAGAAGTGTGATCTAGATCAGCAGAGAGGTTAAGGCTAGATAATCTGAGAATCATCAGCATAGAGATAACATTGGGAACCATGGGAAATGGTGAGATCACCAGGTGAAATAGAATAGGAGAAGAGTGCTCAGTACAGAGACTCATGGGACACTCATAGTAAGTGGGCATAACGTGGATAGTGATCCATCGAAGGAGACAGGAGCAGTCAGGTGGGGAGGGGAACCAGAGAGCAGGAAGGAGGAGAAGGGGAGTGATGATGTCCAAGATTGCAGAGAGATCAAGAAGAATGAGGACTGAGAAAAGGCCATCGGATTTGGTCATTATGAGATCACCGGTAACTTTGGAGGGGGCAGTTTGTGATGACAGATGCAGTGAGAGTCCAGACTGCAGGGTTAAGAAAAGAGTGAGAGAAAGAAAGTGGAGACTCATGTTGTGGATGACCTTCTCAAGGGGTTTAGCCGCAAGAAATCCAGAGAGGCATAGGACAGTAATTACCAAGGAATGATTGATGAAATGTGGAGATTTTGAGGAAGGGAGAGAGATGGGCTTGTTTGTAGACAATAGGGAAATAGCCAATAGCCAGGGAGAGACTGGAGAAAACAAGATGGAAGGGGATCTCTTGCACAGGCAGAGGACTCTGACTTGGCAAAGTAAATTCACTTGTCTAAGGCCACACAGCTAGACAGTAGCAGATCATGGAGTAGATCCAGGTCTCCTGATTTCACATTGCACAAAAGACTTGGGTAGTAAAATCAATGAAAAAACAAAGAAATCATTTCAAAAGGTGTTTGCAGGCAAACTATTCCTATCTCAGCCATCACCTCTAATTTGTCTCTATAGAGCTTATAATGATTTTTCTGGGAGCACCCTGGATAATCTTACCTTTGGGGACTAATTAAGTATACAGTCATGTTTTCTCTTAAAAAGAAGATGCTTAAATTAGCCCACTGGGTGGCATCTGCAGTGTTGGCTAACATATCACATACCAACCTGAGAGAGCTGCTTGGCACTGGTACAGTTGATGCCCCCAGTGAAGACCAGGTTTGGCATGATGGGTTTTAGGGTAATACATCACAAAGTTTGCCCTCAGAAGCCACACAGATCCATAGCTCAGAACATCCACTATACTCATGTCTCTCTGAAGGAGTTCTGAAGCTAGGCTTGCAAAAAGTGAATACATCATATGGCATTCCGTGTTATCGGGCAAAGGGTATAGAATTTTCTTTATCCACTATCAGAATGTCTTCTGGTCTGTGTTTTCTGCAGTCAATTATTTATGTGTTCCTATGTGTGTGGGTGGCTGTTCACTCCCCTGCCATGCCCACTTTCTCAGATGCTCGCTCTCTCTCTCTCTCTCTCTCTCTCTCTCTCTCTCTCTCTCACACACACACACACACACACACACATGCACATGTACACACAGACACACAGACACACAAGTATCCTCAATACCTTGTATATGAGAAATCTTTGTTGAATTGTTGAATGGACACTTTAAATTCTTTCATGTGTTGACTGGAAAAAGAAAAACTGTTCATCATGAAACCCCGGGGTCTGAGGCTTCTTACTTGAATAACCTGTGGTGAGTCCATTTAATTCCCTGAGTTTTGATTTCATGTGCTCATAATTGATCCAAAATTCACCTTATAGATAATGAAATTAAATATTAGAGAAGTTAAGTGGCTTTCCCAGAATCACACAATGAGGAAATGTTTGAGTTGGAATTTAAAATCCAGGCCTTCATGCTTGCAATTCCAATGTTTTATCCACAAAACCAGCATCGCTCTCATCATTTGTAAGGTGATGGATTGGACTAGATTGTCTCTGATATCCCTTCAACACATAAGCCTGTGAGTATATGCTTTGAAATCCAAAGAATCACTTAAGAAGCCTGGGCTTATGTCATACATCTCCTTTCTTTAACTAAAGAGGAAAACTAACCCAAGAAAAGCCAAGTCATTCTGGCCAAAACACTTTCTGTCAGTGGCAGAACCAGGACTGGAAGGCAGGTACCCTGATTTCTAATGGCTGTGAAGACTGCAGAATTACAGGAAAGGAAGACATAAAGAAATCACTACAAAGAAAGATTTGTGAGAAAAAACTGATCATATATTTATCCCTCCCCAGTCCATCTCTACAGGCCTGGGACCACATGGGGCCATCTATCTAGGAGATTCATTAAAATTTAACCAGATTTAATGATACAGAGTGAAGCGAGCAGAAACAGGAGGACATTATGCACAGTAACAGCGATATCTTACAATGATGAGCTCTTCTCAGCAATAAAATGATCCAAGGCAATCCCAAAGGACTCATGATGAAAAATGCTATTTAGCTCCGGAGAAGGAACTGATGGTGTCTGAATGAAGACTGAAGTAGAATATTTTCCTTTCTTCCTTCCTGCCTTCCTTCCTTTCTTCCTGCCTGCCTTCCTTCCTTCCTTCCTTCCTTCCTTCCTTCCTTCCTTCCTTCCT
>CM053627.1:7370775-7385476 GCA_028646595.1 Phalanger gymnotis | reverse complement strand
AGGATTCCAGAGTCAGACTGAATCTGGGTGTGTTTTCGATGCCTGGCCATGTTCCCCTCCAACTTAATTAACCTTTGAGTTTTTCAATGGGGTATGGCTGCTTATAGACTAAAGAGTTCTATGTTCCACGCTTGGGCAGATGCAGTGCCTCACCAGCACTCCTCCTTCCCCAAGAACCCCCTACTTGGACTGGGCTTAAATCTTCAGCAGGCTCTTCACTCCTGCTCTGATCAGCCACTTAATTCCTCCCACCAGGTGGTCCTGGGGCCAGAAGCAACTGCAGCCATAGTTCTAAAGCTGCCCCACCTCCCCAGAGGCAGTAGCCGAACCGCAAACTCAGTCCTGCAACTTTTCCCACTAACCTTCTCTGGTGTCTTTGCTCTTTGTGGGTTGAGAGGTCTGGTGGATGCCACAGCTCATTAATTCAGGATGCCAGGGCACTCTCCTCTTGTCTCCTGGTCTGGTAGGTCCATGTCTGGTCTGTTCGCTCTGTGCACACTGGGCTCAGCTCCCCTCCCCTCAGCTGGGGGCTGGGAGCTCCATGTGGGACAGACCTTACCCAGAGACCATCCAGGCTGTCCTGGGCTGGAGCCCTGCTTCCCTCTTCCACTTTGTGGGTTCTGCAGCTCTAGAATTGCTTCAGAGCCATTTTTTATAGGTTTTTGGAGGGACTTGGTGGGGAGCTCACACTGCTTCCCAGCCGCCATCTTGGCTCCGCTCCCCCCGCCCCCCGAGTATGCACATTTTTATAGCCTTTTGGGCATAGTTCCACATTTCTCTCCAGAATGACTGGATCTGTTCACAACTCCACCAACAATGCAATAGTATAGCAATTTTCCCACATTTTCTCCAGCATTTATCATTTCCCTGTGTTGTCAGTTTAGCCAATCTGACAGAAGACATGTGGTATCTAAGAGTTGTTTTGATTTGCATTTCTCTAATTAATAGTGATTTAGAGCACTTTTTTCATGTGCCTGTAGATATCTTTAATTTCTTCCTCTGAATGCTGCCTGTTCATATCCTTTGATCATTTCTCAGTTGGGGAATGACTTGTATTTCTATAAATTTGGCTCACTTCCCTGTGTATTTTAGAGATGAAGCCTTTATTAGAGACATTAGTTGTAAAGATTTTCTCTCAATTTTCTGCTTCCCTCCTAACCTTGGTTGCATTGGCTTTGTTTATAGAAAAAGTTTTCAATTTAACATAATCAAAATTATCCATTTTGCATTTTGTAATGTTCTCTATCTCTTGTTGGGTCATGAATTCATCCCTTTCCCATAAATCTGATAAGTAAACTATTCCATGCTCTCCCAAATTGCTGATAGTATCAGCCTTTATTCCTAAATCATGACTTTATTTTGGTATACAGTATAACATATTGGTCTATGCCCAGTTTCTGTAGTACTTTTTTCCAATTTTCCCAGCATTTTTTGTGAAATAGTGAATTCTTGGCCCAGAAGCTGGATTCTTTGGGCTTATCAAAGAGTAGATACCTAAAGTTGGTAACTACTGCAGCTTGTGTACCTGCCCTATTACACTGATCCACCAGTCTGTTTCTTAGCCAGGACCAAGTAGTTTTGATGACTACTGCTTTATGGTGCAGTTTGATATCTGGTATGGCTAGGCCACCTTCCCTAGAATTTCTTTTCATTAATTGCCTAGATATTCTGGATGTTTCGTTCTCCCAGATGAATTTTGTTATTATTTTATCCAGCTTTGTAAAACAGGTTTTTGGTAGTTTGATTGGTATGGCATTGAATAAGTAAACTAATTTAGGTAAAATTGTCATTTTTATTATATTAGCTTGGCCTAACCAAGAGCAACTGATGTTTTTTTTTCCATTTATTTAGATCTGACTTTATTTGTGTAAAAACTCTTTCATAATTGTGTTCATGTAGGCCCTGGGTTTGTCTTGGCAAGTAGAATCCCAAATATTTATAGTGTCTGCAGTAACTTTAAGTGGAATTTCTATTTCTGTCTTTGATGTTAGGCTTTGTTAGTATTATATAGGAATGCCAAGGATTTATGTGGGTTTATTTTATATCCTGCAACTTTGCTAAAGTTGTTTATTATTTCAAGTAGTTTTTTAATTGATTCTCTAAGTAAATCATCACATTATCTGCAAAGAGTGATAATTTAGTTTCTTCTTTGCTTATTCTAATTCCTTCAATTTCTTTTTCTTCTCTGATTACTAAATCTAACATTTCTAGTATCAAATTGAATAATAGAGGTGATAATGGACATCCTTGTTTCACCCCTGATCTCGCTGGAAATGCATCTAGCTTATACCCATTACATATGATGCTTGCTGACTGTTTTAGGTAGATACTGCTTACAATTTTAGAAATACTCCATTTATTCCTATGCTTTCTAGTGTTTTTAATAGGAATGGCTGTTGTTTTTGTCAAAAGCTTTTTCTGTGTCTATTCAGATACTCATACGGTTTTTGGTGGTTTTGTTGTTGATATGATCAATTATGCTGATAGTTTTCTTAATATTGAACCAGTCTTGCATTCCTGGAATAAATCCTACTTGGTCATACTGTATTATTCTTGTGATAATTTGCTGCAATTTTTTGTTAATATTTTATTTAAATTTTTGCTTCAATATTCATTAGAGAAATTGGTCTATAATTTTCTTTCTCTGTTTTGACTCTACTTGGTTTAGGTATTTGTGCCATATTTGTGTCATAAGAAGAATTTGCTAGGACTCCTTCTTCACCTATTTTCCCAAATAGTCTATAAAGTATGGGAATTAATTGTTCTTTAATTTTTTGATAGAATTTACATGTAAAACTTACTGGCCCCGGAGATTTTTTTTCCTTGAGAGCTCATTGATGGCTTGCTCATTTTCTTTTTCTGAGATGGGGTTATTTAGGCAATTAATTCCTCTTCTCTTCATCTGGGCAATTTATATTTTTGTTAATATTCATCCATTTCCCTCAGGTTGTCATATTTATGGGTATACAATTGGGCAAAATAATTCCTAATTATTGTTTTAATTTCCTGCTCATTGGAAGTGAATTCACCTTTTTCATTTTTGATACTGGTAATTTGGTTTTCTTCTTTTTTTTAATCAAATTGAGCAAAGTTTTATCAATTTTTTTGTTTTTTTCAGAAAACCAGCTCTTAGTTTTATTTATTAGTTCAATAGTTTTCTTGATTTCAATTTTATTAATCTCTCCTTTGATTTTCAATATTTCTAATTTGATATCTAATTGGGGATTTTCAATTTGTTCTATTTCTAGATTTTTCAGTTGCATGCCCAATTCGTTGATCTGCTTTTCACATATTTTATTCATGTAAGCATTTAGAGATATAAAACTTTCCCTAACAACTTCTTTTGTTGCATCCCATAAGTTTTAGTATGTTGTGTCGTTGTTTCCATTCTCTTGAATGAAGTTATTAATTGTTTCTCTGATTTGTTCTTTGGCCCACTCATTCTTTAGGATTTTATCATTTTGTTTCCATTTAGTTTTTAGTTTATCTTTCCATGGTCCTTTATTACAAACAATTTTTATTGCATCATAATCTGAAAAGGATGCATTGATTATGTCTGCTTTTCTGCACTGCATTGAGAGGTTTTTATGCCCTACTATATGGTCAATTTTTGTGTATGTGCCATGTGCTGCTGAGGGAATGGTATGTTCCTTTTTATCCTCATTCCCTTTTCTCCAGAGGTCTATCATATCTGCCTTTTTTAAAATTCTACTTATCTCGTTAACTTCTTTCTTGTTTATTTTAAGGTTAGATTTATCTGGTTCAGAGAGGGGGAGATTGAGGTCCCCTACTAGTATAGTTTTGCTATCTATTTCTTCCTGTAACTCCCTTAACTTCTCCTCTAAGAATATGCATGGTATACCATTTGTTTTGCATATATATTAAGTAATGATAGTACTTCATTGTATATGGTGCCTTTGAGCAGGATGCAGTGTCCTTCTCTGTCCCTTTTAATTAAATCTATCTTTGCTTTTGCTTTATCTGAGATTAGGTTTGCTACCCCTGCTTTTTCTTTTTAATTTAGCTGAAGCACAACGTATTCTACTCCAGCCTTTTACCTTTACCCTGCATGTATACTCCTTTTTAAAATGGGTTTCTTGTAAACAATATATTGTAGGATTATGGTTTTTAATCCATTCTGCTATCTGCCTTCATTCGATGGGAGACTTCATCCTATTCACATTCACAGTTATGATTATTATCTATGTCTTTTTCTCCACCCTTCCCCCCCATTCATGCTTTTATTTCTCTCTCCTCTCTTCCACTCATTAAAAGAGTTTTGCTTGTGACTGCTGCCTTTCTCAGTTTACTCCCCCTCTTGATCCCCCTCCCTTTTCCCCTTGCTACTTCTTCCCTCCCTTCTGACCACCCACCCCTTTTCTTTCCCCTTTCACCTCCTACTGCCTGTAGGACAAGTTTGATTTCCATACTTATCAGAGTATGTTATTCTCTTCTCGAACCAAATCCAATGAGAGTAAAGCTCAAATACTGCTCTCTTCCTTCTCTTTTTTCCCTTTACTATAATATTTTTTGTGCCTTTTCAAGTGGTGTAATTTACCCTTTTCTACCTCCTCCTTACCTCTTCTCCTGGAACAATCCCTTTGCACCCCTTATATTTTTTTATCTTTATAGCAGTTATTTTATACTGACACCCGTAGTCTATATATATTCCTTTCAATTTTCACAATAACTGTATTATTCTCAAGACTAACCTATATATAACATATATGAAACAATATAATCCTATATAAGGATTTCAACAATTTGCCCTTATTGATTAACAAGGTTTTTTCCTCTGTTAACTTTTTAATGTCTCTCTTGAGTTTTGTATTTGAGGATCAAATTTTCCATTGAGCTCTGGCCTTTTCATCAGGAAGGTCTGGAATTCCCTTATTTCATTGAATGTCCATCTATTTGACTGAAAAATTATACTCAATTTTGCTGAATAGTTCATCTTTGCTTGTAGTCCAAACTCTTTTGCCTTTCAGAATATCATATTCCAATTTCTCCTGTCTTTTAAGGTAGAAGCTGCAAAATCCTGCGTGATCCTGAATAGGAATACTTCCGTGATATCTGAATTCTTTCTTTCTGGCTCCAATTTTGATTTTCAAAGATTTGTCCTCATCAGTGATTTTTTTTTTCCATTTTTTCTTTGACCTCTCTAATTTGGTTTTTAAAATCCTCCTTTAGCTTTTCCAGGAATGCTTTTTGGGCTTCAGACCAGTTCACATTCCCTTTTGAGGTCTCAGATGTGGATATAGTGTCAATGCTGTCCTCTTCTGAATTGATACTTTGATCTTCCCTCTCTCCATAAAAAGATTCAATGGTCCTTGGTTTAAGTCCACCAATTGGAGGTAGGGACTGGACCTGACATTTCATTGGTTTGACCAACTCCCAAGTGAGGAAATCCCCTTTATGAATGCAGATTGGCACCTTCTCTACAACTTGCAGTCTTAGCAATCTGCCTAGAACACTGAGAGGTTAAGTGATTAGCTTGGCATCACACAGCCACAATGTATTAGAGGCAAGACTTGACTCCCAGTCATCCCGGCTCTGATAGCAGTGAATTCTCCACTACATTCTGCAGCTTCTCTAAGTCATATTGTGCCCCATACATAAATAACAGGGGAAGGAGATGATTGTCCAAAAACTGTAAATTTGTTATTCAGTGTTTGCTTTAAAAATCTGTGCACCACCTTTAATAAGATGGTAACAAAATTTTTTGTTTCTATTTACTCTTTTGTTTCTGGGTATTTTTTCTCTAGATTCTTGTGGTGCTTGGTCATTATAATTCCCATAGAATCATAATGTGACAGCTGTCAAGGACCTCAAAGACCATCTTGTATAACTCCCTCATTTTACAGGGGAAGGAAACAGAAGCCTCCAGAGGTAAAGAGACTGGAACAGACACACATGGTGAAGACAAGCCCAGGAGAGAGAATTGGCTCACAGAAGGCAGCTCCTAGAATTTCAGAGTCAAAGTGTTTTCCATGTGCTGTGTGGCCTCCATGAGTGCCCGAAAAGGAAAGACAAAATGCATATTCCAATAAGGAATGAATGAACCCAGCAAAAACAAGGGGAGTAAGAGGGCATTTTGAGAAGTGCCTCTGATGAGTTCAAACTGCCAGGTTCGAATGACCTCTCCTGTTGGGCACCAAAAACCTTGACATGTGATTGCTGAGCCATTCATGGTCTGTGGTCCTGAAAAGATCATAGAAAATAAGAGAGATCCCAGAAGGCCAAAGAGTGGAACAAAATGGAGGACTACAGATTTTATAAACTCTAGGTCTCAATTTCTAGCAAAATTCTGGGGTTAATGAAGATCTAGAAATGTAGGCATCTGACCCAAGGAACCAAAATAACTTTGCCAGAAGCAGGTCAAGCCAGTGTAACTTCATTGCCTTTCTTGACAGGGTTATTAGCCTGCTAGGTTACAGAATTCAGTAGCTGTCATTTACCTGGAGGTTAGCAAAGAGTTCGACTGAGTTTCTCTGGTTATTCTCCTAGGAAAGATGCAGAGATTACAGCTAGATAGACAGCAATACAGTTAGGTGAATTTGGAACTGGTTAAATGGTTGGACCTAATGCACTCTCATCCTTGGCTCAGTGACAAGACAGGAAGGTGTCTTCAGGAAAGTGTCCTGTGATCTGTGGGTGCCCTGTGCTGGTTCACGTTTCTATTAGTGATGTAGGGAAAGGCATAGATAGCACACTTTCTCAGGCTCCCAAGTGACACGCAGTCAGGAAGTTCACTTAACATGCTAGATGATGGAATGAGCATTCAGACCTGTCTCGACAGGCTTGAGCATTAGGCCAAATCTAATGAGATAAAACCAATAAGGGACAAATATAAAGTCTTGCTCTTGGGGCCAGGTAATCACTTTTATACATCTCTGATCAAATAATTGTTGAATCATTATTACATGGAGTTAAGAGAGAACCTACTGACCATCTACTCCAAGGTCATCATTTTAAAGATAAGCTAACTGAGGCCCAGAAATGTTAAGTGAGCTGCATCGGTCCTTCAGATCATGAAGAGTAGGGCCAGTATGAGAATGTCAACAGTCTTTTAACAACTAATACAGCATGGGAGGTGTGCCTGGACAATTGTTCTTTTGAGAAAAAAATCTGGAGCTCCAAATAGATTGAAATTTCCTTGTAAGTCCACAGTGTCTTATGGTAGCCCAAAAAGCTAATGCGATCTTTAGGCTGCCTTAAAAATGACACTGGCATGTCTAGGATTCAGAAGGTGGTCAGCCAACTGGAGGAGGTTGTCCTGGTCAGGCCATGTCTCGGCCATTATTCGCCATTCTGGGCACAAGAAGCAGGTGCTTCTTGCAATTTAGTGTCGGAAAAAATTTCCTGGAGAGTTGAGTGGTGACCAGGGTCATGTTGCCAGAAGGGATCAGAGACTGTGGCTCAGATTCAATCTAGCTGAGCTCAGATTAATCTGGCCCACTGGCATTAGCATAACAAATGCTCAGGCTCCCTAAGAGTCTACCCAATATGGCGAATATTTAATAAACTTTGTTTTCCTTTTGTTGTGAATAAAAAGGGAATCAGAGACTGTGCTTGAACCCATATCTTCCTGGCCCTGGAGGCAGCTCTCTCCATTGGGCTTCACTTAGGGATTTTTTAAAAAATTAGGGACTCCATAAATTTAATTTATTAAGTCCTTTATGATTTAACTTTCATGTTAACCTTTTATGCTTCTCTTGCGTCTTGTATTTGAAAGTTATATTTTCTATTCAGCTCTAGATCTTTTCATCAGGAAAGTTTAAAAGTCATGTATTTCATTAAATGTCCATTCTCGCCTCCCCGCCCCTAAGGCTTATACTTGGTCTTGCTGGGTAGGTTATTCTCGGTTATACTCCCAGCTCTTTTTCCTGCTTTAACATCATATTGCAAGCTCTCTGCTGCTTTAATGTGATAGCTGCTGAATCTTGTCTATGGCTCCATGACATTTGAGTGACTGACTACTTCCTTGCTGCTTAAAGCATTTTCTCTTTTGCCTGGGAGCTTTGGAATTGGGCTATAATATTCCTGGGAGTTTTCATTTTGGGATCTCTATCAGGTGATGATCAGTAGATTCTTTCCATTTCTTTTTTATCTTCTGGTTCTAGGATATCAGGACAGTTTTACTTGCTGTTTTGTTGAAATATGGTATCTAGGCTGTCTCTGATCATGTCTTTCAGGTAGAATTCCAATAATTCTTAAAGTACCTCTCTTTGATCTATTTTCCAGGTCAGTTATTTTCTGATGAAATATTTCACATTTTCCTCTACTTTTTTTTTTTAAAAAAACTTTATTATATTGTTTCTTGGTATCTCATGAAGTCATTAGCTTCCACTTGCTCAATTCTAATTTTTAAGGATTAATTTTCATCAGTGAATTTTTGTATGTCTTTTTCCACTTGGCCAGTTCTGTATTTTAAGGTTTTACTGTCTGGTATTCTCCCCTCCATTTTTTTCGTTATCAATCTATTGTCTTTTCATAATTTTCTTTCTTTGCTTTCATTTGCCTATTTTTTTCCTCTCACTCGTATTTGGTTTCGAAAATCATTCTTTAGCTCTTTCAGGAATGCTTGTTGGGGTTTGTGTCTAATTCACATTGTTTTTCCCTCTGAGTCAACATTTTGTTGAAATTTCATGGAAGAAGAAACTGAGAGCTACAAAGGTAAAAGTGATTTGGTGAAGGACACACAAGGAGTGAGCAACAGACTTTGGATCTGTGCTCAGTTAGTCAACACCAAAGACAGCCTCCCTTGAACTAAACTGTATTATTCTGGCCTTCAAAGAGTCATTCGGCTGACACTGGGACTCAGTTTCCTCATCTGTAAAATGGGAGTGTGGTGGATTCAATCCCCTCTAAGGCCTTTCCTGTCTCTAACACTGTATCCATTTCCCCAATCCTAAGAATTTAGCCATTCCCCACTCTTGATGGTTCTATTCAGGTGGGAGCTGGGCCCATTTGTACAAATACAGAAGGCTAGGTAGCCTACCAACAGGTGTCCCTAGCAATGGTTTCAGTCATTGCTTCAGCAGAATGTGGAACCTTTCTAACAACTCAAAGGACTTTGAGCTAAAGTTGAGCCCAGAATTACACAATATTTTAATTGGCTCCAATTCCATTTTATTGCTTATATTGCAAGTCAGTTATTCCATTTCCTTATTCCTTTGAACACTGCCCTTGGTGCAGGAGGATGGACCTTCAGCAAGTTGGACTAGGGAAGCCTTCCTGCTGGCAGGGTTGTTAAACCTCCATAGAACCAGACTTTTGAGTCTAAAGGTATCTCTCCCTAGAAATCATTATCTGGGCTCCCAGGCGAGTAGCCAATAAAGACGAGGTGACAAAGGGTAGGATAAAGATGGGGAGCTAGCAGAGCTAACAGTGGAGCAGAAAAGAGATCTGGACTGAATAAGTCAGAGGATTTCTTTTTCACTGAGGTTTTTGACTCCTGATGCAACACTCATTGACTTGACTGTGGGTAAGGTCTCTTCCCCATCTGTGAATCCTATGGCTTGGTGCACAACTCTGGCAAACTCTCCCCGTGGCCCATCTCTCGCTATGGAAGATGTTTATAGGCTTCATGATTCAGAACTGATAAAGTCCTTCCAGGTTGAGTCCAGCTTCCACTCCCAACTTGCAGATGAGGAAGCTGACACTGAGAGAGAGGGGCAAGTTACTTTCCAATGGTCATGCAGCAAGTAAGTGTCTGAGGCAGGATTTTCTCTGCCTACCATGTCACGATGCCCAGTTGGCTTTGCCAGGGATGAGAGATTAACCAGACCAGCCCTTGCTCTTCCTTTCTTTTTTTGCTGAAGACATTAAAAGAAACATCTGCCCTTTACCGTGCTTGGAATCTTACTCTGCCTCCCTCCTCCTGAAATCATTCAAAGATGTGCTCAGTTCAATGCCTGCTAAAGATGACAAGCACAGGCAAATGCACAGCCAGATGAAGGCATGCACACACACAGAAGCACACATAGACATAAGTTTACAGATGTAATTAGACACACACCTCACAGCCATCGTCACTAGCACCAGGACAGACACTGCCCTGGTACAACACACACACATGTGCACACACACAGAGCCACACGTAGACATAAGTGCACATAAGTAGTTAAACACAGGAAGCAGACCCATACCTCACAGACACCCTCATGAGTACCAGCACAGACACTGCCCCAGCATGCCATGCACACGTGTACACAGAACCCCAAGCTCAGACACATATACATGCCCATGCATAAACACAGGAAGGGGACCCTTGGCTGGTGCACCTATAAAGACAGACAGCAGATGTCTGTAACAGGACAGTCACCCCTCTGCCTCACCTTTCTCATCATCTTACACCTTTTCTCTGCCATCTACACTTTGAGGCTGCTGGGTTGGCCTCTTAGCTGGTTCTTCACACGTGACTCTTCACCTGCCACGCATTCTCTCTGGCCATCAGTATTGGCAATTAAGGTGGGATTTTCTTACTGTTTTTTTTTTCTTTTAGCACTTATTTAATCAAGTGCCCTTGATGAGTCTGGCCTTTGTTTCTTTGATTAAATTAGGAGTCTTCGATGACCTCCTTGCCTCAAAGGAAGGCCTGGTTTGCATGGGTTTGAGTGACATGTTTGTGACATCAGAGGGTTTTAGGCCACCTCGGTTTGAGTCCTAGGTTTATGACACTTCTTGGTTACACAGGTGAGTCACACGTTGTCACGTCCTTTGGCCCTGAACAGAACATATAAACTCAAGAGGTTGGCATGTTCCCTTGGGGCTCTTAGTCACTAGAAGGGTGGTGCGGAACTATAGGCAGCTATTTTAAGAGCCCCCCCAGCTTGTAAATTCAGATGTTGATGCTTTCCTAGTAGCCATGAATTGTGATTTAGTCTGTCTATGTTGCGTCTGTTTGAAATTTGTTTGTGTTTGCTCTGAAGTTCAGGGTGCTGGCTTTTCCTCCTGAACTAAGTGAATGATTTTTGTACGTTGGATTAAAGTGAGATTGTTAACCCCTTAAAGTTACTTTCCTTAGTAAAGCAGATCAAAACAATCTCTGCTGGCAGCTCTTGTTGCTGGTCTTGTTGGGTCTTACAACTCACAACAGCTACTAGCCAAATTGTTGCTATACCATCTGCCATGTATGGGTGGTTCTCCTTCTCTGCCTCCTGGTTTCTCTGGTTTCCTTCTAGTTCCAGCTAAAATCTCACCTTCTAAAAGAAGCCTTCTCAGGGGTAGAGACAAGATGGCCACATGAAAACAACATCTTAGAAGAGCTCTCTCACGGGCTCTGTCAGATACCTCTAAAAATGTGAATCTAAGCAGATTTGAGAGAGTTAGAAGCCACTAGCAGACTAAATGAGGCAAATTTCCAAGCCAAGAGAGTCTGAAAGGTTGACAGATTGGATCTGTAGGTTGGGAGAGCGTGTGGCACACTGAGCTGCACCAGACCACACCAAAGAGGAAGCAGATGTGAAAACCAGCCAGCAATCCAGACTGGGAGAAAGCTGGGTGCCCGAAACTGGCAGAGATGCCCAGGCCTCCCAACAGAGGATGAGAGACTCTTGAAGCAACTGGAGGCAGCAGTGCAGCACCTGTGGCCGTTAGACATCCATTCCTGAGGCTTGCAGCTCCAAGTTTTGAAACACGCCTTCTTGAACTTCCAGGAGAAATAATGGCCAGGTAAAGGACCTTCATCCCTCCCTCCCTGGCCCAGAGAATACCTTGGGAAAAACCCTGGAATAGAGGAGACAGAAGTGGAGCTTCAGTGGCAGAGCTGTGGGAGTTCCTGAGTCCCAGAAGTGGGGAGCCAGGAAGAGTCAACACCAGGAATCCAGACATGCCATTACACAGCCAGGGAAAGTGGCAGACACCAGCACAGACAACAAATGGCTGAGAACATTGCTGGAGAGCAACAGTGCAGAAGAGCAGCCCCAGGAAAGGAAGAGACATCCAGCAGCCAGATGAACCCTCCCCCACACCTCAGGAAACCAAAGACCACAACACACAAAGCCAGTAAGTAGGCTCACAATACCCAGAAGAAGAAACTGTGACAGAGCTTCCTGAGCCCCAAAAGCAGAAACCCACTGTGAAGCCAGAAAAAACTAACCAACATGAAGAAGAACACAAAATAACCGAGGACCATTGATTGTTTTTGTAGAGACAGGGAAGATCAAATTACCAATTCAGAAGAGGACAGCATGGACACTATACCCACATCTGATACCTCAAAAGGGAATGTGAACTGGTCTCTAGACCAAAAATCATTTCTGGAAGAGCTAAAGGAGGATTTTCAAAACCGAATTAGGGAGGTAAAAGAAAAAATGGAAAAAAAAAACACCGATGAGATCAAACCTTTAAAAAGTCAAATAGGTGAAATGGCTAAGGATATTTTGAATCTAAATACAGAAAATGACACCCTGAAAGGAAGACAACAATTCACTAAAGATTAGAATTGAGCAAGTAGAAGGTAATGACTCTATGAGGCATCAAGAAGTACGCAACCACAGACATGTCGATTCTATGATGACTAACTTTGATGGACTTGCCTCTCCTGAGCAATACAAGCCTCAAAGACAGCTCCAAAGGACTTATGATGGAAAAAGCTAGCTACATCCAGAGAAAGAAATGTGGAATCTGAACGCAGGTTGAGGCAACTTATTTGCTCTCTCTTTTTTTCCCCTGTTTTTATTTACTTTTGTTTCTTCTCGCTCATGATTCATTCCACTGGTCATAAATCTTCTTTGCAAATTGACTATTATGTAAATAAATTTAATGCGGCCAAGATGGTGGCTGAAAAACAAGGACTTGCATGAGCTCCCCACCAGGTCCCTCCAAAAACCTATACAACAATGGCTCTGAAGAAATTCTAGACCTGTAGAACCCACGGAAAAGCAGAGGGAAGCAGGGCTCCAGCCCAGGATAGTCTGGATGTCGATGGGTAAGGTCTATCCCACGAAGCTGGGAGCTGAGGGGAGCAGAGCCCACTGTAGACTGCGCCCGGACCAACTAGACCAGGAGCTGGGCAGAACGGGCCCTAGTGCTCTGAATCAGTGAGCTGTGGCAGTTACCAGACTTCTCAAACCACAAACAACAAAGACAAGAGAGAAGGTTAGTGGGAAAAGCTGCGGGGACAGAGTGAAAGGAGTTTGAGGTTCGGCCACCACCACAATGGCAATGGAGGTGGTGCAGCTCTGAGGACAGAACAACAGCTACAGTTGCTTCCAGCCCCAGGCCCACCTGGTGGGAGGAATTAAGTGGCGGTTCAGAGAGGCAATGCAGAGCCTGCTTAAGATCTGAGTCCGGTTGAGGTTAGCAGTTCTTGGGGCAAGAAGAGCGCTGGTGTGGCAGAGCTTGCTGTGTAGAAATAGCTCTGAAAACAACAGCACAACCCCACAAGCTTAGGACAAAGTACTCTCTACTCTACAAGCAGTCATACCCCACCTGAAAAACTGAAGAGTCAAGTAGTTAGCTGGGAACATGGCCAGGCAGCAAAAACGGATTCAGATTCAGACTCAGACTTTGGAATCTTTCTTTGGTGACAAAGAAGAACAAAACAGACACCAGAAGAAGTCAACAAAGTCAAAGAACCTCAACAAAAGCCTCCAAGAAAAACATGAAGAGGCCTCAGGCCATGGAAGAGCTCAGAAAGGATTTGGAAAAGCAATTAAGGGAAGTAGAGGAAAAATTGGGAAGAGAAATGAGAGTGATGCAAGAAAACCATGAAAAACTAGTCAATGACTTGCTAAATGAGACCCAAAAAATACTGAAGAAAGTAACACCTTAAAAAACAAATTAACTCAAATGGCAAAAGAGCTCCAAAAAGCCAATGAGGAGAAGAATGCCTTGAAAGGCAGAATTAGCCAAATGGAAAAGGAGGTCCAAAATACCACTGAAGAAAATACTACCTTAAAAATTAGTTTGGAGCAAGTGGAAGCAGGTGACTTTATGAAAAATCAAGATACTATAAAACAGAACCAAAGCAATGAAAAAAAAATGGAAGACAATGTGAAATATCTCATTGGAAAACCCAGTGACCTGGAAAATAGATCCAGGAGAGATAATTTTAAAATTATTGGACTACCTGAAAGTCATGATCATAAAAAAGCCTACATATCATCTTTCAAGAAATTATCAAGGAGAATTGTCCTGATATTCTAGAGCCAGAGGGTAAAATAGAAATTGAAAGAATCCACCAATCGCGTCCTCAAAAAGATCCCAAAAAGAAAGCTAGGAATATTGTCGCCAAATTCTAGAGCTCCTGGATCAAGGAGAAATTACTGGAAGCAGCTAGAAAGAAACAACTTAAGCATTGTAGAAACACAATGCAGAATAACACAAGATCTAGCAGTTTGTACATTAAGGGACTGAAAGGCTTGGAATATGATATTCCAGAGGTCAATGGAGCTAGGATTAAAACCAAGAATCACCTACCCAGCAAAATTGAGTATCATGCTCCAACGCAAAATATGGATTTTCAATAAAATAGAGGACTTTCAAGCTTTCTCAGTGAAAAGACCAGAGTTGAATAGGAAAATAGACTTTCAAACACAAGAATCAAGAGAAGCATGAAAAGATAATCAAGAAAGAGAAATCACAAGGGACTTACTAAAGTTGAACTGTTTTGTTTATATTCCTACATGGAAATTTGATGTGTATAATTCATGAGACCTCAGTATTAAGGTAGCTGAAGGGAATATACATATAT
>CM053627.1:7359843-7370675 GCA_028646595.1 Phalanger gymnotis | reverse complement strand
TGCAGGTGAGGGGGAATGAGTGAATCTTGCTCTCATCCGATTTGACCTGAGGAGGGACTAACATATACACTCAATTGGGTATCTTACCCCACAGGAAAAAGGAGGAAGGGGATAAAAAGGGCAGATAAGGGGAGGAAGCAATCAAAAGCAAATACTTTTGAAAAGGGACAGGGTCAAGAGAGAAAATTGACTAAAGGATAGAATGGAGGGAAAAATAATTAGTCTTTCACAACATGAGTATTGTGAAAGGGTTTTACGTAATGATACGCATGTGGCCTATGTTGATTTGCTTGATTTGTTAGGGAGGGTGGGTGGGGAAGGAAGAGGGGAGAGAATTTGGAACTCAAAGTTTTAAAAACAGGTGTTCAAAAAAATGTTTTGCATGCAACTAGGAAGTAAGATATACAGGCAATGGGGCATAAAAATCCATCTTGCCCTTCAAGAAAGTAATTGAAAAGGGTATGGGGGGGAGCGGGGTGACAGAAGGGAGGGCTGACTGGGGAACATGGCAACCAGAATATATGCCATCTTGGAGTGGGGGGAGGGTAGAAATGGGGAGAAAATTCATAATTCAAACTCCTGTGAAAATTAATGCTGAAAAATAAAATATTAAATAAATAGATAATGAATAAAAAAAAGAGAGAGATCACATTTGTAAGTATTTAGCATTGCGTCCCCATAGCGTAAGTGCTTAATAAAGGTGGTCTGTTTGTTTAAAAAAAATAAGTTTAATGCGAAGGTTTATGTAGAATCTACATCAGACTGCATGCCGTCTTGGGGGAGAGGGGTGATGAGGGGAAGGATGGGAAGAAAATTTGAAACTCAAGAACATTTAGAAGTATATATTGTAAATTAAAAATAAAAAATCTAATTAAAAAAGTAGTCAAACAAATCTAAAGAATTGAAAAATAGAAGACAATATGAAATATCTGATTGGAAAAACAACTGACCTGGAAAATAAATCCAGGAGGGACAATTCAAGAATTATTGGTCTACTGGAAAGCCAAGATGAACAAAGAGCCTGGAGAGAAGAAACTATCAAAGACAACTACCCAGGAGTCCTGGACGCAGATGGTAAAATAGTCATCAAAAGAATCCACCGAATCACACCCTGAAAAAAATCCCAAATTAAAAACTCCAAGAAATATTATAGCCAAATTTCAGAATTATCAACTCAAGGAGAAAATACCGCAAGCAGCCAAAAAGAAACAATTCACATATCGTGGAACTACAGTCTGGATCACGCAGGATCTTTCTGCTTCTACATTAAATGACAGGAGGAATTGGAATATGGTATTCCAAAGGGCAAAGTAGCTTGGGCTACAACCAAGGATCAACTACCCAGAAAAATTGAGCATAATTTTTCAGGCAAGTAGATGGACATTCAAAGAAATAAGGGAATTCCAGACCTTCATGATGAAAAAGCCAGAACTCATTGGAAAATTTGATCTTCAAATACAAAACTCAAGAGAGATATAAAAAGGTAAACAGGGGGGAAAACCCCACAAACCTTGTTAATCAATAAGGGCAAATTCTTTACATCCTTACATAGGATTACATTGTTTTATTTATGACATATATATATATATATGTATATATATATATATATGTATACAACTCAATCTTGAGAATAGTACAGTATTATGAAAATTGAAAGGGATATACATAGACTGTGGGTGTCAATAGAAAATAACTGATAAAATGATAAAAACATAATTAAGAGATGTAAAGGGAGGGTTCTGGGAGAAGAGGTAAGGAGGTAGTAGAAAAAGGTAAATTACATCACTTGAAGAGGCACAAAAACATATTATAGTACAGGGAAAGAAGGGAGGGAGAAGAGTAGTATTTGAGCTTTACTCTCATTGGATTTGGTTCAAGAAGAGAATAACATACTCTGATAAGCATAGAAATCAAACTTGTCCTACAAGCAGTAGGATGGGAAAGGGGAAAGAAAAGCGGGGTGGTCAGAAGGGAGGGAAGAAGGAGCAAGGGGAAAAGTGTAAGATAAGGGAGGTAAATCAAGAGAGAGGATAAATTTAGGAAGGCAGTGATCTAAAGCAAAACTCTTTTGAAGAGTGGAAGGTTGGAGAGAGAAATAAAAGCATAAGCTGGGGAAGGGAAACAGAATGGAGAAAAAGACACAGATTGTAACTCTAACTGTGAATATGAATGGAATGAACTCTCCCATAAAACGGAGGTGGATAGCAGAATGGATTAAAAACCATAATCCTACAATATGTTGTTTACAAGAAACACATTTGAAGTGGGAGATACACACAGGGTAAAAATAAAAAGATGGAGTAGAATATACAGCACTTAAGCTAAAGTAAAAACAGCAGAAGTAGCAATCCTAATCTCAGACAAAGTAAAAGCAAAGATAGATCTAATTAAAAGAGATAAGGAAGGATACTATATCCTGCTAAAAGGAGCCATAGACAATGAAGCAATATCATTTAACATATATGCACCAAGTGGGATAGCATGCACATTCCTAGAGGAGAAGTTAAGGGAATCACAGGAAGAAATAGACAACAAAACCATACTAGTGGGGGACCTCAACCTCCCCCTCACTGAACTTGATAAATCTAACCTCAAAGTAAACAAGAAAGTTAAGGAGGTGAATAGAATTTTAGAAAAGGCCAATATGACAGACTTCTGGAGAAAACTGAATGGAGATAAAAAAAAAGGGGCATACTTTTCTCAGAGATCCATGGCACATACTCAAAAACTGGCCATGTACTTGGACATAAAAACCTCACAATACAGTGCAGAGAGACTGAAATAGTTAATGCATCCTTCTCAGACCGTAAGGCAATAAAAATTATTTTTAATAAAGGACCATGAAAATATAAACTAAAAATGAATTAGAAACTAAATAATCTAATCCTCAAGAGTGAGTGGGCCAAAGAACACATCATAAAAACAATTAATAACTTCATTCAAGAGAATGACAATTATAAGACAACATACCAAAACTTATGAGATGTAGCAAAAGCAATTCTTAGGGGAAGTTTTATAACTCTAAATGCTTACATGAATAAAATAGACAAAAAAAGGTATCGAGGAAATGGATATGCAACTGAAAAAGCTAGAAAAAAAAACAAATTGAAAATACCCAATTAAATACCAAATTAGAAATACTGAAGATCAAAAGAGAGATTAATAAAATTGAAATCAAGAAAACTATTGAATTAATAAATAAAACTCAGAGCTGGTTTTATGAAAAAAAAATCGATAAACCCTTGGTCAATTTGATTAAGAAAAAAGAAATAAGAAAACAAAATCACTAGTATCAAAAATGAAAAGGTTGAAATCACCTCCAATAAAGAAGAAATTAAAATAATAATTAGGAATTATTTTGCCCAATTGTATGCCCGTAAATTTGATAACCTTAGGGAAATTGATGAATATTTACAAAAATACAAATTGCCCAGGTTAAAAGAAGAGGAAGTAAATATCCCAAATAACCCCTTTTCAGAAAAATAAATTGAGCAAGCAATGAGCTCCCTAGGAAAAAAAATCTCCAGGGCCAGATGGTTTTACATGTGTATTCTATCAAACATTTAAAGAGCAATTAATTCCTATACTTTATAGACTATTTTGGAAAACAAGTGAAAGAGTCCTACCAATTTTTTGTTACACAAATATAGTACTAATATCTAAACCAGGAAGAGTCAAAACAGAGAACAGAAATTACAGACCAATTTCCGTAATGAATATTGATGCAAAAATTTTAAATACAATATTAGCAAAAAGACTGAAGCAACTTATCATGACAATAATATATTATGATCAGGTAAGATTTATTCCAAGAATGCAAGGCTGGTTCAATATTAGGAAAACTATCAGCATAGTTGATCATATCAATAACAAAACTAGCAAAAATCATATGATTATCTCAATAGATGCAGAAAAAGTTTTTGACAAAATACAATACCATTGCTATTAAAAACACTAGAAAGTATAGGAATAAATGGAGTCTTCCTTAAAATTATAAATAGCATCTACCTAAAACCATCAGAAAGCATTTTATATAATGAGGATAAGCTAGATGCATTCCCAATGAGATCAGGGGTGAAAGAAGGATGTGCATTATCACCCCTATTATTCAATTTGGTACTAGAAATCTTAGCATTAGCAGAGAAGAAAAATAAATTAAAGAAGTTGGAATAGGCAAAGAAGAAAATAAATTATCATTTTTTCAGATGATGTGATGATTTACTTAAAGAAATCTAGAGACTGAAGTAAAAAGCTACTTAAAATAATGAACAGCATTAGCAAAGTTGCAGGATGTAAAATAAACCCACAGAAATCCTCGGCATTCTTATACAATACTAGCAAAGCCCAACAGCAAGAGATAGAAAGAGAAATTCCATTTAAAGTTACTGTAGACACTATAAAATATTTGGGAGTCTACCTGCCAAGACAAACTCAGGGCCTGTATGAACACAATTATGAAATAATTCTCACATAAATAAAGTCAGATCTAAATAAATAGAATAACATCAGTTGCTCATGGTTAGGCTGAGCTAACATAATAAAAATGACAATTTTACCTAAATTTACCTAAATTTTACCTAAATTAATTTACTTATTCAGTTACCAATCGAACTACCAAAAATTATTTTGCAGAGCAGGATAAAATAATAACAAAATTCATCTGCAAGAACAAAACATCCAGAATATCTAGGGAATTAATGAAAAGAAACACTAGGGAAAGTGACCTAGCCATACCAGATATTCAGCTCTACTATAAAGCAGCAGTCATCAAAACTACATGGTATTTGCTAAGAAAGAGAGTGGAACTGATCAGTGGAATAGGTTAGGTATACAAGAGACAGAAGTCAAAAACTATAGCTATCTACACTTTGATAAGTCCAAAGAATCCAGCTTCTGGTCTAAGAATGCACTATTCCACAAAAACTGCTGGGAAAATTGGAAAATGGTATGGCAGAAACTGGACGTAGATCAATATCTTACACTGTATACCAAAATAAAGTCAAAATGGGTTTATGATTTAGGAATAAAGGCTGATACTACAAGAAATTTGGGAGAGCATGAAATAGTTTACTTATCAGATCTATGGGAAAGGGAAGAATTCGTGACCCAACAAGACATAGAGAGCATTACAAAGTGCAAAACAGATAATTTTGATTATGCTAAACTGAAAAGTTTTTGTATAAACAAAACCAATCCAACAAAGATTAGGAGGGAAGCAGAAAACTGGGAGAAAATCTTTACATCCAATTTCTCTGATAAAGGCCTCGTATCTAAAATATACAGGGAAATGAGCCAAATTTATAGGAAGAAAAGCCATTGCCCAACTGAGAAATGGTTAAAGTATATGAACAGGCAGTTTTCAGAGGAAGAAATTAAAGATATCTATAGGCATATGGGAAAATGCTTTAAATCACTATTGATTAGAGAAATGCAAACTAAAACAACTCTTAGATACCACATCTCTCCTGTCAGATTGTCTAACATGACAAAACAGGAAAATGATAAATCCCGCAGAGGATGTGGGAAAATTGGAACACTGTTACATTGCTGTTGGAGTTGTGAACAGATCAAGCCATTTTGAAGAGTAATTTGGAACTATGCCAAAAGGGTTATAAAAATGTGCATACCCTTTGATCCAGCAATACCACTTCTAGGACTATATCCCAAAGAGATCACAGAAGTGGGAAAGGGACCTGTATGTGCAAAAATATTTATAGCAGCTATTTTTGTGGTGGCAAAGAATTGGAAATCAAGGGGATGCCCATCAACTGGGGAATGGCTGAACAAGTTGTGGTATATGAATGTAATGGAATACTATTGTGCTATAAGAAGTGGGGAAGATACAAACTTCAGGATAACCTGGAAAGACCTACATGTTATGATGCTCAGTGAGAGAAGAGGAACCAGGAGAACATTGTACATAACCACAGACATATTGATTCTGTGATGACTCACTTTGATAGACTTGGCTTTCCTCAACAACAGAAGGCTCAAATACAGATCCAAAGGACTCATGATGTAGAGAGACAGCTACATCTAAAGAAAGAACTATAGAGTCTGAATGCAAATCTAGGCCAACTATTTGCTCTCTTCTTTTTTCTCTATTTTTTGATTTTGTTTCTTCTTTCTAATGATTCATTCCATTGCTCGTAATTCTTCTTTGCAACTTGGCTATTGTGTAAATAAATTTAATGCGAAAGTTTACATAGAATCTCTCAGACTGCATGCCATTTTGGGAGTCAGGGGGGAGGGGAGGGAAGGGAAGAAAATTTGAAACTCAAGAACAGGTAGAACTAAGCATTGTAAACTAAAAATAAAAAAAATCTAATTATTTAAGAAAAAATACTGTTACCTACCTTCACAAAGCCTTTCTGGAGCCACCAGCTCCTAGCACCCTTCTTCTATAAGAAAACGACCTTGTATCTACTGTATGTATTTTTAGGATATGCTTATATGTATGCATGTTGTGGCCCAGATAAAATGTAAGCTTCCTGAAGGAAAGGACAAGTTGCTTGTTTTTTTTTTTTCTTTCTGATTTTAAATTTATGATTCTATGAGTTGGGTTTGAATATCGACCCTGCTATTCATCATTATCTGTGTGACTTTGGACAAGTCACTTTAAATGGAGGGAAAGTGGAGCCTCATTTCCCCATCGCTAAAATGGTGGTGGGGGAAATTAGATGGATGCTGGCTGAAGGCCTTTCCTGCTTTTGATCTATGATCCTATACTCTGACACCGAGTATCTCTTCCTGTCAGAGAACTGGTCCACAGTGGAATTATTTTTGTCCACAGAAGCTCAGACAATTTCTCAAGCTTAGAGGCACTGTGAGTTATCCCTATTCTTTTGAAGTCCTGCACTTGAGGTATGGGTGCTTGAAGCCTTGGCAGAAAGGGGAGGAAGATGCAGTGTGCATCCCCCTTTCCTTGGTCTTACAGGAGCACCTTTAGATGAAATTTGGTGGGAGGGGGGGAGAAAAGAAAGCAACAATTGGTCTTCTTCCTTCTTCCTCTGCCTACTTGCTCCTACCATGTACTTATTGGCATCACTTTTCTTTAGATGTATTCTGTTGTTGTTCAGTTGTTTTCAGTCATGTCTGAGTCTTCATCAGCCCACATGAGGTTTTCTTAGAAAGGATATTAGAGTGGTTTGCCATTTCCTACTTCAGTTAATTTTACAGATAAGAAAACTGAGGCAAAAAAGAATTAAATGACTTCCCCGGGATCACATAACTAGTAAACGTCTGAGGCTGGCTTTGAAGTCTGGAAGATGAGTCTTCCTGAATCCAAGTCCAGTGCTCTAAGCACTATTGTGCCACCTAGCTGCCCCTTTTGGTAAGTAGTTTTCTATCGATTAGAGATGTCCAAAAATGAAATAAGTTGCCTCGTTCATTTGTTTACTCATTCATCAAATCTTTATTAAGTACCTACTATGTACCAAGTACTTCACCATCAGTGGAGATATTGAAGCTTAGTGTGGACAAAGGTTTGCTGAACTGTGTCGGGAAGGATTTTGCATCTGATAAGTAATTGGACTAAAATCTAGTGGTGCACTTGAGGACCTAGAGAGCCACATGTGGCCTCAAGGCTGCAGGTTCCCCACCCCTGGACTAAATGACATCTAAATCCAGGTCCTTAGGGGTTTCATGCTTGCAGGCAAATACTAACAATCAATAGGATGAGATGCTTCAGTTCCCTTAGAAAGGGGATGGCATGGCAGGGAGCCATGGCCATCAATGAGTAACTCCAAGGTCAATGTTTGAGCTCATCTCCTTGACAGTCACTGCTAAATCTGTGCTTCTTTTGTCTTGTTCAGTCTAAGCCCAGCAGGCTCCATTTCTAGGGAAAATGTCCCAGCAGGAGTCTCTTGTCCTCAAGTCCTTCCTGCAATTGCTTGCCTTGGCTTGTGGGGACAAGCTACTGGTAGTGCCCATGGATGGCAGTCACTGGCTCAGCTTGCTTCCTGTTGTGGAGCAGCTCAGCCAAAGGGACCCCGAGGTGGTGGTGCTCTTGATCCACAAGAATTGGCAGATGAAGAGCCAGAACACCTTTACCACTAAAATGTACCAGGTCCCATACACAGAGGAGCAGCACAGTGAAGCCCTGAATGTCTTTGTGCTCCCAGCCTCCCGAAGCATGCATGGCCGCTGGCTTTTGTCGAGATTTTGCAAAGCTTATGGAGACTTCGTATGATAGTTTGCTGAAGAGCACTGAGCTCATCCAGGACCTGCAAGAGAGTCACTTTGACGCCCTCTTCTCCAACCCCTTGTCAGTCTGTGGGACGATCCTCGCTGAGCACCTCTCGCTTCCTTCCATCTATTTGACCCGGGGGCTGATGTGCAGCTTGCACTACCACTCAGCCCAGTGTCCGAGCCCACCTGCCTATGTTCTCAGGCTCTTTTCCAAGTTTTCAGATCATATGACCTTCCCACAAAGGCTGGTCAATGTCTTCATCTCCACCATGGAGCATTGGTATTGTTACTACTTCAGTACCCCTTTGACAGAATGACCTCAGAGTTTCTTCACAGGGACGTGTGCATCAGGGACCTATTGAAGCAGGACGCTATTTGGCTGTTGAGATGTGATTTTGTTTTCGAGTTTCCTCAGCCCGTAATGCCCAACATGATCTTTGTCAGAGGCTTACACTGCCACCCAAGTAGATTTCTGCCTAAGGTAAGCTCTCTTTGTCTCCAATAAGAACTTCTATCCAATGAGATATGGGGGAGAGGAAAGAGTAGAGGTGGCCTCCATGGTCTTTCTTTAATAGCTCAAATCTGCATTTGCTACCCCTGGGACACTGAAGGAATCACTTAGCTTCTTCAGGGCTCCGAGGACTCACTTTGTAAAGGGAGAGAGCTGGGCTCCATGACTTCTGGCTCTGGGTTTAGTCTTCTAAGACTCAACTTGGTTGTTTGTCCCCCCTCCCCCACCATTAGTTTGTAAGGTCTCTGAGAAGAGCACTTGGATGACTTTGTAGATGCAAGGCCCCACACATAGTGGGGATCTTCATTGTTGGATGAGTGAATGATTACAGAATGATTGCTTTTTTGGGGGGTGGGGTGGATAAGTGACATCAGTGATCTTTTCTTTCTCTTAGAATCTGCCCATCTTTGAGAGCCCTACGAAAGGCCACCCAAGTGGGTCTTCCCTCTTTACATTGTGCTACCCCCAGTGCAGATTTCTTCTAAGTCTTTGATCGTGGATTGCCATGGCCAAAAATAGATAGATAGATAGATAGATAGATAGATAGATAGATAGATAGATACATACATACATACATACATACATACATACATACATACATAAGTACATACATACATACGTACATATGTACATACATACATTGATGAATAAGTAAAGGAAGACCTCTATCACATGGGGTGGATCCCTATGAAAAATTTATGGGAGGGCATACAGACTTAAGGCTTATGAGATGGGCAGATATGGGTGGCCTACAGCTTGATTATCAATGGGAGCTACAAAATCAATGTGATCATAAGCCCAGTGATTCCTTCCACCAGACTTAGAGCGTTTTCCAACCTCGACTTCCTAAGAGCCATGTCCCTTTCCTCACATGGTAGTTTGAGGTTTGAGGAGTGTGATGGTCCCACCCTGTAGGCAGTACACGTGTGGCAGATCTCTCTTCTCAATGGACTCTGAGCTCCTTCCAGCTCCACACCTAGGATCTTAATCCATGCATTTGCTTTTGTTCATTTCTGCTGCTTCTGACTTGGCAGTCAATTTAAACAGGTCACATGGGAACTGCTGTGATGGTTTCCAGGGTCTTGGGTCATGGGAGGTGTTTGAGATGTGCTTTGAAGGAAGTTAGAGGTTCTAAGAACTGGAGGTGAGGAGGGAGAGAAGACTTCACTTGGGTAAAGGCATGGAGGCCGAAGGTGGACTGTCCTGTATGGAGGACATCTAGTAAACTGCTTCAGGCAAAAGGAAAAGGTTTTGGGTTGGTGAGCCCTGGGCATCCTAACTTGTCAGAATAGACAATCAGTACACTCATATCAAGCCTTTTCAAGAATTCCAGGGCTGCTCTGCTCTATCCACTTACTCTTGATGTAGGTAGCCTTGAGCAGTGAGAATGGAGGTTCTCCATGTGCCTGAGGTGGGGCAGGACCTCCAAAAGCCTAATTTGGACTTGTGTTTGCAAAGCTCTTTGGTTGGTTGGTTTTCTAAGACTTTCAGCAGCAATAAAGGGCAGAGAAGGGATTTCCTGGCTGACATTGTGAACTTCCAAATATCCTAACTGCTCTCTGCTAGGTAATGGTCAGCAATCAGTCAAGAAGCATTTCTCAAGTGTCCTCTTTGGGTGGGATCAAGTCATCCCCCCTTGGTAGCAATCATAGGCCAAGGAATGGCAATGAGCTGAGATGGCTCACAAAGTCAGCCCCATCACCTCTGCAAGTCCGTATAGAGCAATACATTTCTTTTTCTTCAGCCCAAAGCAGTTCAAACAGGTTATTTTTTTTATAAATTTTATCCAATATATTTAGTTTTCAGCAATGATTTTCACAGGAGTTTGAATTACAAATTTTCTCCCCAATTCTACCCTCCCCCCCTCTCGAAGATGGCATATATTCTGGTTGCCTTGTTCTCCAGTCTGCCCTCCCATCTGTCCCCCCACTACCCTCCCATCCCCTTTTCCCTTCCTTTCTTGTAGGGCAAGAGAAATTTCTATGCCCCATTGCCTGTGTATCTTATTTTTGTGTTGCCTGCAAAAACTTTTTTTTGTTTTTGTTTTTGAACATCTATTTTTTAAAACCTTGAGTTCCAAATTCTCTCCCCTCTTCCCTTCCCACCCACCCTCCTTAAGAAGTCCAGCAAT
>CM053627.1:7342868-7359343 GCA_028646595.1 Phalanger gymnotis | reverse complement strand
GAATAGGCACAATAACCACACTACATTCTTTCTTGGGCAACTTTCCAATTTTCATCATCAATTTAACTTGTCTGGCTGATATTTCAGCCCCTCCTAGTCCTGTGATGGTAATAGGAGTTCCATGGCTGAACTTGTCTGGATTTCCATAGATAAGAGTGGCCTCAGCCCCAGTGTCTATCAATGCCTTAGTTACTGTACTTGACACATTTTTCCAATATATGGTCAAGTTAATGTGGGGTCTGCAATCCAGCCTGTGTATTTCCTTAATTTAGGCTGGTGTTCGGCCTGTTTCCTAGCATTCCCTAACATCTGATTCACTTGGATATGAAGGTTCAACGTCTGTAGCATCTGCAGGAGCAGTTCTTATTTCCCTATTTCTTCTGTTATCGAGTCCTTTATCTCGGTAGAATTGGGCGAGTAGAAGCTAATGACTCTATGAAACACCAAGAATCAGTTAAACAAAATCTGAAGATGAAAAAATAGAATAAAAGGTGAAATATCTGATTAGGAAAACAACCGACATGGAAAATGAATCCAGTAGGGATAATATAGGAATTATTGGTCTACTGGAAAGCCATGATGAAAAAAAGAGGTTGGACAGTATCTTCCAAGAAATCATCAAAGTAAACTGTTGAGAGGTCCTAGAAGCAGAGCATAAAATAGTCAATGAAAGAATCCACCAATCACCCCCTGAAAGAGATCCCAAATCAAAAGCTTTAAGGAATATTTTATCCAAATTCCGGAATTATCAGGTCAAGGAGAAAATACTGCAAGCAACCAAAAAGAAACAATTCAGATATCACAGAACTACTCAGGATCACACAGTATCTTGCAGGTTCAACAATAAAAGACAGGAGAAATTGGAATATGATATTCTGAAAAGCAAAGGAGTTTGGACTACAACCAGGAATCAACTACCCAGCAAAATTGAGCATAATTTTTCAGGCAAGGAGATGGACATTCAAATAAGATAATTCCAGACCTTCCTGATGAAAAGGCCAGAGCTCAATGGGAAATTTCATCTTCAAATACAAAACTCAAGAGAGACACTAAAAGGTAAACAGTAGGGGAAAACAAAAACTATGTTAATCAATAAAGCAAAATTGCTTACATGCTTGCATAGGATTTTATTGATTTATATGTTAAATATATGTCAGTCTTGAGAATAGTACAGTTATTGTGACAATTGAAAGGGATATTCATAGACTAAGGGTGTCAGTATAAAGTAATTGATGTGATGATAAAAAAACATAGTTAAGGGGTGCAAAGGGATTGTTCCGGGAGAAGAGATAAGGAGGAGTTAGAAAAGAGTAAATTATGTCATGTGAAGGGGCACAAAAACATAGAGGGGAAAAAATGGAGGGAGAAAAGCAGTTTGATTTTCACTCTCATTGGATGTGGTTCAAGGAAGGAATAACATACTTGGATATGTATAGAAATCAAACTTGTCCTACAGGCAGTAGGAGGGGAAAAGAGAAAGAAAAGTGGGAGGGAATAGAAGGGAGGGAAGAAGCAACAAGTGGAAAAGGGCAAGATAAGGGAAGGGTGTCATTAGGGAGGGAAAACTGGGGAAGACAGTGGTCAAAAGCAAAACTCTTTTGAGGAGTGGAAGGGAGAAGGGAGAAATAAAATCATAAATGAGAGGATGAATAGGTTGGAGAAAAAACACAGATAGTAATCATACCTGTGAATGCGAATGGAATGAACTCTCCCATAAAACAGAGGGAGATAGTTGAATAGATTAAAAACCATATTCCTACAATATGTTGTTTACAAGAAACACATGTGAAAAGGGGGGATACACACAAGGGAAAGGTAAAAAGCCGGAGTAGAATATATTATGTTTCAGCTAAAGTACAAAAGGCAGAGGTAGCAATCCTAATCTCAGACACAGTAAAAGCAAAGATAGATCTAATTAAAAGAGATAAGAAGGGCATTATATCCTGCTAAAAAGCACCATCGACAATGAAGCAATATCATTACTTAAAATATATGCATCAAGTGATATAGCATATAAATTCTTAGAGCAGAAGTTAAGGGAGTTATAGGAAGAAATAGACAACAAAACTATACTACTGGTGGACCTCAACCTCCCCCTCTCTGAATTTGATGAATCTGACCTAAAAATAAACAAGAAAGAAGTTAAGGAGTTGAATAGAACTTTAGAAAAGAAATATATGATAGACCTACGGAGAAAACTGAATAGGATATAAAGGAGTATACTGGAGGTCAGAGCCAAGATGGTGGCTGGAAAGCAGGGACTTGCTTAACCTCTCCCCCAAATCCTACCAAACACCTGTAAAACAAATGGCTCTACAAATTTTAGAGCTGCAGAACCCAAAAGATAGCAGAGGAAAGCAGGTCTCCAGCCCATGATGGCCCGGATTGTTGCAGGGACGGGTCTATCCAACGGTGGTGAAACAGGAGTGGAGCCCAGCATGGGCTGCACCAGGACAGATGAGACCAGGAGTTGGGCCAGAACAGGCCTTAGGGCCAAGAATCATTGAGCTGTGGCAGTTACCAGACTTCTCAACCCACAAACGCTAAAGACCACAGAGCAGGTTACTGAGAAAATTGGCAGACCGGGTTAAAAAGTGGTCCAGCCCTAGCCCTGAGGGTGGTGATAGCAGCAGCAGGAAGCTCCTGTGGCTGCTTCCAGAGCTCCAGCATCAACTGCTTCTGGAGTCCCTGGCTCACACTCTGGGAAGAATCAAGCAGTAGACCAGAGAAGGAGTGCAGGGCTTACTTTGCCCTGCTTGGATCTGGGTCACAGAACCTGGTAGGCTGTTCTTCGGGAGGGGTGGGGTTAGGAGAGCTGTTGTGGAAGATCTGGCAGTGACAGAGGAGAAGAAGTAGCTCTGAACACAGCAATACAGCCCCCAAAACTAGAGACAAAGCACTACTCTGCAAGCAATCATACAACGACTAAAACCTCAGAGTTCAAGTAGTTGGCTAGGAACATGGGCAGGCAGCAAAAATGGACCCAGATTCAGATTCAGATTCTAGAATCTTTTTGGGTGACAAAGAAGATCAAAACATACAGCCAGAAGAAGTCAACAAAGTCAAAGAGCCTACATCAAAAGCCTCAAAGAAAAATGTGAACTCGTCTCAGGCCATATGAGAGCTCAGAAAGGATTTGAAAAGCAAGTAAGAAAAGTAGAGGAAACATTGGGAAGAGAAATGAGAGAGATGCAAGAAAACCATAAAAAATAAGTCAACGACTTGCTAAAGGAGACCCAAAAAATGCCGAATAAAATAACGCCTTAAAAAACAGATTAATCCAAATGCCAAAAGAGCTCAAAAAAGCCAATGAGGAGAATAATGCCTTAAAAGGCAGAATAAGACAAATGGAAAAGGAGGTCCAAAAGACCACATGGAAAATACCACTTTAAAAATTAGATTGGAGCAAGTGGAAGCTCTTGACTTTACAAGAAATCAAGATATTATAAAACAGAACCAAAGGAATGAAAAAATGGAAGACAATATGAAATACCTCATTGGAAAAATTGCTGACCTGGAAAATAGATCCGGGAGAGATAATTTAAAATTTATTGGACTACCTGAAAGCCATGATCAAAAAAAGAGCCTGGACATCATCTTTCAAGAAACTATCAAGGAAAAATACCCTGATATTCTAGAGCCAGAGGGTAAAATAGAAATTGAAAGAATCCACCGATCACCTCTTGAAAATGATCACAAAAAGAAAACTCCTAGGAATATTGTGGCAAAATTCCAGAGCTCCCAGGTCAAGGAGAAAATACTGCAAGCAGCCAGAAAGAAATAATTTGAGTATTGTGGAAACACAATCAGGATAACACAAGATCTAGCAGCTTCTACATTAAGGGATGAAAGAGCTTGGAATATGATATTCCAGAGGTCAAACGAGTTAGGATTGAAACCGAGAATCAACGACCTAGCAAAACTGAGTATCATGCTCCAAGGCAAAATATGGATTTTCAATAAAATAGAAGACTTTCAAGATTTCTCAGTAAAAAGACCAGAGCAAAATAGAAAATTTGACTTTCAAACACAAGAATCAGGAGAAGCATGAAAAGATAAACAATAAAAAGAAACCATAAGGGACTTAGTAAAGTGGAACTGTTTTGTTTACATTCCTACATGGAAAGATGATGTGTGTAATTCATGAGACCTTTCTCATTATTAGGGTAGTTGAAGGGAATACATACATACATACATATATATATATCAGGGAAGGGAATACATACATATATATCAGAACAAATTTTGTATATATATATACACACACATATGTATACATACATACATCATACATATATATGTATACATATATATGTATGTATATAGAGACAAAGGACACAGGATGAGTTGAATATGAAGAGGCAATAACTAAAAAAAATAAAGTTAAGTGATGAGAGAGGAATATGTTGAGAGAGGGAGAACGAGAGAGATAGAATGGGGTAAATCATCTCACATAAAAGTGGCAAGGAAAGCAGTTTTTTGGAAGGGAAGGAGGGCACATGAGGGAAATGAGTGAATCTTGCTCTCATCGGATGTGACTTGAGGAGGAAATAACACCCACACTCAATTAGGTATCTTACCCCACATGAACGTAGGGGTAAGGGGATAAAAAGGGAGGGATGATAGAAGGGAGGGCAGATAGAGGGAAGAGGTAATCAAAAGCAAACCCTTTTTAATAGGAACAGGGTCAAGGGAGAAAATTGAATAAAGGGGGACAGGATAGCTTGGAGGGAAATATACTTAGTCTTTCACATCACGAGTATTGTGGAAGTGTTTTACATAATGATATATGTGTGCCCTAGGTTGAGTTGCTTGCCTTCTTAGGGAGGGCGGGTGGCAAGGGAGGAGGGGATAGAATTTGGAACTCAAAGTTTTAAAATCAGATATTGAAAAGAAAAACTTTTTTTGCATACAACTGAGAAATAAGATATATAGGGAATGCGGTATAGAAATCTATCCTGTCCTACGAGAAAGTAAGGGGAAAAAGGTTGGGGAGGAGTGGGTGAAAGAAGGGAGGGCTGACTGGGGAACAGGGCAATCAGAATATTTGCCATCTTGGAGTAGTGGGGAGGGTAGAAATGTGGAGAAAAGTTGCAACTCAAAATCCTATGGAAATCAATGTTGAAAACGAAAATATAAAATAAATCAATAAAACTTCAAAAAAAGACATTAAAAAAGGAATATATTTTTTTTCTCAGTGATACATGGCACATACTCAAAAACTGACCTTGTACTAGGGCATAAAAACCTCACAATCTAGTGCAGAAAGGCAGAAGTAGTCAAAGCATACTTTTCAGATCATGATGCAATAAAACTTATTTGTAATAAAGGACCTTGGCAGTATAAACTAAAAATTAATTGGAAACTAAATAATCTAATCCAAAAGAATAAGTGGGTCAAAGAAGAAATCATAGAAACAATTAATAACTTCATTCAAGAGAATGACAGTAATGAGACAACATACCAAAACTTGTCAGATGCAGCAAAAGCAGTTCTTAGGGGAAGGTTTATATCTCTAAATGCTTACATGAATAAAATAGAGAAAAAGGAGATCAATGAATTGGGCATGGAAATGAAAATGCTAGAAAAAGAACAAAATTAAAAATCTTCAATTAAACACCAAATTACAAATACTGAAAACCAAAGGAGAGATTAATATAACTGAAATAAAGAAAACTATTTAACTAATAAATAAAACTAAGAGCTGGTTTTGTGAAAAAAAAACAATAAAATCAATAAAACTTTGGTCAATTTGATTTAAAAAAGAAAGAATAAAACAAAATTACTAGTATCTAAAAGGAAAAGGGTTAAATCACTTCCAATGGAGAAGAAATTAAAACAATAATTAGGAATTATTTTGGCCAATTGTATGCCCATAACTATGACAACCTGAGGTAAATGGATAAATATTTAAAAAAATATAAATTGCCCAGGTTAACAGAAGAGGAATTAAATTACCTAAATAACCCCATCTCAGAAAAAGAAATTGAGTAAGCCATCAATGAACTCCCTAGGAAAAAATCTCCAGGGCCAGATAGTTTTACATGTGAATTCTATCAAACATTTAAAAAGCAATTAATTCCCATACTTTATAGACTATTTGGGAAAATAGGTGAAGGAGTTCTACCAAATTCTTTTTATGACACAAAAATGGTACTAATACCTAAACAAGGAAGAGTCCAAACAGAGAAAGAAAATTATAGACCAATTTCCCTAATGAATATTTATGCAAAAATGTTAAATGCAATATTAGCAAAAAGATTGCTGCAACTTAACATGAGAATAACACACTATGACCATGTAAGATTTATTCCAGGAATGCAAGGCTATTTCAGTGTTAGGAAATCTATCAGCATAATTGATCATATCAACAACAAAACTAGCAGAAACCATATGATTATCTCAATAGACACAGAAAAAGCTTTTGTAAAAGTACAACACTCATTCCTGTTAAAAACACTAGAAAGCATAGGAATAAAGGGAGTAGTCCTTAAAATTGTAAGATGCATCTACGTAAAACCATCAGCAAGCATTTTATATAATGAGAATAAGTTAGATACATTTCCAGTGAGATCAAGGGTGAAACAAGGATGTGCATTATCACCCCTAATATTCAATTTAGTATTAGAAATCTTAGATTTAGCAGTAACAGAAGAAAAAGAAATTGAAGAAATAAGAATAGGCAAAGAAGAAACTAAATTATCACTCTTTGCAGATGATATGATGATTTACTTAGAGAATCCTAGAGAATCAAGTAAAAAAACTACGTGAAATAATAAAAAACTTTAGCAAAGTTGCAAGATATAAAATAAACCCACAGAAATCCTTGTCATCTCTACATATTACTAACAAAGAAACAGAAATTCCATTTAAAGTTACTGTAGACACTATAAAATATTTGGAGTCTACTTGCCAGAACAAACCCAAGGCCTGTATGAACACAATTATGAAACACTTTTCACAAAAATAAAGTCAGATCCAAATAAATCGAAAAACATCAGTTTCTCATGGTTAGGCCGAGCTAATACAGTAAAAGTGACAATTTTACCTAAATTAATTTATTTATTTAGTTCCATAACAATCTAACTACCAAAAAATTATTTTACAGAGTCGGATAAAATAATAATGAAGTTCATCTGGAAGAAAAAATCATCCAGAATATGAAGCGAATTAATGAAAAGAAATGCTAGGGAAGGTGGGCTAGCTGTACCAGATTTTAAACCGTACTATATAAGGCAGCAGTCATCAGAACTACTTGGTACAGGCTAAGAAACAGACTGGTGAATCAGTGGAATAGGGTAGGTGCAAAAGACCAGTAGTCAAGGACTACAGCAATCTACTCTTTGATAAACTCAAAGAATCCAACTTCTGGGCTAAGAATTCACTATTTCACAAAAAACTGCTGGGAAAATTGGGGAATGGTAGGGCAGAAACTGGGCATAGACCAATATGTTACGCCATACAGGAAAACAAAGTCAAAATGGGTTCATAATTGAGGAATAAAGGCTGATGCTCTAAGTAATTTGGGAAAGCAAGGAATGGTTTATCTGTTGGATTTATGGGAAAGGGAAGAATTCATGACCCAACAAGAGATAGAGAGCATTACAAAATGCAAAATTGATAATTTTGATTATGTTGAATGGAAAAGATTTTATATAAACAAAGCAAATGCAACTAAGATAAGGAGGGAAGCAGAAGTTGGGAGAAAATCTTTACAACTAGTGTCTCTGATAAAGGCCTCATCTCTAAAATATGCAGGGAAGTGAGCCAAGTTTATAGGAATACACGTCATTCCCCAATTGAGAAATGGTCAAAAGATATGATCAGATAGTTTTTAGAGGAAGAAATTAAAGATATCTATAAGTCACATGAAAAAATGCTCTAAATGACTGTTGAGCAGAGAAATACAAATCAAAACAATTCTTAGGTACCACCTCTCTCCTGTTAGATTGGCTAACATGACAAAACAGGAAAATGATAAATGCTGGAGAGGATGTAGGAAAATCAAACATTGACTGTTTGTGGGGCTGTGAACAGATCTAGCCATTCTGGAGAGCCATTTGGAACTATGCCCAAAGGGCTATAAATATGTTCATACCTTTTGACCCAGCAATATACTTTCTATATCCCAAAGAGATCATGCAAGTGGGAAAGGAATCCATATGTATAAAAGTATTTATAGCAGCTCTTTTTGTGGTGGCAAAGAATTGGAAATCAAGGGGATGCCCATCAATTGAGGAATAGCTAAACAAATGTTGGTACATAAATGTAATGGAATACTATTGTGCTTTAAGAAACTAGGAGCAGAAAAACTTCATTAAAACCTGGAATGACATGCGAACTGATGCTGAGCTAAGGGAGCAGAACCAGGAGATCAATATACACGATTACAGACACATGGTATCTGTAAGGACTAACTTTAATGGACTTGCCTCCTCTCATTAATGCATGGTTCAAAGACAGCTCCAAAGGACTCATGATGGAAAAAGCTATGCAAATCCAGAGGAAGAATAATGGAGTGTTAATGCAGATTGAGGCACTCTTTTTACTCTCTCTTTTTTTCTTTCTTTTTTGTTTTTTTTTCTCCTTTCTCAGGATTCATTCCATTGGTTACAATTTTTCACTACAACTGGACTATTGTGTAAATAATTTAAATGTGAAGGTATATGTAGAACCTACATTGGATTACATGCAGTCTTGGGTGTTTGGGGAGAGGAGTGGGAGAGAGAGAAAATTTGGAACCCAAAAACTTGTGGAACTGAGTGTTGTAAAATCAAAATAAAAAAAAATTCATTAAAATAAAAAAGAAGAAAAAAATTCCACTCCTCCAGAGGTAAAGGGGATGATTTTCAAGGTCAAAGTCAACTCTGTGCAGAAGGACCCAAAGCTTCCCCAGAATCTAAGCCTGTTCCAACATGTCCATCCATGTTTCCTGAATAAAGTACTCTCTTCTGCAAACCTGAGGGCCAATAAGAGATTGCGGGTAGACCACCAACCCTGTGGTCAGGATGGCCTGGGTTCAGGTTCTGCCCATGACAAATGCTGGTAGGGTGTCCATGGAAAACTCCCTTACTTCTGTGTCCCAGGCTACTCTCTGAGACTAGAAGTTCTAAAAAAGTTGCTGATCAAAAACAACAGAAATCCTACTGTGATCTAGAGGAATCAGCACATCCTTACGCTGTGTTTCCAAACTTATTTCCTGTCAGATGCATTGGCCTATGCGGAATTCCATGGGGAACTTAAGAAACAGCACCACGGAGAGCGTTTGAAAGCTTTACTCCAGCATATCATGAAGCACAGACCTGTCCTACAGCGAGACCATGAGTAGCCACTGCTTTCATTGGCAGAAACAGCTTCTCCCCATCATCCTCACTCAAAGCCTCCTTTTGGTCCCCGATACGGGAGGGGAACTAGCAGCCTTGAAGCCACATGTGGCTTTCTAGGTCCTCAAATGCAGCCCTTTGTTCTGTGAAGTTTGGATTCTGTCAAAAGGCCCCATTTGGCCCTCCCTTGGCAGGAAGTCAGGAAGCCTTGGGTTCAGATTCTGTCCCCGTTGTACCTTGATTATGTGACCTGCGCCAGTCATTCAATGTCTCAGTGTCTCTGGCAACTCTGTGGGACTACAAGTTAGAGAAGAGCTGCTTATCTGCACTGGTGAAGGATGTTTTCTAGACTTGGGAAATCACAGGTAAAATTCCAACCCCATAACAAATGCTGGTGTGGATCTGCCTGGGTGGGTCTCACTGAGGCAGGGCATTCCCTCCAAGGACCCTGATAGCTCCCACTCATGCTGTGGGACCCTACTCCAGGAAATTCCCTGAGGTCCCTGCTGGTGCTCTGCCTGACTTTCTGGGGGGCTCTTCAGGTCATCTTTACATTAATCATGTTTCAGTGAAGCCCGTGGGCTGCCCTCTCACCCTCTGGGACCAGCTGGGCTTCTTTTTCCATTATGCAGCATTAAGCTAACATTCTCGCCACCACCTCTTCTGCTAAACTGTTGTGAAATACATAATGAGAGGGCTTTACAGTTGATGAAACTCTTTCCTTACAACCTTGCTGCGATGCTGAGAATGCAAGCATTGTTCTTAATTTAAAGATGGGAAACCAGGGCCCAGAGAGCAATGACTTCCCTGAAGCTTCTGAATCCAAAGCCAGGGCTTTTCCTCAGTCTGGTGATTTTCCACTGGCTTTCCCCTCTTCCATTTGCTAGCTAGACGACAGGGGGGTCAATGCTTACCCTCTCTATGCCTCAGTTTCCTTACTTGTAAAATAAAATTTGGCAAAGCTGATGAGAGAAGAGTGCTTTAGATACCTTAAGACTATGGGGTCCATTAAGACCCTCAGAGTCAGAAAATTACCTTAGAAACCAGATAGGGTCTAGGGGAAATGAGACCCAGAAAAGGTGAGCAACTTTCTCACAGTCACAGAGCTGAGAAGGAGCAGAGCTGGCATCTGAATGCAGGTGCTCTGACTCCCAACCCAGAATGACTTCAGATGCCTCCTGGGAATAGCTCTGCTCTCTAATTTGGCACAGGGAGGACTTCCCAGCTAAGTTATAGGAAGATTCCCCACTTATGCCTTTTTTTCTATTTCTTTTATTGCCTCATGTTCTGTTCATGCTTATGTGTCACTGTTGCCAAAACAAAAAACAAGGACAAACCACCAACAGGTTGTTTCAGGTGCAGAAAAGCCCAGGTCCTTTCTCCAGCCACTTCTCCCACTGACAGTTATTGACACTCATCCAATATGAAATAGCTCTATGTATAGAAAGACTCATGGAGAGCAGTGTTTGCCTGAAGGGTACAAACTGCAAAGATCGTATTCAAGTGTAGAAGAGAGCATGGGCACCATGAGAATGCTACTAAGGAGGGCATGAGAACAGAAAAGGAAATGCCTCTTCCCAGCCTCCAATTTTAGCTTTTACCCATGCTGTCCAGGTGCCAAACCCAGCTATTTCCATGCCACTAAAGAGAGCCAAGTTTTATGAGTGCCTGCTAAATTCTAGCTCCTTGGAACAAAGTCCAATGGGTTCCACCCTCATAAGAGCTCATTGTGTGGAGCTGTCTTCCTTTTGGTCAAGTTGAGTTGAAATTTGTCAGTGGCATAAAACAAAAACCATGAGGAGAGACAGAGCAGCACAATTTTGCCAATGTTCTGTAAGGGTAGACAATACTGCCAAAGGGGAAAACGTTTGCCTGTTTTTAGAAGTTTAGCTCTTTCTCCAAAGTTTGCTTCTTCCATACCAATATTTGGCCACACTAGGTTCTGACTGGGAAATAGCCTGATGAAGTGAAAAGAAGGCTAGATTTGGTGGTTCAAGACCCAGCTCTGCCCGTAACTATTAATGGCACCTTTCCTAATCTGTAAACTGAGGTTGTTGGGCTAGATGATTCTAAGGTCCCTCCCAACTCCAAATGGAGGATTCCATAATAGGAACAATCACCAACCTGTAGGTAGCTAGTGGTCTCCGAGAGTCACCTCAGGCACTGAGGACTAAGGGATTTTCCCAAGATCACACAGCCCCCAAGTGTCAGGGGTAGGACTTATATCCAGGAGCTCCTGCCTCCAAGGCTGGCTGTCTACTACACCCAACTACCCAAATCTCTTGGAAGAAATACACCCTGGAAAATTGTCAATTATCACCTTTCATACCCTAGAAAGCTCCAAAGACTTAGCATCTATTATTGTGATTCTTTCACTGATTTTTAGGGCTGAGGCTCTTTTCATCTTAAAGAGAAAAATAGAAAAGATTGTTGCTTTTAATGCAACCTGAGTTTCAAGGTCACTTTGTAACATTTTGTTCTTTCTTTTTGTCCTAAAGATTTGCTGAATTTTATTCAGAAAAATTTTAAGAAAAGGGAATGTGTCTTCTTCACAAAAGATCCCGAGGCCACATAAGCCACTTTTGCTTCTCTTGTGGGTTTGGTCCCTGATTACAAAAGAGTTCTATTAAATCCTATTCAAGAAGCACATTAAGTGTCTGGTACATGGATGGCATTTTATGTTAGGCCTTGCTTGAAATCTAACTGTATCTAACTGGCAATTCACAGAGGTGTAGGGAGAAGAAATCCCATGAAAGATCCATACAATCACCTACTGTGTGCCAAAGAGTACAGTTTGCACTGGAAGACACTTGAGAGGTTATTGGGTCCAAATGAATCTCACCATCACTTAAGTCTCTGCTATATTGGAGGCACCATCCAACCTCCCATTTCTATAGGACGTGAGGACCCAGTAACTGGCCCACAATAAGGATGAGTCACGGAGATGGTATGTGAGCTCCAAAGCCATGGCTCTATCCATTACACCAGGCCACAAAAGGAGGGGCCTCAGGAGTAACCCATCAGTGCTCCAGAACCTTGGCATTCTGTGGGATAGGCTCCATCCAGATGCTCTATCACATCATCTCCTCTTTTAGTAGCATCCAATCTTTCTTACCCAGGAACAAATTTAAACTCATGCTACAGTGATTAGGAGGTCAACAAGATACTCAGAGGAGAGTGTTCTAGTATTATGCGCATTGTGCTAATGACAGCACCAACAAGCACCAACAACCAAGCTGAGAATTTGGCATTCTCTCCTAAAGACAAGGGGAGCCCGTGGAGGTCCTTCTGCTGGAGAGGAACATGTTCAAAACAGTTTTAGGAACATACTTTGGCAAATGTATGGAGAATGGATGACATCTAGGAGAGGCTGGAGGCAGGGAGACTAGTGAGGAGGCTATTGCAAGGGTTCAGAAAAGACCCTAAATAAGAGTCCCAGATATCTGAATATAACAGTGACTGTCAGGACAGAACCAACAACATTTGGCCACTGATTGGGTGTGGGAAAAGGTTGGATAGGAATGAGGAGTCATGGAAAAAGAAGAGTATAGGAAGACTATGGGTTGTCTGTGAATGTGGGTAACTAGAAGGAGGGTGGTGCCTCAAAAGAGATGAGAAGTGAGGAGGGACAAGTTTGGGGGGAATGATGAAATGCAGTAGGAATCAATACCATGAGTTCAACAATCTCCTATACTTTCTTGCTGACTACAGGATGGGAGGGGCATGACTAGATAGGCAATCATCTGAGAAAATAAAATCTTGGGTGTTTGGATGGACTTTAAACTCATTCTGAGTCAGCAGGCTCACATAACAGCCCCCAAAGATAAGATGACCTTTAGCAGCTCAGCAGTGGTGTATAGGGCACCCATGGTCCTCCTGGCCTCTGCCCTAGTCCAATAAAAGATGCAGGGTTATATATAGTTGGGGCCACAGCAGTTCACTAGGAAGGGCCTTAATAAGCTGGAGAACCTTAAACCAGAATGGATGAGGTTCGTGTCATGTAGCGATCAGTTGAAGGAACTGACCATGTTCAGCCCCTGGAAGATTGAGAGGTGGGGTGGGAGGGATACTGAGGGCTTTCCTCAAGCACCTGAAAAGTAGAAGAGGATTAGCCTTAGGTTCCCCCTCCTGGGACAGGTTTCAGCAAGGGTGGAATGGCATTTATTGACTATCTTGCAGTGAGGATTATTTGGGGCTCAGGGATAGACTGCTTGGCCATCGAGGTTCCTTCCAACTGTGAAATTCTACAATTTAGCAATTCTGTGGTTCTAATTCTTGTGGCACAGAAAATACCAAGTGTTCTGAGACTTATTTTCCAGCAAGCCCACTGTTCTCTGACCTCTGGTACAAGTGCTCCTTTTGTGGGCATAGACTAAGAAGCCAATATTCCTCAGGATTCTCAGCTACAATATTTATTCCAGAGTGAGCTTTAGGGCCTGGAATTATTCCGATTTTTGGCTCCTCACTCACCTCATACCACCTGATAACATTTCTAAGGATGCTACAGTCAGTGTCTCTTTACGAAGTCTACCTGGAGAGTGTCCTCTGAAGTTCTCATTGCCCTCCAGGGACTTCCAAAGGAGTGCCTTTCTCAAACACCATGGTAGAGTGATATGGAAAAGCCACATGACTTCAAGAGAGGGATAAACTTGAGCGCCATTTAAACTAGACTTGAGCACTTTGTGGAGAAGCTATAACAAGCATCTTCTTTGCAAAGAGCTCTTGCAGTTGTCAGAACTGTCAAACACAAACACCACAAATCATGGAGCCGTTATTGTTTCATAAGGTTACTGCTACAAACGGCTCACTTTTATAGGGAACTGAAGTCAGTGTGATTTGGAGGATGGAGAATGGGCTTGCTTCTGACTATCTGACTGTGCACTCCTCGGCAAATCCCTGAGACCCCCAGTGCCTCAGGTAACTAGCTCTCTAAGCCAATGCATTCCTAGCAAGGGAGGTGCTGACCCATCTTGCTAAAGAAGAATATTATCTATGAAGGAACCCAAAATTCCATCCCTTTTGACTTCTGAAACCTCTTCACACCAAGGAGCGATTAGCTTCCTTCAGCTTGGCCCCAGGAGGCAGACCTAGGAGCACTGAGGGAAGGTACAACAGGCAGATTTAAAGTTTTGCCAGGCTTCTCTGCATGAGATTGCTAAGGTAGATCATGGGAAAAGAGAGGATCAGAAGATGGAGGACAAGATTTTGGGAAGGAGATAAAGGCTACGGGGTCTGATGGAGAGATATCTGGCCTTGAAGGCAGGAAGGTCTGGGTTCAATTCCACCTTAGATTCTTGTTAGCTTTGTAACCCTGGGCAAGTCCCATAATTTCTACTCCTGTAAAATCTAGGGGATTGTGATGATTTCAGAGGACCCACAATGAAGTATCTGTCCATCTCCCGAAACAGAGAAGTGGTGAACTCAGGGTGTGGAAGGAGACATACAACATGGTCGAATTAGGGATTTGTTACCAAAGCTTTGCTGCTCTTCAACAACAACAACAACAACAAAAACAATGGGGAAAGCAGAGATGAGAGGGAGAGAAAATTTTTGTTAAGTGAAAAATATTAAGTAAAATTGAAATTAAACAAAGTTGGACTTGGTGGCCTCTAAAGTCCCTTGCAGCTCCAAATCCAGGATCCCAAGACTCATCCTATAACATGTCTAGAGAAGAAGTTTGTACTCAGTAGATGCTTTATGAATATATGTTGAATTGAAGGAATCTTAAGAGTGGTGAGAGGAAAATCAGTACAATATGGTACCTTGAAGTCCTAGGAATAGAGTCTGCAGCAGCAGAGGGTCACGAAGATATTAGGGAAGATGAGGACAAGAATTGGGCCATTGGCTATTCTGGAGTTCATCAGAGGTCATGTCACAAGTGGTTGAGGAAAGAGGGAAGAAGGGGATGAAGAATTGGGAGAGCTAGTTGATATGACAAGCTTATCAAGAAGCTAAATAGCAAAGGCCAGGAGAGATATGGGATGGTTGCCAGGTGGGGCAGAATATTCAAGGATTGGGACACTATGTTCTTAGGCAGATTGGAATGGGTCACCTGAGGAGGTTGCTTGGCTCCCCCTATAAGGAGGAAGCCAAGAGTCCACAAGCCATTGTTGAGGGAAGACATTCTTGGGTTGGCCTCAGTGATTTCTGAGATTCCCTTCCAATTTTGAGAATCTGGGATTTGGTGACCAGATCTTCCTTAACCTTGAATCTCCCTCAATGTTTCACTTAAAGTTCGTGGGACATTATCAGTAAAGAAATGTTTCCTAAGTGAAGATTTTTAAATCTCTACATTTTATAATGTTTAAAATAGCATCAAAACAAGGGTTTTATGGCATTTATGATTTTTTCTTTGTTTAAGATTGCAACTGTATTCATACAATATTTCAAGGAACCCAGATCTCGTTGATACTCATGTGGGCACCCACTGCCCTGATGCATCTATGAGTGAATGAGTGAAAAAACATCGATTAAGCCTTCAAAGTTTTCCAAGCACCCTGGACAATAGGTGCTCTATAGGAGCTACCTTACATTCTAATGGGGGACACGGTGACCACGGAAAAGCAGTTTGGTTTAGAAAGCTACAGGGACTGGGAATGAGCCATAGGGAGATAGACTGACACACCCCTTTTAGGTGTAATTGCAGGATTGGTTTCATTATGGTAAGGAGTAGAGCTAAGCAAGACTGAGGCCTTCTTGAAAACTAGGCCACATCAGGGGCTCACCAATTAGTATGGGGGAGGTGAGAAGAAGAGTCCGTGGTATTCAACACCTAAAAAGGTAAAACATACACTGTTTGGCCACTGGTCCAGTAGCAAGAGGTGGTCTTTTTGTGAGGTGACAGAGAAGGAAGAAATACCACTTGGTAGCTTGTCTTCAAGGAGAGTTGAAATGGGCCTGTAGCCTATCTCAATCTTGGGAGCCCCATGGAGCAGAGCCAAAGTAATTTGCAGAGCACACAAACTCACCTCACCGGGGCACGTGTCCTCAAACCTTTTTCATCCTCTACCTGTGTATCCTAAAACAAGGGGTGGAGTGTGTTGTTAAGCAAAATTGTCTCATTAGCATGGCTTTTGTTTCTTTTGAGTGGAAGTACTTTCAGCTGTTAAGTGCTAAGCCCCAGGCCCAGGGCCCTGTCAGGTGTGAAACCTG
>CM053627.1:7324761-7342368 GCA_028646595.1 Phalanger gymnotis | reverse complement strand
GGGGGGGGAGGAAATGGGGAGAAAATTTGTAATTCAAACGCCTGTGAAAATCAAGGCTGAAAACCAAACATGTCAAAAATAAATTAAAAAAAGAAAGAAAGAAATGATCAGTCATGATAGACTTATCTCTTCTCAGCAATACAGTGATACAAGACAGTTCCAAGACTCACGATGGAAAATGCTGTCCCCATCCAGAGAAAGAACTAATAGAGTCTGAATGCAGACTGAAGAGGACTATTTTCATTTTCTTTTTTTTCCATATTTTTTTTTCCTTTTGGTCTCTTTTTTTCCGACATGACTAACATGGAAATATGTTTTACTTTATTGCACATACATAACCTATATCAAATTGCTTACTATTTTAGTAAGTAGAAGAGAGAGAGAGAGAGAGAGAGAGAGAGAGACAGAGAGAGAGGGAGAAAAATTTGGAATAAAAAATTTAAATAAATATTAAAAATTGTCTTTACATGCATTTATAAAAATACTATTTAAATAAACACTTCTGGGGATGCAAGTTTTTCTATTCTGCCAATCATATTTGTTGTCTAGACCTTAAATGAATTTTACTAGACAGGAAGCTAGGTGGTACATTTCATAAGGCACTGTACTTGGAGTCAAGAACATCTGAATTGAAATCAAGCCTCATACACTTGCTAGCAGTTTGACTCTGGGCAAGTCACTTGTGCTCTCTCAACCTCAGCTTCCCCATATGTAAAATGGGGATATTACTAGCATCTATTTCACATAGTTGCTGTGAAGATTAAAGGACATAATTAAACAGTGCTTAGCACAGTGCCTGGAATATGGTAAGCACTATACAAATGTTAGATATCCTTATTTACAAACTTTGAGAGAGCAATTAATTCCAGCATTACATAAAGTGTCTGTAAGAATAGAAAAAAAAATGTGTTATATAAATTATATTTATAATATATTATTAAGCAATTATATAATATATAATATTATATAAATCTCATCTTGACACCTAAAGCTGGGAGAATCAAAACAGAGAAAGAATCCCTGCATAAACCAATATTCCTAATGAGCATTGAAGTTAAATTTGTAATTTAAATATTAGCAAATAGGCTGCTGTGACACATCACAGAGATTTTATGATAGGATCAAGTTTGATTGCAGTGTTACTTCAATATTGGGAAACCTATCAACATACTATAACATATTAGCAAAAGGAAAAATCATATAATTCTATCAATAAGTACAGGAAAAGATTTAAACAAAACACAACATTCATTTCTAGAAGGAAAACATCACTAGAAAAATGGGATGAAAAGGACCTTTTCTTTTGTTTGACAATTTTTTATTTTATTTTTCCAGAATACGAATACAAAATAGAGAAAAGAGAAAAAACATATCATAAACTTAAGTAGTGAAACTTAAATATAAAGTAAGAAAGGAAAAAAAGCATGTCATGTGTGTAGCAGAAGATAGGAAAGGCTTCAAAACATGTAACAATAAATTTCCATTTCAGGAAAGCCTGTATGATAAATAATACACCTTGTGTTGAGAATTGTCCATCTTTTCTTTGCTTCCTTGTGTTTTCTTTTGTTCTCTCCTGTGCACTTTTTAACTTTTTACTTTTTTCCCCTCCCCCCTCTCCCCATAATGCTACCATATAATTTAGATATTTTTCTTGATGTATACATACACATACAGATATATACATACACTTATACATATATACATGCATATATAGACATATACTTTCCCAAACATAGTTTACTCCTGCTCTTTGTTTTTTTTTATATTTGTACATATCTTTTGTTTCCTATCCCTGCCAACTCCTCCACTTTACTTCTACCTGCTACATCGCCTTACTATTACTTGCTTCCCCCACTCCTCCACCAACTACCCTGCCCTCCTAATACTTGCCTTCCTCACTCTAGGGATCCCTTTCCTATCCTCCTATTCCCATTGATCTGAACCTCCTTTACCTATTGCCTCATTCACCCCTCTAAAAATCCCTCTCTTGTCCTAATCCCTCCCTTGTCCTCTCCCCCCTCACTCTACTTCTACCATTTTATTTCTTCTAAATTTAGAAACTTTTATACTCTTCTAAATGTGCATGTATTATTCCATCTTAACCCCATTCCCCATGAAAGTAGGTTACCAGAACTGCCAGCTCTCCTCCCCCATGTAAATCCTCTGTATCTGTTCTTCTTCTTGCACCTCTTTTGTACAAAATAGTTACTATTTTTAGCTGTTTCTAAATGGTTTTACTTTTTAAATTCATATCATAGTCAGGTTTATCACCCTCTTTCTTATGAGCTTGACAATTATTAAGAATGTTAGACACACATTTTACATTGTATGTTATATAACAAAGGCAAACAGTCTGTTATTATGAATCCCTTATAGTCAGTCTTTGGTATGTACCTTATGTTTCTCTTGGTTCTTGTATGTCGAATCTTCTATTAAGTTGGGGATTCTTTTTAACATAGACTTCAAAGTCTGAGGGTTTGTCAAATGTCATTTTTTTTTCATTCAATATAATACTGAAATTTGAAGGGTATGATTTTTTTGGCCAAAGCCCAGGTCTTTTGCTCTTCGATATATTGTGTTCCAAGACCTGCATTCTGTTAATGTCTTTGCTGCTAGGTCTTGTGTAATTCTAATTGGGGCACCATCATATTAAAAATGTTTTAATCTTGACACTTTTACTATTTTATTTTTGAGCTGGGGGTTTTGGAATTTAACTACGATATTCCTATGAGTTTTCCTCATAGGATCTCTTTTAAGTGGTGTTCAATGGATTTTCTCTATTTCTACTTCTCTGCCTTGTTCTAATGCTACAGGACAATTTTCTTTAATTGTTTCTTATATTATCGTATCAAGATTCTTTTTTTTTTGATCATAACGTTAGGTTACTCTGATTATTTCTGTATTTTCTCTTCTTGATCTATTCTCTAAATCTGTTGTTTTTTTATGTTTCATTTTCTCTCCTATTTTTCATTATTAATGTTTTATTTAATTATTTCTTGATCTCTTAGAATTTCTCTGGCTTCACTTTGCCCAATTCTAATTTTCAAGGTATCATTTTCTTCCTTGAAATTCTGGATCTTCTTTTCTAATTGGTTGACCTTCTTTTCATAACTTCCTTTTTTTCTTGGATTATTTTCATTTTTTTTTAGTTTTTCCTCCATCTCTGTCATTTGATTTTTAAAGTCTTTTTTTAAGATCTTCTATACATTCTTTTTGGGCAAGTGACCATTTGACGTTGCTCTTTGGAGGTTACTTTACATCAATATCCCCTTCTGAAGATTAACCCTGGTCATCTCTATTCACATAATAGGTCTCTGTGGTTGGATCCTTTCTCCTTTGCCTGTGCATTTGTGTGTGTGTGTGTGTGTGTGTGTGTGGTAATAATCTGATTTTTGTAATACCTCTAGCCCTGGGGTATGGGAAATGGTGCCTCTTGCCACAAATCTTCAGTTCTCTCCTCTAGCCTGAAACCAAAGCCAAACCTCCAACTCCTGTAAGTGCCCACAGCCAGAGGGTTTCTACCCCACTGCTTATGCACTCACCGGGCGTGTGCTGGTTCCTTCTTGCTCCCACTGCTCTTCGGAGCACAGCTGAGTTTGGCGTTCCTCGTCAGGAGCGGTTCCCGAAATATTCCTAGGCTCAATCACAGGACTTTCCTCAATATCCCGGGGTGAAAAGTTACAGTGTCTAGGGCCGAGGCAGCCAATCAAACCAACTAACTCTGGAGCTTGCCGCTAGTTATTTAAGAAGCTTGCCACTTGTTGTTAAAATGGAGCCCAGTCTGGAGGTGTTTATTCCTCACAGGGACCAAACCTGGTCCTGGCGTTTCTCTTCACATCTTCTCAAGCTGTCAGAGGAAGATCCCAGTTGTGCCCCTATTTTTTTCTTTGGCTCCACCCACAGTTTTTTCACCCTAAGGTGCTATTTTAACTCTTTTGTGGGGGAAAATCTTGAGAGCTTGGAATTTTCTGACCTACTCTGCCATCTTCCCAGAATCCTCCCCAACCTTTTCTTAATATGCTAAGTAATATCTGTCATAAATCAAGAGCTAGGATAACTAGTAATGGGGAAAAGACCAGAAGACTTTCTGCCAAAAGAGGGAGAAATTGAAGATGTCTGTTCTTACTGTGAATATTTGATATCCCGCTAGAAATTTCAGGTATGGCAGTGAAAAAGGGAAAAGAAATTGAGGGAATAGCTTTTACAGATGATGAAGCGAACCTCATAGAGTCAACTCAAATTAACCAAAATAATGACTGCAGCAAAGTTGTCAGATATAAAATAAATCCACAGGAATCATCAGTATTTGTATACTACTAAAAACAGCAGAAAAAAGATGGAAAGAAGAATTCCACTTAAAATATTTACAGAATGGCAAAAAATTCTTGGGAGTCTGCCTAGCAGACACCTACAAGAACCCTCTGACTAAAATTAGAAAACATTTTTTTCCACAAAAAGGCAATATAAATAAATAACTGAACAAGGTTCCTTTCTCATGGCTAAGCTAAGCCAATGTAATGAAGATGACAAGACTACCTAAAATCACTTATTTATTCAAGTCCCTAGGAAAAATTAATGAAATTCATCTAGAGAAACAAAAGGTCAAGTGTCTCAAAAGAAGTCATGAAAAACATGGGAAAGAAGGAGGCCCAACAGTCATCAAAATGATTTGGTTCTGGCCAAAAAACAAAATCACTGGAACAGAGCAGGTATACAACATATAGAAACAATCAAACCTAGTGGCCTAGCATTCTTTGAATCCAAAGACTTCTGCTACTGGGATAAAGACCAAATATTCATCAAAATTGCTGGGAGAACTTCAAAGCAGGCTTGCAGAAATTAGGTGTAAACCAATCTCTCCCACTATGTACAAAGAAATGCTCCAAATGGATACATGACCTAAATAGGAACCAGTAGAATTCATTTGTGAGGGAGGAGGGTTTGGGATGATATGATTGGACCTGCCCTTTAGGAAAAGTAACCCTAATGCCCACCTTGTGCAATGGCCCTCTGCACTTGCTGTGGCTACTTGTTACATTCATGACCACATCTGGAGCAGAGAGGTTGCTGGAGACCCGGGCTGGCTCTGGGCTTTGGTCTCTAGCACTCATGACATGCTATGATAGTGTTATGTGAATCACAGACTTAAGCTGAGTGGTATCTGTTTGTTAATAGCCAGGTTGAAAAGTCTACTCCGTGCAGGCCATTTCAATCATTTTAAGCATCTACAATGTGCCATGCACTGTGCTGGGCCCTGGGGATACAGTGGAAATTTCAACTCAACTCATGTCACCTTCCATTCTCTCCTGATTGTTGCTAACACTCTCCCTTTGCCCCATAACCCAAAAATGTATTCAAATTTACTACATATGGAATTGGTTTGTTTAGTTGGCTTTAAAGATTAATGTTTTGCATTAAATTTTAAATTAACCCCACCTCTCATCTCTCTGCCTTTGTCCTCCATACCAGGACTGGCTTCCCTCCCTTAATTCCACCTCATAGGATTCCCAGATTCCTTCAAGGCTCAGACCAGGTGCCCATGGGGCCTATCCCTACTCCAGCTCCTAGTGTCTCCTCCTAGAAAACAAAAGAAAACAGAAATCAAACCCCACTAGACTAAAAACAAGAACCGTATTTGCCCTTGCATAACCTTGGCATAGTAGGTGCTAATTAACTCTTTGTTAGATGAATGACTGATTGAGTGAATGAATAAATGACTAACTTTCCAAGCCCTTCTATTGGCAAGCCTTTCACTGCCAAACTCCTGGGAAAATGATTAACATTCACTGCCTCTATTTCCTCTCCCCAGCTCCCTTTCCAGTCTCTTGCAATCTGGCTTTGGACCTGACCCAGTTCTTTCCAAAGCGATGGGTGGTTGCTTCATTGAAGGATTTGGGCATGGCTTTCCCTTGGCCTTCATCTTTCCTGTCATCTGCAGCATCCGATTCAGTGCCCACCCTCCACCTGGGTGCTCTCCCCTCCCCGTGTTTTGTGATACTGCTCCTCCCTGATTCTTTGCCTGCCTGACCTCTCCAGCCCCAGGACTTGGAAGAGGTGGTAAGTCACAAGGGAGGCACATCACACACCTTTTCATCCATTTTTGAAGACTAGATGAGTTAGGCTGATTTTTTCTTCTCTTCATTTTCTTTAAATAATATGGGATGAATTTCGGGAGGGGAGGGGAAGGAACGCTGGGGGGAAATTATGGTGATTTTTTTAAAAAAGCTAAAAAATATTGTGGTGCTAATGTGATTAAAGAGCTTCCTTGTCCATTTAATAGGCCTCAGGAGCACCTAGTTAAGGGAAGCTTGATTAGGAGAGGCTTGTTTCTAGGAAGGCCCCTACCCTTTTGCTGACTAGCTGTTAACACGCATGCCCACACCTTTTTGCTGATTGGGTGTGAAGCCTTTGGGCCCTAAGAGGGGCATATATATACAGGCATATTCATGGTCACCATTGATACTGTGAATGTTGCCTTACTGATACAGACACCAATTAAAACATATTTTAAAATAGGAAAAAAAGTCATTCTGGAGTCTGTTTTGGATGCCCCAAATAGGCACCAAGAGGCATTGGAGGCAGGTAGCTTCTGGAGCTCGTGAAGAGAAGCAGACGCCAATGCCAGGGTCATGAAGATTACTGTAATTGTCAGCGACAGAATTACTAATGGGGGCTACTCTCATACCTCTGGAAGATACCCAGGAGGAAAGAGGATTCTTCTCATCAGTAGTCAATTAATATGGCATATCCAAATCAGAAATGACTCACACATGTGAGAGGTGAACCTGTCAACCCTCTATGGACAAGGATATATTTGGCTGTGGAGATACTCTTTTGTGTTTGAGTATCCCAGGGCCATCACTCCCAACATGGACTTCGTTGGAGGGATAAACCGCAAACAAAAGAAAAGTCTACAATAGGTTTGTCATCTTTGCTTTCTTGGTCTCTTCTATCTCCTACTCCTCCCTAGGCCCTGCTAGGGATGGATGCCTGGTTAATGTTTGGTAGCTGGAACTAACATGCATTGAAATGAATTAGTGGATGGTGCCTTTCCCTATCACTGATTCAGCCAATCACACAGTTGCTGTTCTGGACAGAGCAGATGGTAGTCCCCTGAATCTGTGCATGTCTGCCTAGCAAGAGGACTGACTGATTGACTGTATTCCAAGAGAGAAGGAGGTGCCATTTCCAACTAAGGGAACAACCAGGACATTGCCTAGGAGGAGTGGGGGAAGAGGGAGGAAGGAAGGAAGGAAGGAAGGAAGGAAGGAAGGAAGGAAGGAAGGAAGGAAGGAAGGAAGGAAGGAAGGAAGGAAGGAAGGAAGAAAGAAAGGAAGGAAGGAAGGAAAGAAGGACAGAAAGGAGTGAGAGAGAAAGAAGGGGAGTAAAGAAGGAGGGAGGAAGAAAAGGAAAGAGCCAGGAAAGAAGGAAGGAAGATTGGAAAGAAGGAAGGAAGGAAGGAAGGAAGGAAGGAAGGAAGGAAGGAAGGAAGGAAGGAAGGAAGGAAGGAAAGAAGGAATAAAGGAAGGTCAAATCAATAAGCATTTATCAAAAGCCTACTATATGTCAGACACTGTGCAAAGTGCTGGATGTGCAAAGAAAGACAAAAGGACAGTCCTCGTTCCCAAGAAGCTCACAGTCTAAGGGGGATACAACACATATACACAAAGCATGCAAGGAGATAATGAACAGAGCAGCAAAAGGAATTAGTGAAGGCTTCCTGGAGAAGGTGGGATTTTGCTTGGGACATAAATGAAACCAGAGAGGTCAGTAGGTGGAATGAAGGAAAGAGAATATTCCAGGCATGGGGAATAACAAGAGAAAATGGAGGAGAGCTGAGAAATGGAGGGTCTTTTGTGGAACAGTCAGGAAGTCAGGTTCACTGGATTAAAAAGTATGTTTTGGAGCCTAACATGTAAGAAAACTAGAAAGGTGTAAGGGGGCTGGTGATGAAGGCCTATGAATGTAGTGAGAAAGGTCTATAGCAGAGTGGGGTAGGCTCAGAGTTAAGGGGGCATATCCAAAAGCTGCTTCTGAGGTAGAATTGAGAGGACATGATGACCAATTGGTGATGGGATAAATAACAAAATGAGAAGTTGAGGATGTCTCCTGGATTTTCAACCTGTGTCTTGGGTTGGGAGGAGGAAATAGTGGTGCCCTTAACAGTAAAAAGGAGTTTAAAGTATGAGTTTGAGGGGAAGAGAATTTCTTCTGCTTTGGACATTGTAACTTTAAGATCCCTCTGGGACATCCAAGTCAACACATCCCACAGGTGTTTGAGAATGTGACCCTGGAGGTCAGCAGAGAGGTTGTGGATATAAGCAACATTGAACCTGTACTCAAAATATAAATGGATCTTGGGGATTAGGGGAATGAACATCAAAGAAATGTGATCCCTGAATTCAGTGAGATGATCATCTTAGACCTGGCAGTGTGGTGTGGAAAGCTGGGCAGTGGGATGCCGGGGGAGGTTGTTCTGTTCATGGAAGCAGGAGAGATAAGACTGTATTTGACACTTTGTGTAGTCTGTGCCACAACTTCCCTCCACTAGCTCAGATCACAGCCTTCCTTACTGGCTCATCTAGGATTGTTCTTTCCCATGTCTTGCTAGAAATGTTGCTGCTGTCTAAGTGAATCAAGGCCTTTCTTTAGGTCTACTAATGCTTCAGAAGCACTGGAGCAGCTTATGGGTTATTCTTTGGTGTTTGATCTGGGCTTCTCTCCAGAAGAGTAGCCTACCTTGTTTTATTGGCCCACATTTCCTGCATGATGCCTCCTCTTCCCCATTGATCCTTGCCAGTAATACGTTGACACCAGGTCAGTTAGCAAATTAAACAACAGAATCCAAGATCTGTAAGTGCTCATAACAGTGACTTGAAAGGTCTGGTCATTGTGTCCAATTGTCCAGCAACTACGAAAGCATCACATTCATTTTTCAGCTCCCTCTTGCGTTCTAGAAACACAAAGTGAGGCTTCTAAGGGAAATAGCATTGCATGGAGGTGTCCTAGTGGAGACAGAGAGCTAGTGCTGAAATTGGAAACCGCTGGGTTGGAACGTCACCTGTGGTCTTTGCTCTGTGGCCAGGGGCAACTGACTATACTGCTCTGCACTTTAGTTTCCTCACATGTAAAATGCAGATAATAAAACTGATGAAACCTGCCTCTCAGCAATCCTGCAGAATAATCCTGCATTTGTCATATGAATGCCATATGCTAAATGGGTAGCATTAATTTAATGACCACTATGTGCCAAGCACTGGGACCACTGAGACAAAAATGAAAACATCCCAGCCCTCCTTCTATACCCTCCTATGAAATGAGGTTCTGCAATCAACCTCTGTGTCTGTGTGTTCTAGTTTCAGAGATTCAACCATAGACTTGCCGTTTACACAAAATTTCTGATTTGGAACCCACATCCACCTGTGGAAACAGATCATTAGCAAATGCTATACAAAGAGCACCAAGTTCTCCATCTAGTGGGAGGGACCATGGAATTACAATCAATAATCACAATGGAAAAATACAGATGTTATCATGATGACTTACGGGCTTTGCTGCCATATAAAAATTATTGTTTATTTTGATGATTTGCTATATCAGATCATTGAACATGGGTTGGAGCTGACCAAATCTCAACCTAAGGAGTATTTCAAGGATGATGTTTTCTTGCATTCATTCAACAAATGTTTCCTGTGTCCCTCTCATTTAAAAGGAATCAGAGAATCTGAGGTTCCTAGATTTTGATCTGGACACAGCCATCAAGGGCAGCTCAAATCCCATTCATTTTATGGGGAATATGGAGAATGCATGGAGGAAATAAGCATTCCAAATTCACCAGAGACTTATGCAGCATCTATTATGTGCAATATGATTCTCACTGACCTTGCCAATTCCCTTTCCTCTGATTTGCATTCCACACCCTCTGTCCTACTTGCTAAACTCATCCCCTTTACTTCCCTTCCACCGCATCCATGTCCCATCTCCACACCTTGTCACAGACAGCCCCCATCTCGGTAATACACTACCTACCAGCTTTGTGGAAAGCACAGCCCATGTGCCAGGATCCTCTTCCTGATCTTCCCCCTCCCCAGTTGGTCATAGGCTCTCCCTCTTGGTATCACCCCAGATCCACCTGTGGAAACAGATCTGTTCCATCTTCTTTGTGTTACTGACGTGCCCAGGCTTGGCCCCACATCCTTTCTAACCTGTCACTACTTACACAGGTATCATTTCGGTTTGGTCTTTGTATCCCAAACATACAGCAGGCATGCATAGCTAGTGCTTGTCAAATTGAATTGAATTGAACATAGGTTTTGGTGTCTACCCTCAAGGAGATGAGGGCTCCATATATATGATGGTAGAAAATGATTGATTGGTAAGAGAGAGGAAACGCCAGCACTAACGAATGAGTATTCAAAGGTGGTGAGTCACTGGACTAAGACCATCCAAATGATGTCTTCTCTAATGGGCCTGAAGATTGGCTCACAGTTACAAAATGCCAGGCTTTCAGCCAGAATGGTTCAAAAGACAGAACAAGTCAGCAATGCTTCAGTCCTAAATTTCTCAATGGATGTGAGATTTCACTGAAGTGGATAATTTCTTCAGGGGTCCGTATTGAAGCCCAGCTGTGGTGACTCATCCTTTCACAAAACATGCTTCTGAGTCTCTTAAGAAACAGCCATGTTTTTCCTTTTTGACTTCCAGACAGTGACCCACAGCCTATGAGGTTAGTCCATCCCATCACAGGAAGGCAAGCCATGTCTTAATCAAAAAACATTATGCATCAAACTTGGTGCTATTCCTTAGTTCAGGAAGGCCTGAGTTCAAATCATACACATGTTGTGGGACTGCAGAAAAGTCTCTTACCTTCTCTCAGGCCTCAGTTTTCTCATCTGTAAAAATGGAAATAATAAGCACACCTACCTCCCAGGATTGTTATGAAGATAAGATAACAAAATATTTGTAAAGGATTTCTCAAATCTTCAAGCACCACACAAATGCTAGCTTATTATTATTATTATTATTATTATTATTATTAATTATTATAATTACTCAGGTATGCCTTTTCAGACCCCTTGCAGCTCTGATATTCCACAATTTGTTACTGCTTCTGAAACAAGTTTGATCCCTGATGAAACTGAGAACGAGGGAAGGATAGTGATGGGAATAGATCATGTTTCCTCATAGTAGTCAAAGGGGAAGCCTAGGAAAGAACCAATAGAGGAGACGGTGGGCAAACCCCATCTGCTTCCTCCATGCCCTTTCACAGTTGGCTTGATGTTCTTCAACCTTGCTTCAGCCTTGTGGAATTCCTCCTCAAAGCGCAGGTCAATTGCCATCTAGACATCAAAGCCTTTCCCACTGCCCCCTGTCTCCTCCTCTCTATGCTGTGTTTGCTCATCTGTGCACACGTTCAACCTCCTAGAATAATGCATGCTCCCAGAGGGTGAGGATTATTTCCTTTCTGTGCTTGTTGTCCTAGGACCCAGCATGGTACCTCAAACCGAGTTGGAGCTTAATAAATATTGTGCTGGGTCACAATGAATGGAAAGAGACTGGAAGATTGTGAGAGAGCATGGATTTTGCAATAGTCTAGGCAAGAGGGAATGAAGTCAGTAACTAGGACAGGGGCTCTGGAGAGAAAGCGAAGTTGATGGATGAAGGAGATGGTCATGAAGTAGAGTGGGCAAGTGCTCCAAACTGACCATATGTAGGATTTGAAGGAGAGGTAAGAGTCAAGGCTAACTCTGGGATGGTAGGCCTGAAAAATTGGAAAGCTGGTGAGGCCATTAACAGATGCAGAAAAGTTTGAATGAGAAGGGTTTGACATCAAGTATAACAAGGTGCTTTAGTGCTAATTCAAATTCTACTTCAGTCCAGTTCCTTACTCACTTGCTAAACAACTACTATGAATTAAGAAGAAATGCTCAAGTCTTCCTCTGACACACTGAGTTACAATTTGGGACTTATTTCTGACCAAGCAGGCAGAAATATTTGTGTGAACTGACATGAAGGAGTAGGAGCTTGTGACCACATCATCGCGTGTGACCTCATCATTGCTTTATAATGTACCAAGAAAGGAAGCAATAACTATGAATTAAACATTTACTACAGTCCAGGCACTGAAGGTTTTGAAGCACTCATGATAAAAGCAAAAAACAGAAAACAAAAAAAAAAGATATGTAGTGCAGTGAGTAGAGCACTGGCCCTGGGGTCAGGAGGACCTAAGTTCAAATCAGGCCTCAAATACTTGACAAGTACTAGTTGTGTGACCTTGGGCAATTCACTTAACCTCAATTGTCCTCCCTCCCCTCTCCAAAAGAAAAAAAAAAGAGAAAAATCCCTCAAGGAGATTACCATCTAAGAGTAGAGAGTTAATATGTAAACAAATATATACCAAATAAGCTCTATACAAGGTAAAAAGGAAGTAATTAAGAGAATGCATGCACTAAAATTAAGAGTGGTCAGTGAAGGTTTTCAGTAAACGATAGAATTCCAGATAGGAAGCCAGGAATGTCAGTAGAGAGAGAAGGGGAGGAAGAAAGCATCCCAGGCAAAGGAAAGGGCTCTTGAGAAAATGTCTGGAGTTGAGAAATAGAGTGTACTATTCTTGTTACAGCCATCGGGCCAGTGTCACTGGATAAAAATAGTAGGCAGTGGGGAAAAGCGTGTAAGAAGAGTGGAAAGGGGGGAGGTGGCTGGGTTATGAAGGTCTTTGAATGACACACAGAGCATTTTGCATTTGTTCCCAAAGAGCCACAGGAGCTTTTTGAGTGTGTGGTGGGGGCAGGGTGGTGGTAGTGGTGGCTAACATTATTAATCCTACACCTTAGGAAAATCACTTTGGCTGCTGAATGGAGGATGGATTGAAGTAGTTAGAGACTTCAGGCAAGCAGACCCATCCCCCCCCCAGCAGCTATTGCAATAGTCCAGGGATGAGGGGGGAGCTAAGATGGCGGCTAGAAAGCAAGGACTTGCATGAGCTCTCCCCTAGGTCCCCCCAAACACCTACAAAATGGCTCTGAACAAGGTCTAGAGCTGCAGAATACACAAATAGCAGAGAGAAGCAGGACTTCAGCCCAGGAAAGCCTGGATGGTCATGGGGAAGGATCTATAGCACAAAGCTGGAAGTGGAGCTAGGCAGAGTCCAGCATGGGCCGCACCAGGACCAACCAGACTGGGAGCCAGGGAGAACAGGCCACAGGGCCCTGAATCATTGAGCCGTGGCAGTCACAAGACTTCTCAACCCACAAATGCCAAAGACAACAGAGAAGGTTACTGGGTAGGACTGCTAGAACAGAGTGATAGGAGTGCACGGTCAGACACAGCCCTGGGGGTTTGAAGTGGTGCAAATCTGGGGATACTTCCAGCTGCAGTTTCTTCTGGCCCCATGCCCACCGGGTGGGAAGAATTAAGTGGCACATCAGAGCGGGAGTGCAGAGCCTGCTTGTATCTGAGCTGCTGTCCCAGTTGGCCATTCCTGTGGGAGGAGGAGTGCTGGTGTGGCAAAGCTTTATGTGTAGAAATAGTTCTGAGAACAGCACCACAAGGCCACTAAATCTTGGGACAAAGTACTCTCTACTCTACAAGTAGTCATACCTTTACAAAAACTTCAAGAGTCAAGAAGTTGGCTGGGAACATGAACAGGCAGTAAAAACAGACACAGATTCAGTCTCAGACTTTGGAATCTTTCTTTGGTGACAAAGAAGATCAAAACATATAGCTAGAAGAAGTCAATATAGTTAAAGAACGTACAACAAAAGCCTCCAAGAAAAATATGAATTAGTCTCAGTCCATGGAAGATCTCAGAAAGGAGGTGGAAAAGCAACTAAGAGAAGTAAAGGAAAACGTGGGAAGATAAATGAGATTGATGTGAGAAAACCGTGAAAAAAAAGTCAATGACTTGCTAAAGGAGACTCAAAAATATACTGAAGAAAATGAAATCTAAAAAAATAGACTAACTCAAATGGCAAAACAGCTCCAAAAAGCCAATGAGGTAAAGAATGCTTTGGAAGACAGAATTAGCCAAACGGAAAAGGAAGTCCAAAAGAAAACTGAAGAAAATATTACCTTAAAAATTAAATTGAGAAACTCACATGGGAGAAAGGCTGGGAGAAAGCTGGATGCCCTAAACCTGTGGAGATCCCCAGGCCTCCCAACCCAGGATGGCAGTCTGTGGAAGCCATGAGAGGCAGCTCAACGCCACCAGCCGTGAGACATCAACTCCTGAGGCTTGCAGCCCAAAGGTACAAAACGCATCTTCTTGACATAAAAGCCAGGCAAACTGCTCTAATCCCTCCCCGCCCCCCCACCAACAACCTAGAGAATTCCTTAGAAAAGAAGAAGGCTGGAATATAGGAGATAGAAGTTGGGATTCAGTGGCCCAGTAGTAGGAGTTCCTGAGTCCCAGAGGGGTAGAGCCAGCAGGGATCAACATCAGGAGCACAGACTTACTCTTGCTCACCCAGGGGAAGTGCCAGACACCAGCTCAAACAACAAAGAGCTGAGACCATTGCTGAAGAGCAACAGTGATGGAGAGCAACCCTAGGGCAAGAGACTTCAGGAAGCCAGACCCCTCCCCCACAGGTCAGGAAACTGAAAGCTATAATTCACAAAGCCAACAACTAGACTCAAAATCCCCAGAATAAGAAAGCAGAGACAGAGAGCCCTGAGCCCCAAAAGCAGAAATTTATTATAAAGCCATGAAAAGGCTAACCAACATAAGAACAAAAAAAACCGAGGGCAATTGATTCTTTTAATGGAGACAGGCATGATCAAATTACCAATTTGGAAGAGGATAGCAATGACAATATACCCACATCTGATACCTCAAAAGGGAATGTGAACTGGTCTCAAGCCCAAAAAGCATTATTGGAAGAGCTAAAGGAGTATTTTAATTTTTTTTTATTTTTAGATTGCAACAAACAGTTCCACACAATTTTGGGCTAAAGGAGTATTTTAAAAACCAAATTAGGGAGGTAAAAGAAAAAATGGAAAAAAATGGAAAAGATGGAAAAAAAACCCACTGATGAAATCAAGTCCCTAAAGAATAAGATTGGCAAAATGGTTACAGAGATTCAGAATCTAAATAGAGAAAATGACACCCTGACAGGTAAAATCAACCAATTGGAAAAAGAGACTCAAAAATAAAATGAAGACGGTAACTTATTAAAAATTGGATTTGAGCAAGTAAAAGCTAATGACTCTATGAGGCATCAAGAAGTAGTAAAACAAAATGTAAAGAATGAAAAAATAGAAAAAAAATGTGAAATATGTGATTTGGAAAACAACTGACCTGGAAAATAGATCCAGGAGAGGCAATTTATGAGCTTGACAGTATCTTTGAAGAAATTATCAAAGATAACTGCCCAGAGGTCCTAGAACCAGAGGGCAAAATAGTCATTGAAAGAATTCACTAATCACTCCCTGAAAGAGATCCCAAACTGAAAACACCAAGAAATATTATAGCCAAATTTCAGAATTATAAAAGTCAAGGAGAAAATACTGCAAGCATCCAAAAAGAAACAATTCAAATATCATGGAACTACAGTCAGGATCACGCAAGATCTTTCAGCTTCTACATTAAAAGACAGGAGAAATTGGAATATGATATTCTGAAGGGCAAAGTGACCACAACTAAAGATCAACTACCCAGCAAAATTAAGCATAATTTTTTTAGGCAAGGAGATGGACATTCAACAAAATAAGGGAATTCCAGACCTTTCTTATCAAAAGGCCAGAACTCAATGGAAAATTTGATCTCCAAATACAAAACTCAAGAAAGACATAAAAAGGTAAACAGGGGGAAAAACCTCCACAAACCTTATTAATCAATAAAGGCAAATTATTGGCATCTTTATATAGGATTATATCATTTTATGTATGTTTTATATATATATATATATATATATATATATATATATACATATATATATATATATATCAATCTTGAGAACACTACAGCTATTATGACAATTGAAAGGGATACACATTGACTATGAATGTCTGTATGAAATAACTGATATAAGGATAAAAAACATAATTAAGAGATGTAAAGGGAAGGCTATGAGAGAAGAGGTAAGGAGGTAGTAGAAAAGGGTAAATTACACCAAACGAAGAGGCACAAAAACACATTTTAGTAAAGGGAAAGAAGGGAGGGAGAAGAGCAGTATTTGAGCTTTACTGTCATCTGATCTGATTCAAGAAGGGAATAAGTATAGAAATCTAACTTGTCCTACAGGAAGTAGGAGAGGAAAAGGGGAAAAAAGGGAGGGGAGTGGTCAGAAGGGAGGAGAGAAGTAGCAAGTGGGAAACGGTAAGATAAGAGGGGGAATAAAGAGGGAGGGTAAATTGAGGAAGGCAGAGGTCAAAAGCAAAATTTTGCTGAGGAGTGGAAAGGGAAAGGGAGAAATAAAACATAAACAGGGGGAAATAGGATGGAGAAAGAGACACAGATAGAAATCATAACTGTGAATGTGAGTGGCATGAACCCTCCCATAAAACGGAAGCAGAGAGCAGAATGGATTAAAAATCATAATCTTACAATATGCTGTTTCCAAGAAACATATTTGAAACAGGGGGATACACAAAAGGTAAAGATAAAAGGCTGGAGTAAAATATATTGTGCCTTAGCTAAAGTAAAAAAAAAAAGCAGGTGTAGCAATCCTAATCTCAGACAAAACAAAAGTAAAGATAGATTTAATTAAAAGAGATAAGGAAGGACACTACATCCTGCTAAAAGGCACCATAAAAGATGAAGCAATATCATTGTTTAACATATGTACACCAAGTGGTATGGCATGCAAATTCTTGGAGGAGAGGTTAAGGGAGTTACAGGAAGAAATAGATAGCAAAACTACAATATCAAGAGACCACAACATCCCCCTTTCTGAACTTGATAAATCTAATCTCAAAATAAATAAGAAAGAAGTTAAAGAGGTAAACAGAATTTTAGAATGATAGACATCTGGAGAAAACTGAATGGGGATTAAAAGGAACATACTTTCTTCTCAGCTGTACATAGCACATAATCAAAAATTGACCATGTACTATGGCATAAAAACCTCACAATCTAGTGCAGAAAGGCAGAAGTAGTCAAAGCACAATTTTCAGATCATGACGCAATGAAAATTATTTGTAACAAAGAATCATGGAAAAATAAGCTAAAAATTTATTGGAAACTAAATAATCTAATTCTAATTCTAAAGAATGAGTGGGCCAAAGAACAAATCAGAGAAACAATTAATAACTTCATTCAAGAGAATGACAATAATGAGACAACATACCAAAGATGCAGCAAAAGCAGTTCTTAGGGGAAGTTTTATATCCCTAAATGCTTACATGAATAAAATAGGGAAAAAAAGAGATCAATGATCTGGGCATACAGCTGAAAAAGCTAGAAAAATAGCAAATTGAAAATCCCCAATTAAATACCAAATTAGAAATACTGAAAATCAAAGGGGAGATTAATAAAATTGAAACCAAGAAAACTATTGAATTAATAAATAAAACAAAGAGCTGATTTTATGAAAAGACCAATAAAATTGATAAACCTTTGGTCAATTTGATTAAAAAAAAAGAAAGAAGAAAATCAAATTACCAGTATCA
>CM053627.1:7308850-7324661 GCA_028646595.1 Phalanger gymnotis | reverse complement strand
AATATCTGCAAAAACATAAATTGCCCAGGTTAACAGAAAAGGAAGTAAAATTTCTAAATAACCCCATCTCAGAAAAAGAAATTGAGCAAGCCATCAATGAGCTCCCTAGGAAAAAATCTCCAGGGCCAGATGGTTTTGCATGTGAATTCTATCAAACATTTAAAGAACAACTAATTCCTATACTTTTCAGACTATTTGGAAAAATAGGTGAAGAAGGAGTCCTATCAAATTCGTTCTATGACACAAATATGGTACTAATACCCAAACTAGGTAGAGTCAAAACAGAGAAAGAAAATTATAGACCAATTTCCCTAATGAATATTGATGCAAAAATTTTAAATAAAATGTTAGCAAAAAGATTGCAGCAACTTATCATGAGAATAATACACTATGACTAAGTAGGATTTATTCCAGGAATGCAAGCCTGGTTCAATATTAGGAAAACTTACCGTAATTGACTATGTCAACAACAAAACTAGCAGAAACCATATGATCATCTCAATAGACACAGAAAAAGCCTTTGACAAAATACAATACCCATTCCTATTAAAAACACTAGAAAGTATTGGAATAAATGGAGGCTTCCTTAAAATTATAAATAGCATCTACCTAAAACCATCAAGAAACATTATTTGTAATGGGGATAAGCTAGATGCATTCCCAATAAGATCAGGGGTGAAAAAAGGATGTCCGTTATCACCCCTACTATTCAATTTGGTACTACAAATGTTAGCTGTAGCAATGAGAGAAGAAAAAGAAATTGAAGGAATTAGAATAGGCAAAGAAGAAGCCAAATCATCACTCTTTGCTGATGATATAATGATTTATTTAGAGAATCCTAGAGAATCAAGTAAAAGACTACTTGAAATAATAAACAACTTTATTAAAGTTGCAGGATATAAAATAAACCCACACAAATCCTCAGCATTCCTATACATTACTAACAAAGCCCAACAGCAAGAGATAGAAAGAGAAATTCCATTCAAAGTTACTGTAGACACTATAAAATATTTGGGAGTCTATCTGCCAAGACAAACCCAGGGCCTATATGAACATATTTATGAAACACTTTTCACGCAAATAAAGTCAGATCTAAACAAATGGAACAATATCAGTTGCTCATGGTTAGGCTGAGCTAATATAATAAAAATGACAATTTTACCTAAATTAATTTATCTATTCAGTGCCATACCAATTGAACTACCAAAAAATTATTTTACAGAGCTGGATAAAATAATAACAAAATTCATTTGGAAGAACAAGAGGTCTAGAATATCTAGGGTATTAATGAAAAGAAATGCTAGAGAAGGTGGCCTAGCCATATCAGATATTAAACTGTGTTATAGAGCAGCAGTCATCAAAACTACCTGGTACTGGTTAAGAAACAGAGTTGGGGATCAACTATACACAAGATGGAGAAGTCAATGACTATAGCAATCTGCTCTTTGACAAATCCAAAGAGGTCAGCTTCTGGGCTAAGAATTCACTATTTCACAATAACTACTGGGAAAATTGGAAAATGGTAGGTCAGATACTGGGCATAGAACAATATCTTACACCACATACCAATATAAAGTCAAAATGGGTTCATGATTTAGGAATAAAAGCTGAAACTATAAGCAATTTGGGAGATCAAGGAATAGTTTACCTATCAGATTTATGGAAAAGAAAAGAATTCATGACCCACCAAGACATAGAGAGCATTACAAAATGCAAAATGGATAATTTTGATTATGTTAAATTGAAATGTTTTTTTTTTACAAGAAAAGCCAATGCAACAAAGATTAGGGGGGAAGCAGGAAATTGGGAGAAAATCTTTACAACTAGTGTCTCTGATAAAGGCCTCATTTCTAAAATATACAGGAAACTGAGCAAAATATATAGGAATAAAAGTCATTCTCCAGTTGAGAAATGATCAAAGGATATGAAGAGGCAGTTTTCAGAGGAAGAAATTAAAGATATCTTTAGGTATATGAAAAAATGCTCAAAATCACTACTGATTAGAGAAATGGAAATCAAAACAACTCTTAGATACCACATCTCTCCTGTCAGATTGGCTAAAATAACAAAACAGGAAAATGATAAATGCTGGAGAGGATTTGGGAAAATTGAAACATTGTTACTTTGCAAGTGGAGTTGTGAACTGATCCAGCCATTTTGGAGAGCAATTAGGAACTATGCCCAAAGGGCTATAAAAATGTTCATACCCTTTGACCCAACAATACCGCTTCTGGGGTTATATACCAAAGACATCACACAAGTGGGTAAAGGACCCATATGTACAAAAATATTTATAGCGGCTCTTTTTGTAGTAGCTAAGAATTGGAAATCAAAGGGATGCCCATCAATTGGGGAATGGTTGAACAAGTGGTGGTATATGAAGGCAATAGAATACTATTGTGCTGTAAGAAATGATGATGATATGGACTTCATAACAACCTGGAAAAACCTACATGACATAATGCTGAGAGTGGAGCAGAGCCAGGAGAACATTATACACAACCACAGACATATGGATTCTGTGAGGACTAACCCTGATAGACTTTGCTCTTCTCTGCAACACAAGGTGCAAAGACAACTCCATAGGACTCACGATGGAGAATGCTGTCTACATCCAGAGAAAGAACTGTGAAGTATGAATGCAGACTGAAGCACAGTTCATGCTTGCCTTACCGCCCACCTTTTTTATCTCTCTCTTTTGTTTTTGTTTTTGAGTTGTTCTTTTTTTTTTTGTTCTGCTTCTTCTTTCTCATGATCCATTCCGTTGGTCATAATTCTTCTCCACAACTTGAGAAGTGTGTAAATTAATTTAATGCAAAGCTATATATGGAAGTTATGTGGCATTACATGCTATCTTGAGGAGGGAGGAGGGGAGGGAGGTAAGAAAATCTGGAACTCAAAATTATGTAGAACCAAGTATTGTAAACTAAAAATAAATTAAAAAATAAATAAATTAAAAAAATTAAATTGGAGGAAGTGGAAGCTAGTGACTTTATGAGAAACCAAAATATTATAAAACACAAGTAAAGAAATGAAAAAATATAAGACAATGTGAAATATCTCATTGGAAGAACCACTGACTTGGAAAGCAGATCCAGGAGAGATAACTTAAAAATTATTGGAATACTTGAAAGCCATGATCAAAAAATTATCCTAGATATCATATTTCAAGAAATTATCAAGGAAAATTGCCCTGATATTCTAGAAATGAGGGTAAAATAGAAATTGAAAGAATCCACCCATCGCCTCTTGAAAAACATCACCAAAGAAAAATTCTAGGAATATTATCACCAAATTACAGAGTTCCCTGGTCAAGGAGAAAATACTGCAAACAGCCAGAAAGAAGCAATTTGTATATTGTGGAAACACAATCAGGATAATTCAAGATCTAGCAGCTTGTGCATCAAGGGATTGAAAAGCTTAGAATGGGATAATCTGAAGGTCAAAGGAGCTAGGATTAAAACCAAGAATCACCTACCCAGCAAAACTGAGAATAGTGCTCTGTGGTAGGAAGGCCGAATTTATGATCTCAAAAAGGATCATATATATATCTGAATGGTTCGAAATTGCAAGTTATACGGAATTCTCTAAGTAGAGGGCATTAGAACATTTATTTAGGGCCCACAGTGACAGATTCACAAACCAGCCTCCCCATTCCAATATTGTGATCACGAGCCTCCAGGCCCAGTAGGCCCACCTCACAAGAGTAACCAGGAGGCCACAGAAAAATAAGATGGCATAAATCATATTTGCTGGCCTCAAGTCCTCGCTCGAACTCCTGGGTCCACACACGGGTGGTCTCTGCTTTGGCTTCAGCTGTAGTTTCTCCCCTCTCCTTGCAGCCAAGCCTCTGGCGTTCTCAAGCCCTGCCTCAACGACCAGAGACCAGAGACCAGAGACCAGAGACCATTGGTTCGCGAGTTGGCCCCTCTTAAGTCATTAATCTACACCCACATGGGTTTCACACCTGATAGGGCTTTGGGCCTGGTGCTTAGCACTTAACAGCTGAAAGTACTTTCATGGTAAACAAAAGCCAAACTCCTCAAGGGCACTCGTTAAACTAAGCCCATTTTGCCTTACTGGCACATGCTCCAAGGCGAAATATAGATTTTCAATAAAATAGAGGACTTGCAGTCTTTTGCAATGAAAAGACCAGAGCTGAATAGAAAACTTGACTTTCAGATACAAGAATCAAGAGAAGCATGAAAAGGTAAACAAGAAAAAGAAATTGCAAGGGACTTACTAAAGTTGAACTGTTTTGTTTACATTCCTGTATGAAAAGATGATGTGTTTAATTCACAAGACCCTTCTCAGCATTAAGGTGGTTGAAGGGAATATATATACATACACACACACACACACACATATATATATATATATGTGTGTGTGTGTGTGTGTGTGTGTGTGTGTGTGTGTGTTTATATTATGTACATATACCTGTCTTTGTATGTGTATGTATGGATAGATAGATAGATAGATAGATAGATAGACAGACAGACAGATAGATAGAGGGCACAGAGTGAGTTGAATATGAATGGATGCTGTGAATAAAAAAATAAATTGAGGGGGAAAGGAATTTATTGAGAGAGGCAGAAAAGGAGAGATAGAATGGAATAAATTATCTCACATAAATGTGGCAAGAAATAGCAGTTCGGTTGGAAGCAAAGATGGGGCAGGTGAGGAGGAATGAGTAAATCTTGCTCTCATCAGATTTGAGATGAGGAGGGAATGACATACACACTCAATTGGGTATCTTACCCCACAGGAAAGTAGGGGGAAGGGGACAAAAAGAGGGGACAATACCCCACAGGAAAGTAGGGGGAAGGGGACAAAAAGAGGGGACAATAGAAGAGAGGGCAGATAGGAGGAAGAGGTAATCAAAACCAAATACTTTTAAAAGGTACAGGTTCAAGGGAGAAAACTGAATAAAGGGGGACAAGATATGATAGAGGGAAATATAGTTAGTCTTTCACAGCATGACTGTCATGGAAGTGTTTTGCATAATATACATGTGTGGCCTATTTTGAACTGCTTGCCTTCTTAGGGAGAGCGGGTGGGGAGGGATGAGGGGAGAGAGTTTGGAACTCAAAGTTTTAAAAGCAGATGCTCAAAAAATGCTATTTTGGCATGCAAGTATGAAATAAGATATACAAGCAATGGGGCATAGAAAACTATCTTGCCCTACAAGAAAATAAGGGGAAAAGGGATGGGGGGAAAGTGGGGTGACAGAAGGAGGGCTGACTGGGGAATGGGGCAATGAGAATATTTACCATTTTGGAGTGGGGGAAGGGTAGAAATCGGGAGAAAATTTGTAACTCAAAATCTTGTGGAAATCTATGCTGAAAACTGAAAAAAACATTAAAACATTACAAAAGGCAATAACCAAAAACCGGGAATACAACCTTAAAAATGAATTGACCTAAGAAACCCTGAAGAAATCTGAAAGAAAATGCAGAGAATTATCTATTTCCAACACCCAAATGCTGCATAATTCTCTCTCTCTCTCTCTCTCTCTCTCTCTCTCTCTCTCTCTCTCTCTCTGTGTGTGTGTGTGTGTGTCTGTCCCTCTTTCTCTATGTCTCAGTCTCTCTCTGTCTTTGTCTCTGTCTCTCTGTCTGTCTGTCTGTCTGTCTGTCTGTCTTTTAATCTCTCTCTCTCTGCAATGGGGTATTTGGAACATGCTCAGATAGCCTAGAATACAGATGTCTTGTGTCTTCTTCTCTTTGGGGTGGAGCAGTCACTTTTAATTAGCTCCATATCCAGGTCCACATTGAGTCTTTTAAAAGTGTCAGAATGGGACAATTTCTCTCTCCTGCTACATCTGAAGGGTGAAGATGCTTGTTCACTCCCAGAGCATGTGTCATGAAGTGAACCAGGAAGGGAGGTGCATACTTTTCCTCCCACACTCCTTCCCCCTCCTTCCTTGCCTTTCTCCTGTAGCCCTGATCAATGAAACTATGGTCTCTGGTATCTTTCCTTCTCCTTTTGAGGTGCTTGAAGTACTGCCCATGAGATTCTGAGTCCTAGTAGTCTTGTAGCAAGGAATCCAATTGGATGTTACAGTTAGCCAGCCAGGGAAGTTCAAAGAAGTTGGGGTGCCCAGAACGTGAACCCAAGGTGAGAGCTTGTACTTGAACTTGTAACTAGGTTCCATTGTAACTGAACTAAACTAGAGACCTAATCTCCCTACCCTTCACAGAGACTGAGGTGGTATAGTGTGGGGAGGATTGAATCCCATGTGTTGGGGAAATAGGTTTTATATATTTGTGATTATGTTCTGATTTGTAAAATCCTATCCATTTGTGGTTACACTGGGGTGAACATCGTTCATAGGAGGTAGACAAATCTGCCAAGTACCTAGACCTCCCTAATCGCCCCCAGAGGAAGGGTCAGATGTGTCCTAGCTGGTTTTTAGGCAGTGGGGCCAAAGTAGTCACCGTTAAGTGTATACTTTAAAAAAATCATATTTGTTGTTGTGTTGGCAATCAAAACGAGCTCTTAGCACTCAGTTCAACCAAGCACCCTTGAAGAGTTTGGCCTTTGTTTCCTTGATTAGATTGAGAGTCCTTGGTGACCTCCTTGCCTCAGGGGAGGGCATACTTTACATGGGTTTGAGTGGCATGTTGGGGACATCAGAGGCTTTTAGACCACGTGGATTTAAGTCGCATCTTTGTGACAATTTTAGGTCACATGGGGCAAGTGGCATGTATGACTCACCCTTGACCCTGAAAAAGATATAAAACCAGGGGTTGGCTTTCTCTTTTTCAGAACTCTGACCCACTAACAGTGGTGGTGTATGTGACTCTGGGCCAGCCCTTGTTATAAGCTCCCAAGTTGAACTTAGATGTTGGTAACTATGAATTGTATTTGGTCTGCCTGTCAACGTTTGTAATTTGTTTGTATTTGCTCTGAAGTTCAGGGTGCCGGCTTTTTCTGCTGAACTCAGTGAATGGTATTTGTATGCTGAATTAAAGTAAGCCTGTTAACCCCTTAATGTTGGTTTCCTTAATAAAGCAGATCAACAGAACCTGGGCTTTTGCAGCATTCTGTGAGCTGGTTGTTGTTGATTTTGCACTACCCTCAGCAGCTGGTGGCCAGATCGTTGAAACAGTTATATCAGGAAGAAATATCATTAATGTTGACATTTTCATATAGAAAATGTATGTTTATGCTCTTGCTGCTGAACCTGAATATAATCCTTGTTAGGGACGAAAATAGACATTTAAAAATAGAGGACTTTCAAGGATCCCTAATTAAAAGCTCAGAACTGAATACAAAAATCGATATCTAAATACAAGACTCAAGGGAAACATAAAAAGAGAAAAAAGGAACAAGAAGGAGAAAATATAATTGAATCAATAATGATACAATTTATATTTCCATACATCAGGGTAATATTTGTAACTCTTAAGAACTTTGTTACAAAAAGGGCAATTAGAAGAAAGTATACATAGACAGAGGATGTAGATACAAGGTGACTTTAACGGGATGATTCCTCCCAAAACAAAACAAAGGAGTGAGAAAGAAGACTGTACTGGAAAAAGAAGGTGTGGGGGGGATAGAATGAACTAAATTATCTCAAGTAAAAGAAACAGGAAAGAGCTATTATAATAGAGGGGAAGATGGAGAAGGTGGTGGGAAAACTTTGCTCTCATCAGAATTGGCTCAACGAAGGAATAAGATACACACTCAGTTGCACACAGAAATATATTTTACCTTACAAGGAAGTAAAAAGGGATGGGGATGATAAAAGGGAGGGCAGACTGGGGGGAGGGAGTGATCAGAAGAAAAACGCATGTGAGGAGGGACAGGCTGGGAGGAAGCTTCTTGTACAAAATAGCTAATATGGAAATGTTTAACATGATTGTACATGTATGACCTACATTGGATTGCTTACTGTGTCAAGGAAGGGAGGAAGGGAGAAACGGTAGGATAGAATTCAGAACTCAAAATAAGAAAAAGAAAAGTTAAAAATTGTTTTAACATGCAATTGGGAAAAAACTATATATATAATGTGTATGTGTACATATTTTTTAAAGAAAACATATGTTGATCATGTAGCACCTGCCTCTAAGGCTTCCTATTTCCATGACCCGTGGCAAATCACTTAAATTCCTGAACTTGAATTTTATTTTATTTTAGTTGTTCAGTCCTTTTTAGTAATTTCCAACTCTTCATGACCACGTTTGGGGTTTTCTTGGCAAAGATACTGGAGTGTTGCCATTTCCTTCTCAAGCTAATTTTACAGATGACAAAACTGAGGCAAACAGGGTGAAGCGACTTGCCCAGGTCATACAGATAGTAAGATGAGTTTTCCTGAATCCAGGTATGGCACTCTATCCACGATGCTATCTAGGTGCCTTCAATTCTATAGGTTCATGGATTGAGAAACTGAAGGGAACTTAAAAGTCACTGAGTCCAGGCTCATTTTTTTCCGGGGAATGGATATCTATTTCCAGTAAGTGGCTTCCACAGCATCACAGAGTGAGAAAATGTTTGAATCTGAGTCTTCATGACTTAAAGTCCAGTGTTCTGTTCACCAAATCAGGTTGCCTCTCATCATTTGCAAATGAGGGAGGGTCTAGATGGTCTCTGAGGTCTTTGTCCCTGGGCTCTAGTGTGACTGGCTTTCTGTGCTGCTTTCCTGGGCTTTGCCAAAGGATAGCAGAGCTGCTGGTGATCCCCATGGGTGGTAGCCACTGGCTCAGCATGCATGAAGTGGTCCAGCAGCTCAGTCTGAGAGGCCATCAAAGTGTAATCCTGGCACAGGAGCTTTCTGCGCATATCAGGGATGGACAATACTACACTCTGAAGACCATTACAGTCACTTTCAGCAAGGCCCCTTTCCACAATGTATTGCACAATAATTTCCATAAGATCTTTGACCCAAAACCTTTCCTGAAGAGACTTTTTGCTATCACTACAATCTTGAAGAACGTCACTCGTATGTACCTTAGCTTTTGTACAGACTTAATCTATAACAAGGACTTCATGGAGTCCTTGGAAAAGGCCCGCTACAATGCTTTTTAAATGATTCTGCTCTTCCCTGTGGAGCCCTAGTGACGCAGTATCTGTCCATTCCAACTGTTTGTTTCTTGGGAGGACTCCCCTGTGGTTTAGATGCTGAAAGCATTCAGTCCCCAGACCTATCTTCCTATATCTCCAGAATGGCCACAGAAAACACAGACCAGATGACATTCCTACAGAGGGTAAAGAACATTCTACACCCTTTCCCCCACAATGTGGTGGGATATGTGATGTATTCAACTTTTGCAAGGCTGGCTTAAGAACTCCCTCAGAGAGACTTGAGTATAGTGGGTGTTTTGGCCCATGGACATGTGTGGCTTGTGAGGACAGACTTTGTGATGGATTACCCTAAACCCATGGGGCAAACATGGTCTTCACTGGGTGCATGAACTGTGCCAGTACCAAGCAGCTCTCTTAGGTTGATATGTGATGCATTAGCCAACATTGCAGGTGCCACCCAGTGGGTTAACTAGAGAGTTTTGTTTCTAAGAGAAGATCAGGATACATTTTTAATTAGTCCCAAAGCCTTTGGTGTCCCAGTGTGTGCTGAGAAGATTGTCTTACTAGTTTTGTGACAGTTTCTCAATTAGGCAGAATTGTGGGGTTGGCTGGAGGAAGAGGGATCTGTCTGAGGGGTTCTGTTTGTAAATTCTTTTTGCGTTGATTTCTTTGTGTTCTCATTGTCTCTAGTTCTCCAGTCTTTCAGGTCCTTATAAAGTAGAAGAACTAGTTCTGCAAATGGCCCACTGTGTGCCCGTGGGTAAGGGGATTTGACTTCTTTGTCTGTTAAAGTAAAGGTAATACACAAACTTGGACTTCTTAAAGGAGTCATTGTGTCTTTCCTCAGAGGCTCACTTACTCATAAATTGAAAGGACCCTCTAGTCCCTCCCACCTTTTTACTTATGGTGAGAGGCAATGTGGTTTGGTGGACAACACTGGATTTGAAGTAATGAAGACTTAGATTCAAACATTTTCTCACTCTCTGATGCTGGGGAAGCCACTTAGTGGACAGAGATGCCCACTCTTTGGGCATCAGTTTATCTGAAAAAAATCTGAAAAAACTCAAGGACTTCTAAATTCTCCTCAGTTTCTAAATCGATGAGCCTGTAGACCTGAGGTCACTCAGGTAGAACAGTATATAGAGCGGAAGCTCTGTGAGTGGAGAAAAGGCAAGAGATATCACCAATGATATGAACATAGACTCACGAAGATATGGGAAGTGACTGAAGCCTGAGGTTGAAGGACAAGAAAGACCAAACTTAAGGCTGTGAATCCTGTTGACTGGCAGGCTGGGGGTGCCATCAACAGAGATGGAAGGGTTTTGGTGAAGAGGAGTTGGAAGTTGGTAATGTAGATTTATTTTTGTTTCAGTTGCAAATTTCAAATCAATTCAGTAAACACTTGTGGAGAAATGACTTAGAGAGAGAGGCAGTGTGCTATAGAAAATAGAGAGGTAGCCTTGGAGTCAAGAAGGTCAAGGTTCAAGTCTTCCTCTGACCCAAAGCATTGCAAATGAGGGCTGGTTTCTGACCAAGAATACAGAAATGTCAGCTAGAGAAGATAGGATAGGTAGGAGACACTTGGTTCCTCTGACCACATCAGTTTCTTTTATGGTATGTAAGCAGGTAGGATCTGACACATTGTTACCTTCGGAATGCATGGGACATAGTGGCAGACATGTCATGGCCAGAGGAAAATGATTAACCAATGGACTTCTTTTTGTTCCATGACCCTGATGAAAGGTTTCTTTTTATCAATTCTCCAGATTTCTTTGGGGTAGGAACTCCCTCTTCCTAAGCAGTTGGCAATTTGTCCTTCACTCTTAGCCTTAGATTAACGTTTCAGGCACCAAGGCATTAAGTGACAGGATCTTATGAATTGCTTCGTACATGCCAGGCACTGTGTTAGGCTCTAGTATACATAGAATGTAAAAAATGATCACTCCTCTTTGGAACAGACACTCTGTTGGGAGAAGACAGTGTGCAAATAATTAGGCATGATCAGGAGGTACATGAAGTGAATGGAAGGTAATGGCAGAGAGGAAGAATTCATAGTATGGGCCAGATGAAAGTCTCTTGAAGCAGGTGAAATGTGAATAGAGACCTGAGGGATGCCAGGAAAACCAAGGTTCTATGAGAGAGACCTCCCTGGCAATAGTGACGAAGCTCTGCTCTGCCTTATCCCCTCAGGCTGTGGGGGAGGGAGGCCATCCCATCGACACCTGCACTGGGCTCCTTCATTCATGAAGACTGGTGGGGAATCCTCTTCATTAAGAAAGGTACCCTGTGGTCATTATTCCCAAGGTTTCGTCTCATTGATTTGTTGAACAAGCGCTTTATAAATTTCATAGCAAACCCCCTTCATAGTTCTTCCATCTACCTCTAAATGACAATTGAGCGACTTGTCTAAACCATGTGAAAGGCAGCTGAGGCTGGAAGGTCATCACGGTGGAGGGATTGTGTGTGTGTGTGTGTGTGTGTGTGTGTGTGTGTGTGTGTGTGTGTGTGTGTAAGAGAGAGGAGAGAGAGACAGAGATAGAGACAGACAGAGATAGAGACATTGGATCCTTTCAACATTATGTGAGGTGGGTATGATAATTATCTCCACTTGCACAAATGGAAACCAAGGCTGAGATAGGTGAAAAGATTTGCCCAAGCTAGTAATTGTCCAACCTTGATCTCTTGAGCCAGGTTCAGCCCTCCAGACCAAGTGCATTCCACCCCACCTCCCAGCCTCTAGCTAGATGAGACCCGGTCACTGGTGGCAGTCACCTTGTGGCCAGAGGGAAATGATTAACCAATGAACTTCTTATCACTCCATGACCTGGATGAGAAGTTTGGGTTTTTTTTAATCAATAGTAGAGAATTCTTTAGGATGAGAACTCCCTTCACCTAAACAGTTTGTAATTCCTCCTTTACTCTTAGCCTTAGACAATGGTTTCAGGCACCGAGGCATTAAGTGATAGGCCAGTATGAACTGCAACCTACCTGCCAGGCACTGTGCTGTGTTCTGGGACACACAGCAAAAACCATCCCTGCCTTTTAGAAGCAGACACTCTAGTGGGGGAAGACAGTATGAAAATAATGAGGCATGTTCAGGATGTAAGCACATGGATGGATGGTAATGTGAGAGAGGAAGAATTCATAGTGGGGGAGCAGAGAAAAGCCTCCTGAAGCAGGTGACGCGTGAACTGAGACCAAAGGGATGCCAGGAAAACCGAGTTTCTACCAAGGAGACCTGCCAGGCAGTAGTGACGAAGACTGCACCATTTTATCCCATCAGGCTGTAGGGGAGGGAGGCCAGACTCTGCACAACTCACTGGGCTCCTTCACTCATGAAGACTGGTGGGGAATCCTCTTCATTAAGAAAGGGATCCAGTGGTCATTACTCCCAAGGTTTTGTCTCATTGATTTGAGGACAAATACTTTATAAATTTCATAGCAAACCCCCTTCATGGTTCTTCCATCTACCTCTGAAGGCCCAGTGAGTGACATGCCTAAACCATGTGAAAGACAACAAAGGCTGGAACGTCATCGCAGTGGACAGCTGTGTGTGTGTGTGTGTGTGTGTGTGTGTGTGTGTGTAAGAGAGAGGAGAGAGAGACAGAAAGACAGAGACAAAGACATTGGATACTTTCACCATTATGTGAGGTGGGCATGATAATTATTTCCACTTGCACAAATGGAAACCGAGGCTGAGATAGGTGAAGAGATTTGCGCAAGCTAGTAATTGTCCAACCTTGACCTCTTGACCCAGTTCCAGCCACCCAGCTCAAGGGTATCCCATCCCACCCCTACCTTCTGACTGCATGGGACTTGGGAGCTGGTGGCAGCCATCTTTTGGCCAAAGGGATATGATTAACCAAGGAACTTCTTATCATTCTGTGACCTTGATGAGAGGTTTGGGTTTATTTTCAATCAGTGGTAGAGAATTCTTTGGGATGAGAACTCCCTTCACCTATTGACAATTCCTCCTTTACTCTTAGCCTTAGATAACTATTTCAGGCATGGAAGCACTAAGAGACAGGCCATTATGAACTATCTCCTACATGCCAGGCACTGTCCTGGGCTCTGGGACACACAACAAAAACCATCTCTGCCCTTTAGAAATAGACACTGTAATGGGAGAAAACAGTGTGAAAACACTTAGGCATGAACAGGATGTACACAAATAGATGGAAGGTAATGGGAGAGAGGAAGAATTCATAGCTGGGGAGATGAGGAAAGCCTCCTGAAGCAGGTGACATATGTACTGAGCCCTAAGGGATGCCAGAAAATCCAAGGTTCTACCAGAGAGACCTGCCAGGCAATAGTGATAAACACCACTCTGTCCTACGCCATCAGGCTATGGGGAAGGGAGGCCAGACTCTGGACAGCTGAACTGGGCTCCTTGACTCATGAAAACTGATGGAGAATCCTACACATTCAGAAAGGGACCCGGTGGTCATTATTCCCAAGAGCTTGTGTCATTGGATTGTTGGACATTTTCCAAATGTCATTTCCTAACAAACCCACTTCATGGTTCTTCCATTTACTTCTGAATGCCCAGTGTGTGACATGCCTGAATCATAAGAAAGATCTCAGACGCTGGATGGTCATCACAGTGGAGTGTGTGTGTGTGTGTGTGTGTGTGTATTTGTGCATTTGTACCACCTTTTCCCTATGCTACCGGCACATGAAACTTTTTGACATTTGTCATTGGTCTGAAAGTCTTCTTAACTTTTGCACCACATAGCATGGATTTTCATGTGATATTGCTAAATAAGCTTGTTCTAAACAATCAGAAGGGTCAAAAGTTTTCTCTGTGGCCAAGATGGTGGTTGGAAAGCAGGGACTAGAGTGAGTTCCCTGCCAAGTCCCTGCAAAAACCTATAAAAAATGGCTTCCAACCAATTCCAGAACTGCAGAACCCACAGGGTAGCAGAGGGAAGCAGGGCTATAGCCCAGGACAGCCTGGATGGTTTCTGGGTAAGGTTTATCCCGCATGGAGCTGGGAGCAGAGGGGAGTGGAGCTGAGCAGAGCAGAGCCCAGAGTGGGAGGTACAGACCAACCAGATCAGGAGCCGGGTGGAGTGTGGCCTGGGGCCTTGAATCAGTGAGCTGCTGTAGTTACCAGACTTCTCAACTGTAGTAGGAAGGCCAAATTCATAATCTCAAATATAATCATGTTTGAATGGTTCAAAATCGCAAGGTATGAGAGATTCTCTAAGTAGAAAACAATAAAAAATTTATTTAGGCCCCACCACAGCTTATCTGTGAACCAGCCTCCCCATTCTGACATCTTGTCAAAGAGACTCCAGGCCCACAAAGCCCACCTCACAAGAGTAACCAGGAGGCCACAGAAAAACAAGATAGTATTTAGCCAAATCATTTTTACTGGCCTCCAGTCCTTGCTTGACCTCCTGGGTCTACACACAGGTCAGCTCAGCTTCCACAGCTTGTCTCTTGGCTCGCCTTTTCTCGCAGCCAAGCCTCTGGTGTTCTCAAGCCCCGCTTCAACAACCAGAGACCATTGGTTCCCAAGTTGGCCCCTCTTAAGTCATTAATCTACACCCACACAGGTTTCACATCTGATAGGGCTTTGGGCCTGAGGCTTAGCACTTAACAGCTGAAAGTACTTCCACTCAAAAGAAACAAAAGCCATGCTAAGGAGACAATTTTGCTTAACAACACATCAACCCACAAATACCAAGGTCAATAGAGTAGGTTAGTGGGGGGAGCTACTGGGGACAGGGAGTTTGCAGTTCAGCCACCACCCCAGGGGCAGCAGGGGTGGGGCGGCTACAGAACTACAGCTGCAGCTGCTTCTAGCCCTAGGCCAACTTGGTGGGAGGAATTAAGTGGCAGATCAGAGCAGGAGTGAAGAGTCTGCTGAAGATCTAAGTCCAGTCCAGGTTGGCAGTTCTTGAGGAAGGAGGAGTGCTGGTGAGACAGAGATGGTGCATCCCCCTAAGAGTGGAACATAGAACTCTTTAGTCTACAAGCAGTCGTACTCCACTGAAAAAATCAAGGGTCAAGTGAGTTGTCTGGGAACATGGGCAGGTAGCGAAAATGCACCCAGATTCAGTCTCAGATTCTGGTGACAAAGAAAATCAAAACATACAGCCAGAAGAAGTCAACAAAGTAAAAGAGCCTACATCAAAAGCCTCCAAGAAAAACATGAACTAGTCTCAGGCCATGGAAGAGCTCAAAAAGGATCTGGAAAAGAAAGTTAGAGAAGTAGAGAAAAAACTGGGAAGAGAAATGAGAAGGATGAGAGAAAACCATGAAAAACAGGTCAATGACTTGCTAAAGGAGACCCAAAAATATGCTGAAAAATATATTGAAGAAAACAACACCTTAAAATAGACTAACTCAAATGGCAAAAGTGCTCCAAAAAGCCAACGAGGAGAAGAATGCCTTGAAAGGCAGAATCACCAAAATGGAAAAGGAGGTCCAAAAGACCATTGAAGAAAATATTACCTTAAAAATTAGATTGGAGCAAGTGGAAGCTAGTGACTTGATGAGAAATCAAGATATTATCAAACAGAACCAAAGGAATGAAAAAATGGAAGACAATGTGAAATATCTCATTGGAAAAACCACTGACCTGGAAAATACATCCAGGAGAGAGAATTTAAAAATTATTGGACTACCTGAAAGCCATGATCAAAAAAAGAGCCTAGATATCATCTTTCAAGAAATTATCAAAGAGAACTGCCCTGATATTCTAGAGTCACAGGGCAAAATAGAAATTGAAAGAATCCACCGATTGCCTCCTCAAATAGATCCCAAAAAGAAACCT
>CM053627.1:7295506-7308350 GCA_028646595.1 Phalanger gymnotis | reverse complement strand
CCTCTTGTTCTTCCAGATGAATTTTGTTATTATTTTATCCAGCTCTGTAAAATAATTTTTTGGTAGTTCAATTGGTATGGCACTGAATAGATAGATTAATTTAGGTAATATTGTCATTTTAATTATATTAGCTCTTTCTTTTTTTTTAACTTGAGAAAAATATTTTAATAGATGTTGCCATCTATTTATGGCATTTATTAGGCACCATATATGTGCCAGACACTATGCTAAGGGCTTTACAAATACTATCTCATTTTAATCCTACTCAAAATACACATAGTCTCTAAGCCATATTACAGGAAAAACTTTCAAAATATAGATACATAACAGAGTAAATTAATTCAGGTAGGATTGTTATTTTCATTGCATTCTTAACTTATTTTGGGGTGACGGAGGGGAGGGCAGACTGGGGAACAGGGCAACCAGAGTGTATGCCATCTTGGAATGGGGGGGATGGGGAGAAAATTTGTAATTCAAACGCCTGTGAAAATCAATGCTGAAAACTAAACATATTAAAAATGAGTTAAGAATGCAAAAAAAATACAAAAGATCTTACATAGGATGAGGGACATTCAGTCCCCATGACTGGGATATACCAACATAATGAAAATAACAATCCTACCTGAATGGGTAGGGAAATATCTCCAATGACATATTTCACATTGTCTTCCATTTTTTCATTCCTTTGATTCTGTTTGATAATTTCTTAATTTCTCATCAAGTCACTAGCTTCCACTTGCTCCAATCTAATTTTTAAGGTAGTATTTTCTTCAGTGGTCTTTTGGACCTCCTTTTCCATTTGGCTAATTCTGCCTTTCAAAACATTCTCCTCCTTGGCTTTTTGGAGCTCTTTTGCCATTCGAGTTAGTCTATTTTTTAAGGTGTCATTTTCTTCAGTATTTTTTTGGGTCTCCTTTAGCAAGTTATTGACTTGTTTTTCATGGTTTTCTCTCATCCTTCTCATTTCTCTTCCCAATTTTTCCTCTACTTCTCTAACTTGCTCTTCCAAATCCTTTTCGAGCTCTTGCATGTCCTGAGGCCAGTTCATGTTTTTATTGGAGGCTTTTTATGTAAGCTCTTTGACTTTGTTGACTTCTTCTGTCTGTATGTTTTGGTCTTCTTTGTTACCAAGGAAAGATTACAAAGTCTGAGTCTCAATCTGAGTCCATATTTGCGGTCTGGCCATGTTCCCACACAACCACTTGAACTGTAAGTTTTTTATCGGGATATGACTACTTTTAGAGTAGAGAGTACTTTCTCCCAAGCTTCAGGGTTTGTGCTGTTGTTTTCGGAGGTATTTCTACATAGCTAGCTCTACTGTACTAGTGCTTCTCCTCCCCCAAGAACTGCCAACCAGTACTGGACTCAGATCCTAAGCAGGCTCTGCAGTCTCTCTCAGATGTACCACTTAATTCCTCCCACCAGGTGGGCCTGGGGCAGAAGCAACTGCAGCTATAGTTCTGTCCTCAGAGCTGCACCACCTCTGCTGCCTTCAGGGCAGTGAAAGAAACCAGGAACTCCATTCACTCCCTTCAGCTTTTCCCACTTACTTTCTCTGTTGTTTTTGATGTTTATGGGTTGAGAAGTCTGGTAACTGCCACAGCTCACAGATTCAGGGTGCTAGGGCCTGTTCCACTGGTTCCAGTCTGGTTGGTCCAGGCACAGCCCACCCTGGGCTATGCTTCCTTCCACTCCTTGCCCAGTGGGATAGAACTTACCCAGCGACCATCCAGGCTGTCCTTGGCTGGAACCCTGCTTCCATCTGCTCTTCCATGAGTTCTGTGGCTCTAGAATATGTCAGAGCCTTTTTATAGGTGTTTGGAGGGACCTGGCAGGGAGCTCACACAAGTCCTTGCTTTCCAGTTGCCATCTTGGCTCCACTCCCTTGTTAAGTAAAGATATTGCTTTATTGTGTATGGTGCCTTTTAGCAGGATATCCTTATCTCTTTTAATTAAATCTATCTTTGCTTTTTCTTTGTCTGAGATTAGGATTGCTACCTCTGCCTTTTTTACTTTACCTGAAACGTAATATGTTCTACTGTAGCCTTTTACCTGTTCCCCCTGTGTATCACCCTTTTTCAAATGTGCTTCTTGTAAACAGCATAATGTCGGTTTATGATTTTTGATCCATTCTGCTATGTGCCTCCGTTTTATGGGAGAGGTCATTCCATTCACATTCACAGTTATATTTACTATCTCTGTTTTTTTCTCCATCCTATTTACCCTACCCATTTATGCTTTCCTTTCTCCCTTTTCCCTTCCATCCCTCAAAAGTTGTGCTTTTGACCACTGTTTTCCTCAGTTTTCCCTCCCTGATGACACCCTTCCCTTATCTTGCTTTTTTCACTTGCTACTTCTTCCCTCCCTTCTATCCACCACCCTTTTCTTTCTCCTTTTCCCTCATACTGCCAGTAAGAGAAGTTTGATTTCTGTACTTATCAGTGTATGTTGTTCTTCCCTTGAACCACATCCAATGAGAGTAAATCTCAAACACTGCTTTTCTCCCTCCCTGTTTTTGTGCCTCTTCAGGTGACATAATTTACTTTTTTTCTATCTCCTCCTTACCTTTTGTCCCAGAACAAGCCTTTTGCCCCTCTTAATTATGTTTTTTATCATCACATCAATTACTTTATAGTGCCATCCTCAGTCTCTGCATATCTCTTTCAACTTTTGTAATAACTGTACCATTATCAAGACTGATATATGTTTAATATATAAATCAATATAATCCTATATAAACACGTAAACAATTTCCCCTTATTGAATAACATAGTTTTATTTTCCCCCCCATTCACCTTTTTATGTCTCTCTTGAGTTTTGTATTTGAAGATGAAATTTCCCATTGAGTTCTGGCCTTTTCATCAGGAAGGTCTGGAATTCCCTCATTTGAATGTACATTTCCTTGCCTGAATAATTATGATCAATTTTGCTGGGTAGTTGATTCTTGGTTGTAGTGCAAGCTCCTTTCCCTTCCAGAATATCATATTCCAACTTCCCCTGCTTTTGTTGTTGAAGCTGCAAGATACTGCATGATCCTGACTGTAGTTCTGCGATATTTGAATTGTTTCTTTCTGGCTGCTTGCAGTGTTTTCTCCTTGACCTGATAATTCTGGAATTTGGCTACAATATTCCTTAAAGTTTTCAATTTGAGATCTCTTTCAGGGGGTGATTGCTGGATTCTTTCATTGACTATTTTACTCTCTGATTCTAGAACCTCCAGACAGTTTTCCTTGGTGACGTCTTTGAAGACAGTGTCCAGCCTCTTTTTTTTCATGATGGCTTTCAGGTAGACCAATAATTCTTGTATTATCTCTACTGTATGTATTTTTCAGGTCAAATGTTTTCGCAATCTGATATTTCATGTTTTCTTCTATATTTTTTCATTCTTTAGATGTTGTTTGACTGATTCCTGGTGTCTCATAAAATCATCAGCTTCTACTCTCCCAATTCTAATTTTTAATGTATTATTTTCTTCATTTGGCTTCTGTATCTCTTTTTCCATTTGATTAATTTTACTTTTTAAGGAGTTATTCTCTCCAATTATATTCTGAACGTCCTTAACCATTTCTCCAATTTTACTTTTTAAGGATTGGTTCTCTCCTTTGATCTCTCTGATTTTGTTTTTAAAATCCTCTTTGAGCTCTTCCAAGAATGATTTATGGGCTGGAGACCAGCTCACATTCCCTTTTGAGATTTCAGATGTAGGTATAGTGTCAATACTGTCCTCTTCTGAATGGGTATTTTGATCTTCCCTATCTCTGTAGGAGTTGATAGTCTTTGGTTTTCTGGTCTCTTGTTCATGTTTTTTTTATTTTTTGTTTTTGTTTTTACCCCCTGGCTCCTAAAGTGGACCTCTGCTTCTGAGGCTCACTGGCTTTATGTGCTGTGGCCTCTGGTTTCATGAGGTGTGGGAGATGGGTGGTCTGGCTGCTGGAAGTCTCCTCTTCCCCTAGGGCTGCACTCCAGCTTAGGTGGTCTCAGAAGTTGTCTGCTAGTGTCTGCCACTTTCCCTGGCTGTGCACAGGCATGTCTGGGGTCCTGCTATTGGCAAATGCTGACTAAACACCCCTGGTGCTCAGGAACTGCCATCGTCCTGCTGAGGTGGGTCCTGCTGGGACACTTCTCTTCCTGCACTAATCTTCTTCAGCCACAACAAGAAGAGGACTCCCCAGCTTCTTGAAGTACATAGCTACTGAAGCCCCACTTCTGGCTCCTCCATTTCAGGGTTTCTCCTGAGGGAGTATTATCTGAATGAGGAAGGGATGGATGAGAGCTGTTTTACCTGGTCATCATGGCTCCCAGAAGTTCAAGAAGGCAAGTTTCAAACCTTTAGACTGTGGGCTGGAGGTCTCAGGAGTAGCTGCTCCTGCAGCTGCAGGCTCTGTGCTGGTGTCTCCCATAGCTCTGACAGACACCTGTCCTGGACTGAGAGGCCTGGGGATCACTGCAGTAGCTGGTATTTCCACCCTGGACCTGCTCCTGCTCCTATGTTTCATTCCTAGCACTCCCCCGGACCAGTGCACTAGCTGGGTTCCTCTGCTGCTCCCATTTGTTGTGGTCTGGTGCCAGTTCCACACGCCTGGCTTTCCTGCCCCACTCAGTTAACTAGTGGCTTCTGTCTCTCTCAGATCTGCTCAGATTCACTTTTTTAGAGGTGTCTGACAGAATTTGTGAGAGAGCTCCAGTAAGAAGCTGTTTTCACTGGGCCATCTTGGCTCCACCCGAGAGTGGAGCTTTCAAATATTTTGGAGCCCAGAAGCTCTCTTCTTTGTCCTTGACTCATTCTCTCTGTTGTCATGGAATGGCCTGAAGCCACACTGTACCCTGTTCCTTACCCCACCAAGTTGCATAACAGCTGGTTACTTGCTTGCTGGTCTCCACCTAGAAAGACACCTAGCTTTCCATTTCTTTGGAGACTGTGTACCTGGGTATCATGAGGCTAAGTGTCTAGAATCCCTTCATGGACCATTATAAAGTATGAAGTACAGGCTGTCTTATTTAATCTTCACACATCACATTGTACCTAAGCATAGGGCTCTGTACACAGTTGGTGTCATGCTTGACTCCTTTACACACATTCGCCCCTCCCCCATAGCCAATCAGTTAAGTTCTGTCATTTCTACCTTTGCTCCATTGCCCAATAGACCCTGTCTCTCTTCTGACACTGTCCCCACCTGGTGCAGACCTTCATCATCTCATGCCTGGACTATTGCAATAGTTGCTGGGGAAAAGGGGTCTTCCTGCCTCAGTCTCTCTCCACTTCAGTCCATCCTCCATTTGGCCACCAATGTGATTATCCTAAATTGCAGGTCCAATTATGTCATTCCTCCCTCCTCAGTAAACTCCAGTTGCTCCCTCCACTCCAGGAGCAAATACAAACTGTTCCATTTGGCCCTCAAGGCCCTTCATAATCTGACCCTCCTCCCTTTCCAGTCTTCTTACACCATACTCTCCTCCCCCCTACTCTTCAGTGCATTGACAGGGGCCTCCTTGCTGCTCCAGGATCAAGACTCTCCATCTTTTGGTTCTGAGCATTTCCTCTGATGCCTGGCACACAATAGGCTCTTAACAAATTCTTGTTGATTTGGCTTTCCAACCTGACTGAACTTGTTTGTTGATTGAATGGCAGATTTCAGAGGGATTAGACCTCTCTGCCCCAGTTTCCTTTCCTGTAAAATGAGAGAGTTGAACTAGATGACCTCCAAGTTCTCTTCCAGTTCCAGATCCATGGTCCTATACGGCCAATCCCACAAGCTCCCAGGGGCTTCTGAGAGAGACTGCCTGTAGGCAGAGAGTTGGCAAGCTTAGCCCTGTGGGTGTGGGTTTGGAAGAGAGATGAATTCTTGCTGCTGCCTGAAGTTTTGAGGCCTGGGGAAATGGGTGGAGAGAGCTGAGAAGGTGTTCCAGGAGTTGGGAACACCCTCTGAAGCCATCTGGGCTGATCCTCTAATTTTACACTCCATTTACAAAATGGGGTTGGTGGTGGAGTGGATGCCTCAGATGCCCCTTGCATCTTGTGATCCTAAAGCCCAATGACTATCTTGCTCATCCATTAACTCAAAAAATTCCAGGGTCAGAATTTCACCCAAGATGACTTTGTGACTCTAAGACCATGTCTTTTATTACTATCTTGTTGACCATACTTCCCCTATAGAAGTGGGCTGAACCTATAGCCCTGCAATTCACATAAAAGGGGGAGCTAGCTCCTAGTTATTGGGGGTTCAGGTAGAAGGCAAGGGGAGTTGTCTTTCTCATCACAGGGCCCAGAGCTAGAGGTGGGAAGGACCTCAGAGAGCATCAGGGCTAACTCTCTCATTCTACATGGCAGAAGACTGTGCCTTGGGGGGGGGGCAAAGGGACTCGGGCGATGGGACAATAGCAGTAGTTATAGCTAACACCTATGTAGCATCTCCTCACTGCCTGGCACTGGGCTAAGCACTTTACAGTATTATCTCATTGGATTCTCACAACAACCCTGGGAAGAAGGCGCTGTTGTTATCTTCATTTTACCATGGGGGAAACCGAGGCAAACAGGGCAGAGTGACTTGTAAAGGGCCACCCAACTAGTAAGTGTCTGAAACTCGACTTGAACTCAGGTCTTTGTGACTCCAGGGCTAGAGCTTTATCCACTGGGACGCCTGCGAGGTTCCCTTTGAATCCTAGTTCTAGAGCTGACAGGAAACGGAAGCTTTCTTATTCGACCCCCTCATTTTATATATGGAGAAACAGAGACCTGGAGAGAGGAAGCGTGCTGCTCCAGGTCATCCAGGGCTTAAGGAGTAGCACTAGGGCTGGAACCCAGGGCCATTGCCTCTGATTCCCAGGGTTCTTTCCATTACACCTTAATGTTTCTTTTTAATTACCATAACCATTGGAGATGTTGTCTCAGTAAGACTGATGGGCTTGCTTCACTGGCAAAGCAGAAAACTCCGTAAAAGTGATGATTGCAGCCCCATTATGACCAACCATGGCCAAGAGCAGCAGATTTGAGAAAAGGTTCACAGAAATGCTCAGCCTCCTTGGCCTCTCCATCCCACCCCCAAACCAGGGACCCGTTGGTTCATCCCCGCTGAACTCTATCTGATGTAGACGGCAGTCCCTACATGTTCCGAACCATGCAATGCAATCTGTGACTAATTTCTGTCCCAAAGAAACTCTTCTTTAGGGGTAAAAATAGAAAGCTATTTAGCAAGGAGATATGAAGGTAGGAACCACTAGCTTTCTGTCCTGTCTCTGTATTTTTAACTCTGGTGCCAGGAAATCAATTCCCTCTGGAGTCCAGAACAAATTGTCAGGAGACAAAGCTGATGAGTTTTCTGCATGAAGCCCTACAATTAGTAACAGAGATGCTCACTGGAGGTTCTTTCTAGGGTAAAGTTATGCCCGACAACTCTCCAAGAAATAGAACCATGAAACTCTAGTGGGCTTGTGTGTTGGTAAGCATAACGGGCTCCTTAGCACTTAGTTCAACAGGTGCCCTTGAAGAGTTTGGCTTTTGTTTTTGTTGAGTAATTCAGTGTATTTCATTGAGTCTTACTAAGTGCTAGGTGTAAAAACTATGTGGATGTGGATTGGCAACTAAGGTGGGGCCCGAGGTGGGGCTAACTCCAGGGAGGGCCTAGTTTACATGTCTGGGACAGCAGAGGCTCTTAGACCATGTGGGTTTAAGTCCACATCTTTGTGATGATTTAAGTCACGTGGGTGAGTTGCATGTGTGACTCACCCCTGACGCTGACAAAGATACAAAAGCCCGGGGTTGGCCTCTTCTTCCTTGTAGCTCTTTGCCTCGGCAATGGTGGTGCTCATGACTCTGGGCCAGCCCTTGTTCTGAGCTCCTCGGCTGAACCTAGATGTTGGTAACTATGAATTGTATTGGGTCTGTCGGTTTGTAATTTGTTTAAGGGCTCTTGAGATGGTGTTGATGAGGAGACTCTGGGCAGCTGTAGCTAAGGAGCCTTCCAGCTTGTAAACCTGGATGCTGAGACTTTGTTGTACTCTGGTAACTATATATTGGGATTTGAATCAGACAAGGTCTGTCTGTTGATGTTTGTAATTTGCTTGTATTTTGCTCTGAAGTTCAGGGTGCTAGCTTTTTCCCCCAAATTAAGTGAATTCGTGTACTGAATTAAAATAAGCTTGCCAACCCCTTCCCCCTGCTTTCTTTAGTTAAGCAGATCAAAAGAACCTGTGTTTTTGCGGCATGCTGGCAGCTTTCTGGGTGCTGGCTGTGGGTGGATCTTACATGCCCACAGAAGCTGCTAGCCAGATTGTGGAAACAGCTTGTTGCTTGTTCCTTAGTCTGATTGGCTTGTTGGTTTGTTTTTCTTTTGGGGGAAGAGAACAAGGATGGTTAACGGTCCCTGAGCTTTAGGAAGAATGACATGGAAATCTCTTTAAAAATCTGGAGCCACCTCAAAGCTTTTCATTTAACATCATCACTGGTGGCTTTGGAAAGGCCCTTTCACACCCCTGGGACTAAGTTTTCTCATCTGTAAAATTAGAGGATCAGCCAAGATGGCCTCTGAGGTCCTTCCCAACTTTAGCTATAAGATCCAGTGTTCATCAAAGCCCATTCTAAACTAGTGGTTCAGGGTTGAGTAATCACTTTCCTTCCAAAAGTCCTCTGACATAGGTGGTGCCTCAGATAAAGTAGATACTTTACATATAAGGAAACTGAAGCACCGTGGTAAAGTGACCAGCCCAAGATCTCAACCAAGTGCCATCTTGTCAACTCCATATAAAAGAGAAATGATTTTTATTGCACTTAATGCCTGAATCACATCAAGTCTTAATAAGTGAACTATAATCTTAAAGCACAGGTGTTACCTCATCTTTCCCCCCTGCTCAAGAAATTCCAGGAACTCTTTATTGCCCTCAGGATAAAATACAGTGCTCTGTTCAGCAGTTAAGGTCCTTAACAATCTAACTCCCTCCTGCTCTCCCAGACTTCTTCTCACACATTTTGTGTTTCAGACAAATTGTTCCACTTGGTGTTTTCTATGAGATCCTTTTCATCTCCCACTTCTGGATCTTTGCTCAGGCTGTTCCCCCAGCCTGGAATGGGTTCTCTCTGATTCTCTGCCTCTTGGAACCCCTAGCTTCCTTCAGGACTCAGTTCAGCCTTTTCTGATCCCCTAAAACATAGTGTATTTACTTTGAATACAGTTATTCCTTCCACATAGTGGGAGTTAGGGGTGCAGGACCCCTACAATCTGGAAAATCTATGTAAAATGTTTGGACTTTACTTTGTACCAGGGAAGAAGTCTGACTTTTTTTCTCCTTAGTTTATGTTGCATTTACAGTACCTTGCTGTAAAATTTGGGTTGATATTATACAATCATATATATATATTATATATATATAATATATATATATATGTATGTATGTATATAAAATGCCTTTCTGTTTTCTAAACATTTTCTGTGGCATCTGATGCCTTTTTCATGTCACCTGCAGCTTCTGCAAAACTCCCCTCAAATTCCCATTTAATTTCTCATGCCAACCTGCAATATATTGAAACTGCAATGGAGAAAGTAGTGATGTGGAAGGGATAACTGTACAAGTGCTATTTAGTTATCCTCATGCTCTTTGTTTTCTCCCAGTAGAATGTCAGTTCTGTGAGGGTGTGTGTGTGTGGTGGGGGCTGATTCATTTTTTGCATTTGTATCCCTGATGCCTACTACCCTTTCTGGTATGCAGAAAACACTAAATAAATGTTTGTTGATGTACATAGAATTGAGAAACAATGTGGCACATTGGTTAGAGTGTTGAACTGGGAGTCAGGAGACTTGGGTTCAAATCTCATGCCTGATGCTTAGTAGCTGGGAGACCATGAACAGGTCACTTAGACCAGAGGACTATGAAAGTTCTTTTTAGCTTTGAAGCTATGAGCCTCTAAATGAACTTGGCTTGTTTTTTCCTACTTCAGTCCTGCTATCAAAGTGGCACATTTACCAAAAATGGGATCGGAGATGGGGACCGTGTAACCATACACATGAACCTCTGCACACATCCTGCTGGACTCCTCCCTAGTCCAGGATCTTTGCTGGTAAAGTCTCTTTTTGATGATATGCAATGAATGAGTCTGCTAGAGTGGAAGGGGATCATTTCTCTTCTAGCAAGGCAGTTCCACAGGACCTGATACCAAGCCCCAGTGCTCGTTATTTATTAGACTAGTAAGGCTGGCACTTGCAGGGGTGCCTGGAGAGAAGATAATAGCCAATCCATATTGGGAAGGAGCACTGCCATTACTGTGATGGGGTGTCCAGAGCCCCCAAGGAGTGGCCAGAACCTCTGTGTAGGCTGCCTAACGTACCAACAGCAGGTGCCTCAGGACCTGCTAGCTCATCCATCATCTGGTGAGTGACGGGTGTACCTCTCCTCTCTAGAATGCCTATGTTTGGACGAGTCTGAATTAGAGGACAGTAGCACAAAGATCCTTTGAAACCTTTGACCAAGAGGGTGAGGTCAATGCTTGGAAACATGGAGACTGGGCTAGACGTGAGACGGCAGGTCTGGATAGCAGCTTGTGTTACTCACAAGGGAAGAAGGCAACACTCAAAGGTGGAGGATTCACAAAGTCCCAGAATCTCGGTGTCGGGAGTGGTCTCAAAGACTGTGCACCTCATCTAACACATGCCGGAGCAAAAAGAGGCTCTTCAATCCACAACATGAGTATCTTTGCTCAACATTCATCTTGGGAAGCAGCTTATTCCATTTTTGGATGCCTCTGAGGGTTATGAACTTTTCCTCAACATCAGGTCTCAAGAAATCCCACTCCTTGGTCCCTGGGGCACAGAAAACAAGTCTAATCTCTCTCCCAAGTGATGATTCCCCAAAGCCCTCAATTTGGCCAATGTTTCGAAGCTGACTGTCCTCCGAAGCTCCAGGGCATCTATCAAAGATCACAGCCAGAAATATTTTGGAAAATAATGCAAGGTAATTGCTTTGCTTCAATTTTTTAAAGATGGTAACTTTAACACAAAGAACTCAGAGACACATAAGAAGGTGTATAGAAGGATACAATGTAAGGTAAGCAGAACTATGAAAACCACATACCACAATGGATGCAACAATGTAAACAAAGACAATGAAACTAACCACTGTAATTAATAGTAATCAAACTTCTCCTTGAAGAAGAGATGAAAAAATATTCTCTCCTCCCTTCTTCCATCCTTCCCATTTTTGCATAGGTGGGGGAGGGGAAGGAGAGGAAAGGGAAGGCTATGGATAAGGCACTCATGGGTGCTACAGTTCACAGAGCCCTGGGCTGGAAGACCAGAGTTCAAACATGGATTCAGACTCTCACTAGCTACACAGCTCTGGGAAAGTCACTTTAAGTGCCTCTGCCTCAGTCTTCTCATCTGTAAAATGGAAAGAATAATAGCACCTACCTCCCAAGGGCTACTGTGAGGATAGAATGATCTAATGTTGTAAAGCACTCTGCAAAACTTAAAATGCTTGATAAATGCTAGCAATTATTATTCTTTGGGGTTCCTACTGCCTGGCTTGGTCAATGTGTTGGCCAATTTTCCAGACTGATTTTCTTTTTCTTTTCTCCTTTTGTTTTACTTTTTTTAAATTTTAAATTATGGCTGTTTGTATAGAAGAGTAAGGAGTACTATATACAGAAATGAAGGTGATGCAAAAACAGACCAAGGAAAATGAAAACTTAGGAAAAAAATAATAACTTTGAAAACATCACATCTTAGAGCTGGAAAGGTTCTTATTGAGCACTGAGTCCAACCCTTTTTATTTCCAGATGAACAAACTTCTCTCAGGCAGATTAAGTGACTATACATAGCAGAGTCAAGATTCTAATCCAGATCCCTTAACTCCAAATCACCCATTTCCCCTCTCCCCTTCCCCAACCCTCACACTCTGAAAGCTAGAGTTTTCTGCCCCAGCATGGATGTTTCCATTCTAAATAAAGGGCTTATGAATCCCATGGACAGAAACACATTTTTAGGAACAACTAGATAAAAGGGTTAATACAGGATGGAGGAGTTGGGAGGGGGGAGAGAGAAGATTTACTTTCTGTTTTACTTAGGAATCTCAACATTCTAGAAAAGTGACTAGAGTGGGGCGCAGCCAGGATGGCTGGTGGAAAGCAGGGACAAACATGAGCTCCCCATCAAGTCCATCCAAAAACCTATAAAAATGGCTCTGAACCAATTCTAGAACTGCAGAACCCACAAAATGGCAGAGGGAAGCAGGGCACTAGCCCAGGACAGCCTGGATATTCTCTGGGTACAGAGCTGGGAGCTGAGGGGAGCGGAGCTGAGCGGAGCAGAGCCCGGCATAGGCGGCAGGGACCAACAAGACCAGGAGCCGGGTGGAGCGTGCCGTAGCACCATGAATCAGTGAGCCGTGGCAGTTACCAGACCTCTCAACCCACAAAGACCAAAGACAACAGAGAAGGTTAGTGGGAAAAGCTGCTGGGGACAGGGAGTTTGCAGTTTGGCTACCGCCCCTGGGGCAGTGGAGGTGGGGAAGCTACAGAACTACAGTTGCAGTTGCTTCTGGCCCCAGGCCCATCTGGTGGGAGGAATTAAGTGGCTGATCAGAGCAGGAGTGAAGAGCCTGCTGAAGATCTGAGTCCAGTCCAGGTTGGGGTTCTTGGGGAAGGAGGAGTGCAGGTGTGGCAGCGCATCCACCCAAGTGTGGAACATAGAACTCTTTAGTCTACAAGCAGTCATACTCTGCTGAAAAACTCAAGGGTTAAGTAAGTTGGCTGGGAACATGGCCAGGAGGTGAAAACACACCCAGATTCAGTCTCAGACTCTAGAATCCTTCTTTGGTGACAAAGAAGACCAAAACATACAGTCAGAAGAAGTCAACAAAG
>CM053627.1:7272937-7286406 GCA_028646595.1 Phalanger gymnotis | reverse complement strand
TTTCTTCAGTATACTTTTCAGTATTTTTTTTGAGTCTCTTTTAGCAAGTCATTGACTTGTTTTTCATGGTTTTCTCTCATCCTTCTCATTTTTCTTCCCAATTTTTCCTCTACTTCTCTAACTTTCTTTTCGAAATCCTTTTTGAGCTCTTCCATGGACTGAGACAAATTCATGTTTTTCTTGGAGGCTTTTGTTGTAGGCTCTTTGACTTTGTTGACTTCTTCTGGCTGTATGTTTCGGTCTTCTTTGTCACCAAAGAAGGATTCCAGAGTCTGAGCCTGAATCTGGGTGCGTTTTCGCTGACTGGCCATGTTCCCAGCCAACTCACTTGACCCTTGAGTTTTTCAGCAGGGTATGACTGCTAGTAGACTAAAGAGTTCTATGTTCCAAGCCTGGAGGGATGCACGAGCTCTGCCATACCAGCACTCCTCCTTCACCAAGAACCCCCAACCAGGACCTGACTTAGATCTTCAGCAGGCTCTTCGCTCCTGCTCTGATCTGCCACTTAATTCCTCCCACCAGGTAGGACTTGGGCCAGAAGCAACTGCAGCTGTAGTTCTAAAGCTGTCGCACCTCCACTTCCCCCTGGGGTAGTGGCCGAACCGCAAACTCTATCCTAGTCCCCAGCAGCTTCTCCCACTAACCTACTCTGACTCTGGTGTCCTTGGTGTTTGTGTGTTGAGAAGCCTGGTAACTGCCACAGCTCACTGATTCAGGGTGTTAGGGCACGCTCTGCCCAGCTCCCTGTCTGGTCAGTCCGCGCCTCCCATGCTGGGCTCTCTTCCACTCAACTCTGTTCCCCTGTGCTCCCAGATCTGTTTGGGATAGACCTTACCCAGAGACCATCCAGACTGTCCTGGACTAGAGCCCTGCTTCCCCATGCTATTTTGTGGGTTCTGCAGTTCTAGAATTGGTTCAGAGCCATTTTATAGGTTTATGGGGGGACTTGGCAGGGAGCTCATGCTAGTCCCTGCTTTCCAGCTGCCATCTTGGCTTCACCCCCCAAGTCTGTAATTCTTGACCATGACCACCACACCATAGACAGTGGTGAAAATGTTTCTGAGCTTTAAATCTCAAGTTCCCGAAATCCTCCTTTGATGACTGATGATTTTTAGCTACATTTTGGACCCTCCCTATCACTCTATAACAACTTTAGGGAAACGCAATGATTTTACCACAGCTAATTTACTTAAAAGCCATTGTTTTAAACATAATACCCCTATGTGTCAGCTGGGCCAATTAATATTGTATTGAGTCATTTTGATGTCACAACAATGCTTTTTTTTTTATTAAAAAGTAGGCCAAATAGTCCTTAGCAAATTGATTTCAGGAAAATTGACCGTGTGCCATTATCATACTTGGTAATTCCCAACTGTTGTCCTTTTCCTGACTCATATCTATGGTCCCAGAAAGGAGCGATCAAAGCCAACTATCGGTTCCTCTATCTGACCCTCACCACAACCTATGCCCATGGTCAGAGCTCCAAGAGTTCCAGAGGTGAAAAAAAATCAGAGAATCTTAGAGGTAGTTACTCTAGTCCAATCTATTACCACTGTCACCTGTATCTTTTTTGCTGAGAAAAAAGTCTGTGGATTTCCATGGACTACAAGCTTGAGTCAACCAAAGCTAGTGCGAATTCACAGTGCATTACTGAAGCCTGGCCTTGTCAGATCATGTATGGAACATTGTGCTCTATGCAGAGTGCCACATTTTAGAATGGACATTGTTAAGCTGGAAAGCATTCAGAAGAATGTGACCTGGATGGCAAATATCCTGAAATCCATGTTGTATCAGGAATAATCATGGAAATGTGGAAATTGAACCTGGAGAAGAGACTGCTCCAAGGAGTATATGAAACCTGTCTTCAAATATGTGAAGGATGGTCATGGATAAGTGGAATGAGCCCTTATTGCTTGGCCCAGAAGACTAAATTAGAAACTTCATAAAAACAATTCAGTCTTCACAGCATAAAAACTTAATAATAATCACCCTCTCCTAAAGCTAAGTAGAATGAATACATTGGGAGATTGTGTGTACATCTTCAGTGGAGGTCTCCAGTCAAAGAAAAATTATCTCTTCTAAGGGAAATCATCAAAAGGATTCCTACAGCGGTCAAGGTTAGATTAACTGGCCTTGGGGAGTCCTTCCTAGCCCTGAAGATAACTACAATTATGTATGCACTTTATCAATTAAAATCCATTATAGCTCTCCTTGATTCTGCTTCCTCATGGTCACTTAAATATAGTCTACAGGCACCTCTATAACCTCACTTTCACTTTCATACTTCATCTCTCCTACTGCCACCATACACTTGAGCACATACCAAGCAGATCATTCTGTGGAAGCCGTTTCACAAGTTTGGTGTTCTTAGCTAGATTAGTTGATGGTGTTCCTGTGTACTGCCACAATACCTTGGAGGAGCAAAAAGTAAAGAATTTGAGAAAAGCCCAAGATGCAGTTTCAGCCTAATTGAAGAAGCAGTGACCACGAAGGACTTGAGATGAATGAATAGAGACTTCAGTTACTCCATCAAAGATAAAATACATCCTTTTTTTAGGCCTATCTCCCATTTGTGTTCTTTGGAAAAAGTCTGACTATTTGAAGCAAGAAATCAAATGCCCTGGTTCATTGGCTAGTTTCTGGAAGAGGTTAAAGTTGTTCCTTATTAACATGGTAACCTAGGTTAAAGAGACCTGGAGAAGGGTTGGAATAGACAGAGTTATGACCATACCTTTCCATGGAGATTTTGGAATTTAGATATACTATAGAAGCCACAGATTAATTTGTTCTAAATTCCTTTAGCATGCATCTGTGACTAATTTTGGAAAGCTTTACTTGTCTCAGGTTGAATGCCATTTCTAACTCACAAGAAAGAAGTATGTTGTATTTGGAGTCAGTAGAACTTGGTGCAAAACCCAGATTTCCACTTGACTGATACCTGTGTGATCTTGGATGGATGTGTCTGGGGTTTTCTTTTTCTTTTATCAGGATGTATTATTTTTTTATTTATTTATGCATTTTATTTATATAATTTTATTTATAAGTTTTTATTTGTATGGTTTTTCTCTTACATATATAAATTTTTATCTTTATTTCCATTTTTTAATTTAATATTTTGGTTTTCAGCATTGATTTTCACAAGAGTTGCAATTACAAATTTTCTCCCCATTTCTACCCTTCCCCGCACTTCAAGATGGCATACATTCTGATTACCCTGTTCCCCAGTCAGCCTTCCCTTCTGTCACTCTACTCTCTCCCATCCCCTTTTCACTTACTTTCTTGTAAGGCAAAATAGATTTCTGTGCCCCATTGCCTGTATGTCTTATTAATTATTTGCATGCAAGAACCTTTTTTTTGAATATCTGCTTTTAAGCCTTTGAATTCCAAATTATCTCCCCTCTTCCCTCCCCACCCCCCTGCCGAAGAAGGCAAGCAATTCAACATGTTTATCATTATGCCAAACACTTCCACAATCCTCATTTTGTGAAAGACTATGTATTGCCACTTCCTGTTCTATCCCCCTTTGTTCAGTTTTCTCCCTTGACCCTGTCTCTTTTCCAAAGTGTTACTTTTGATTACCCCCTCCCTCTATCTATTCTTCCTTCTATAGACCCCCCTTTTTATGTTTTTCCTCCTTCTTTCCTGTGAGGTAAGATACCCAATTGAGTTTGCGTGTTATTCCCTCCTCAGGTAAAATCCAGTGAGAGCAAGGTTCACTCATTCCCCCTCACCTGCCCCCTCTTCCCTTCCTACAGAACTGCTTTCTCTTGCCACTTTTATGTGAGATAATTTACCCCATTCTATCTCTCCCTTTCTCCTCTCAATATATTCCTTTCTCATACCTTTATTTGATATTTTTTAGATATCATCCCTTTATAGTCAACTCACCCTGCGCCATATATATATATATATATATGTATATACATGTATATGTATATATATGTACATACATACATACACACACACTCACACATATATATGTATATATATATGTATATATATTTCCTTCAGCTACCCTAATACTGAGGTCTCATGAATTATACACATCACCTTTCCATGTAGGAATGTAAACAAAACAGTTCAATTTTAGTAAGTCCCTTATGATTTCTCTCTCTTGTTTTCTTTTTCATGCTTCTGTTGATTCTTGTGTTTGAAAATCAAAGTTGTTTTTTTTTCAGCTCTGTTCTTTTCACTGAGAAAACTTGAAAGTCCTCTATTTTACTGAAAATCCATATTTTGTCTTGGAGCATGATATTCACTTTTGCTGGGTAGGTGATTCTTGGTTTTAATCCTAGCTCCATTGGCTTCCAGAACATCACATTCTAAGCCCTTCCATCCCTTAAGGTAGAGGCTGCTACATCTGGTGTTACCCTGATTGTGTTTCCACAATACTCATTTTTTTTTCTTTCTGGCTGCTTGCAGCATTTTCTTCTTGATCTGGGAGCTCTGGCATTTGGCAACAATGTTCCTAGGAGTTTTCTTTTGGTGATGTATTTGAGGAGGTGATCTGTGGATGCTTTCAATTTCCATTTTGCCCTGTGGCTTTTGAATATCAGGGCACTTCTCCTTGATAATTTCTTGAAAGGTGATATCCAGGCTCTTGTTTTGATCATGGCTTTCAAGTAGTCCAATAACTTTTAAATTATGTCTCCTGGATCTATTTTCCACATTTTCATTGGCTTTTCCAATGAAATATTTTACATCATCTTCCATTTTTTTTCTTTCCTTTGGTTCTGTTTTTACAATATCTTCATTTCTTAAAGTCACTAGCTTCCACTTGCTCCAATCTAATTTTTAAGCTAGTATTTTCTTCAGTGGTCTTTTGGACCTCCTTTTCCATTCAGTTAATTCTGCCTTTGAAGGCATTCTTCTCATTGGCTTTTTGGAGCTCTTTTGCCAGTTGAGTTAGTCTATTTTTAAGGTGTTATTTTCTTCGGGATTTTTTGATCTCCTTTAGCAAGACATTGACTTGTTTTTTTTTTTTGTGGTTTGCCTGCATCACTCTCATTTCTCTTCCCAATTTTTCATCTAATTCTCTCACTTGCTTTTCCAAATCCTTTTTGAGCTCTTCCATGTCCTGACACATGTTCATGTTTTTCTTAGAGGATTTTGATGTTAGTTCTTTGCAATTGTTGATTTCTTCCAGCTGTATGTTTTGGTCTTCTTTGTCACCAAAGAAAGATTGCAAAGTATGAGTCTGGATTTGAGTCCATTTTCTTGCCTGGCCTTGTTCCCAACAGAATCAGGCTTTTTCTGGGCCCCAAGAATGATATTGTGTGCAGATTGTATGATATTCAGTACTTGACCGTTGAGTTTTTCGTCGGGGTGTGACTGCTTGCAGAGTAGAGAATACTTTGTGTGAAGTTTGAGGGGCTGCACTGTTGTTTTCTGAGCTTTTCCTGCACAGAAAGTTCTGTCCCACCAGCCCTCCTCCTCCACCAAGAACTGCCATCCTGGACCATGCCTCAGATCTGAGGGTGCTCGCCACTCCCGCTTAGATCTGCCACTTAAATCCTTCCACCAGGTTGGTCTGGGACCAGAAGCAACTGAAGGTGTAGTTCTGTAGCTGCACCCCCTCCCCTGTCCCTGGGGTGGTGGCTGAACCCCAAACTCCTTTCACGCTGTCCCCACAGTAGTTTTTTTTTTCCCACTAACCTTCTCTTTGTCTTTGGTGTTTATGGGTTGAGAAGTCTGGTAACTGCCACAGCTCTGTGATTCAGGGCACTAGGGCCTGTTCCACCTGGCTCCATGTCTGGTTGGTTTAGGCACAGCCCACTCTGGGCTCTGCTCTGCTCTGCTCCCAGCATGGTGTGATAGACCTTACCCAGGGACCATCTAGGCTGGAGCCATACTTCCCTCTGCTATTTCGTGGGTTCTGCAGTTCTAGAATTTGTTCAGAGCCATTTTTTTTGCAGGTGTTTGGAGGGTCCCTGGGGGAAAGCTTTAGGCTAGTCCCTGCTTTCCAGCCCCCATCTTTGCCCCTCCCAGGGTTTTCTTATCTATAAAATGAGAGAGTTGGGCTAGAAGGCCTCTGCAACTGGAGTGATGTCTTTAGGACAATATTCCACCCTTAAATTCAGTAGTCATACAAAACAAATAGTCCAAAGTATTTTGAAAATGCATGAGAATAATTTTTAGGACTTAGGGGTGGCATGTAGTGGGTAGAAAGAACTGGATTAAGAGTCAGGAGAATTAAGGGCTAATCCTAACTCTGTTATTTACTACCTGTGGGACAGTGGTCAAGTCCTTCATCTCTCCGGGCTTAAGTCTTTTTTTATTTGTAAAATGGGGGAGGGTTGGTTTTGATGACCTCTAAGGTATCTTCCAGGTTCAAGTCTAGACTCATATGATGCTGTTTAGATACTTAATCCATTAAACAGGTGCCACAATATCCAATCGGACATTTCTACTAAGCAGTCAACTTTTTAGTCCTATTCAAAATATAACTAAGAAAAACAAATATCCAATAAAGGCTATTCTGTCCTACTTTTAAAATGCATTTGTAAGGAGGATAGTTAAGTGAGCTTTGGCTACACTTAGTGGAACTTGCCTGGGAGGTGGAGGAAGAGAGCCTGGCAGTGAAACTCCAAACCCCATGTCCTAGTAAAGACAACCCATTTGGGTCTTAGGGGACAGGGATTATTAGACTTTGTCTAGCAACATAAAAGAGTAGCATCACGTTGTCCTTATTCTCTGAGGTATTGTGCCAAAAGGTTCAGTGATTTCCATGGCTTTGGTCATTGGGATATCTGAGACCAAAGAGCCCAGGTAGAAGACCACAACTCCATGTTCCCCAGAAGCATTTACATGGGTTTCAAATTCCTAAAAATAGAAACACCGAATTTAGTGAATATCATACAATCTGTGCACAATATCCTTCTCTGAGCCCAGAAAAAGCCTGGTTCTGAAAAAGAAAAAAAGCAACCTAACATAGTTAAAGGGACAGCAGACTGAAAAAGATGAAATCGCAGTCAGTAAAAACCTGATAGGTGCCACCCACTCCCACAATGACTAAATAAACTCCCCATAAGTCAAGCATTCTCTTCTACCTTTTTGTTTGCTTTTTTAATGCTAGATGCGGGACAAATACCAGGATGAAGTGAAAACTGTCAGTTATGCCCAGGAGAATGAGTCTAAACTACCAGAGGTGTTTTGCCTTGAGAAGGCTGGGGAGCAAGAAGGAGGTTAAGGAATAACAGTTATCTTCATATACTGAAAAGAGAAGGATTTATCTTGCTCTTGTTGCCCCAAGAACCAATGAATTAATGAAGAAGCACTTCATAAGGAGTCACCTCATGACAAATGTCATCTTGGCTCCTGGGGATACAAAGAAGCAGTCTCTGGCCCCAAGGAACTCAGATTAAACCAGAATGGAAGGGGAGGTTTCCATGAATGTAGAGTACTGGAGTTGTCGACTCGGGGCTTGGGTTTCAAATCCTGATTTCCACATATGAGGTTTGTCTTGGACAAGTGACAAACCTATTTGCATTTCAGATACCTCATATCTAGTAATTATAGCAACATCAATAATGGTGATGATGATAGCTAGTACTTCCACTTTGCTTAGTATGTGTCAGGTGCTGTGTTAAGTCAGGTAGAGTAAGAGGGTTTGACAGTGAGCTATTCAGCATCATCTTCCTCAAAAGTTCCCTCAGTCCCGGAAAACAGGATCTGAGCCAAGATGGCAGCTGGAAAACAAGGACTCACTTAAGGTCTCCCCCAAATCCCTCCAAACACCTGTAAAATTTCTCTGAACAAATTCTAGGGCTACAGAACCCAGTAAATAACAGAGAGAAACAAGTCTCCAGCTGAAGATGGCCTGGATGCTCACTGGGAAAGTTCTCATGTCCTCTTCGCTGCATCTCCTGAAGGACCCCATGCATACTAATCCAATCACTGCCATCCAGTGGAACCACAAACAGTTTGCTCCCCTCTGAAAACACCAAGCAAGAAATCCAAAGGAGTAGGACATATTGAGGTTTCAGTCCTCCAGACATATCTCTGTAGTGGGGAGAAAAAAACCCAGGGATGCAGGGATCCCAAACCAAAGTTCCCAGCGTGAAGCCACCTGGAATGAATTCATGGCCCCAAGCATTCTTTAAGTCAAGAAGGCAAAGATTTGTAGTACTTTTTCAGCAGGCAAGAGTTCTTAGGGAACCTTCACATTTAGTATCTAATGTGGAGGCATATTACTCAGAGTTCTCTAGGCCCACAGGGGGTTACTATGGGTGGGGTCTTTACTGTGAAACATCAGTAAGTTCACTGTCTGTCGGGGATAAAAGGAATAGTTTCTCCTCTAGTGTTTTGTGAGACAAAGTGCTATGACTAGGATACATGTTAGAAAGGTCAGTGAATAGCAAATGTGGTTATGATTCAGTGTTTAGTCAATTATCAACATCCAGAAATTAATCCGTAATTGGACATAGTTGCTTATTGAGGAAGAAGCAGAGATAAGTTGGGTCATGCCACCCTTTAGCTAGAGAGAGACAGCCTGAGAGAGAATATTTTTTGAGAACTAGTTGTGTTTATGAGAACTGGATGTGTTTTGGAATTGGGGTTCAGGCACAGGCCCCCAAGCAGAGGCTTTAGTATTTAGGTTCCAAGCACAAGCACCTCATCCTCTCCACTTAATCAGCATTACCTACTACATTAGAAATTCTTTCTCCACTACTTCTGCTTCTGCCTACTCCACTTACAGAAACCGATTTAAGTTAATATTTAATTGGAAAACCAAACAATCAGTTGAAGACAACAAGAAATTTGAGGGGGAAGAACTTAAAGAGTACTCAAGAGTGGGGATTTCCTGGGTCAAAAAATATTGTTTCATTCTGGGATATTCCCAGTTCCCCCATTTTGGGAGGCTAGGGTGATACTCAGTGTAAGTACACCAGGATGATTACAAGCAATTTAGTAATAACTTACAACAGGGATGTTCTGGGGTGGCCAGCCAGATGTATAGAGGAATTCCACAAAGACCACAGAAAACCCCAGTGGCAGTTATTGAAGTAAGATGAAGGAAGAGGCATTATAGATTGTGTCATTGGAGTTTGTCCAATACTTTGGGTTCTTGCTTAGTATTGGGCTTGAGTCCCAGAGTCCAGGAGCCAGACTAGTGCTGTTGGTAAATGCCCAGACACACAAGGTCATGTACTGATCAGTGTGATCTCACTTGGCTTTCACCAATAGGGACCACATAGATATTATCTGAAGCTCCCTCCCCTGAAATTATCATAAATGGAAGAGTTGTTGTGGGCTCTGGTTTGCAAGGGGTCAGTAACTCATCAACATGGGAACTCCCTCCATCAGCCCTCCCACACCTTCTCTGAGTGATGCCTGTCCATACTCTCCCAGAAATGTTCCAGAGAAGATCCAGTTAATGCTCAGCTGGTGAAGAAGTTCTAGAGTCAGAATTTGAATCCAGGTCTACCCCAGTAACCCAGAGAGGTAATTGTACTAATCATGCCCCAAAGGAAAATTCTGAATGTGTGTGGGGTGAGGGGTGAGGGGTGGAGTGGGGTTGGTGTCATCTTGTGTTGGGAATCAAAATGGGCTCCTTAGTACTTAGTTCAACAGGTGCCCTTGAGGAGTTTGGCTTTATTTTGCTTTGAGTGATTCAGCTATTTCATTGAATCTTGCTAAGTGCTAAGCCCCAGGCCCAAGATTTGGGTGTTCTTGGTGCCTCCTTGCCTCAGAGGAAGGCTTAGTTTAGACATGAGTTTGAGTGACATGTCTGGGACAGCAGAGGCTTTTAGACCAAATTGATTTAAGTCACTCTTTGTGGTGATTCTAGGTCACGTGGGTAAGTCGCATGTGTGGCTCACCCCTGACACTGACAAAGATATAAAAATCAGGGGTTGGTCTCAGGTTCCTTGGAGCTCTTTGCCGAAGCAATGGTGGCACGTGACTGTGGGCCAGGCCTTGTTCTGAGCTCCTGGGCTGAACCTAGATGTTGGTAACTATGAATTGTATTGTGTCCCTCTGTTTGTAATTTGTTTAAGGGCTCTTGAAATGGTGCTGATGAGGAGACTCTGGGCAGCTGTAGCTAAGGAGCCCTCAAGCTTGTAAACCTGGATGCTGAGACTTTGTTGAACTCTGGTAACCATGTATTGGGATTTGAATCAGACAAGGTCTGTCTGTTCATGTTTGTAATTTGTTTGTAATTTGTTCTGAAGTTCAGGGTGCTGGCTTTTTCCCCTGAACTAAGTGAATGATATTTGTATGCTGGATTAAAGTAAGCTTGCCAACCCCTTCACCTTGCTCTCCTTATTAAGGCAGATCAAAAGAACCTGTGCTGTCTGGAAGCTTTCTGGGTGCTGGCTGTGGGTGGATCTTCCCCCCACGGAAGCTGCTAGCCAGATTGCTAAAACACATCTAAAGTCCCTTTTAGTTTTACTGATTTGGCCTTGAGATCACCTGCAATTTATCCTGTATCTATTTTGCGTGTACATAGTTATTTGTCTTCCCCATGGGAGCTACCTGAGGGCAGAGGCTATTGTTGTTGCCTTTCCATGTATCCTCAGTGCTTAGGGTAGTGCCCGGAATATAGTAAGTGCTTAATAAATGCTTGCTCACTGACTGACTGACTAGATGGGGACAAGTGGGTGTCTAGAGGGGTATAACTGAAACCACATTTGGAAGAGAACACTTTAAAAACTGTAAAACACAATAACACCATTAATTCCTCTAATTAATGCAGTCAAGAGACTTGTAAGATAGGGACTACTGTCCTAGACAGGCCCATAGTACTAGGAAGTGAGCACAATGGTGTGAAGCAGTGATGGGCAGATCTTGGACCGCAGAGGGTAGGAAAGTCATGACAACAGGGTGGTCCTCACCCATTGGCCCTGTGTTTCTCTTTTGTGAGAGGTCAAAGGGTAGGGGCTGTTTAAATTTTCCTCTGGTGGGAACCTGACCTAGGTGGCTGAAGAGAGCTATGAAGATTATGGAAGACAGAAAAGTGCCTTGATGAAGTTCCTTAGGAAGAAGAGGAGGCAGTGTGACACAGTGGATACAACACTGACTCTGGAGTCAAAGACCTGGAGTTTGAGTTCAGGCTCTGCCATCTACTTCCTGTAAATAAACTTTGGGTGAGTACACTTGGGGCAATCAACTTTTTCTTGATATAGCCAACAGAAATTAGCTAAAACAAAAAGCAAACATTGTGTAACAGAGAAAAGTTAGAATCCTTTCCTAGAAGAATAAGGATATGGAAAGGATGGTCATTATCACTGCTGCTATTTACCATAGTGGCAGAAATGTTAGTTATAACAAGAAGACAAGAAAAAGAAATTGAGGGAATTAGTTTGGGTAAAGAGGAAAGAAATTTATCACTTTTGTGGATGATAGGATGGTGTACTTAGAGAACCCTAGCGAGTCAACAAAAAATAATTGAAATAGTAAAAAAAAAACAATAATCAGCAAAGTTTTGAGCATATTTAAAATAGATCCAGGTAAATCATTACTCAGCATTATTAAAAATCTGGCAGGCACAGGTAAAAAAGGAAAATTCTCTAAAATAAATACAGAAGCTATAAAATATTTGGGAGTGTGTGAATCTAACAATAAAACTCTCTTTGAAGAAGTACAGGCTTAAATAATTAGAGAAACATAGGTTGAGCTAATGTAATACTCCATGTTGTATTGATCAAACTCCCAAAAGAATATTCTGTAGCGTTAGAAGGAATAACAAAATTCCCATGGAGGAATGAAAGGTCAAGAATCTTAAATTTAATAATGAAGAAAGGAGGCCTAACTGTACCAGATCTCAAACTATGCTACAAAGTAGTGATAATCAGAGCAATTTGGCACTGATTCCCCTAAACAGAGCTTGAAAAGTGAAACAAATTAAGTAGACAACATACAGAATCAAACAGTAATGTAGGGTCTGATAAACCCAATGACTCTACTTATACTATGTGACAGGGCCTGTTGGGAAAACTGTATAGCAGTCTGGAAGAAATTAGTTTAGACTAAGACTTCACCACATACACCAAGAGAAACTCCAAATGGATATATGATCTGGACATGGAAGGCCATAAATATAAATAAATTAGAGGAACAAAAAAGAAATTACCTTTGAGATACATGGATGTGGAAATAATTCATAGCTAAAGTGATAGAAAAGATTACAGAAGACAAACTGGATAATTTAGAGTATAGAAAATTAATACATTCTAAATTCTTAAGATTAATTTCTTGAAATATCTCAGCACAATCTCCTTCAATTATTTCTTTGTGGCAAGAATATTTGACATAGGAATGCCAAAGGATCAGCTTTGCTGGGGACTTCCAAAGTTATCCAGTACAATGAGTACCTGACCAAGTATACTGTCTATACCTTTCCCTGCAATTTGCCACAATTGCTGAAGCTATATTTCTCCTTGGATTAGCCTCTACTTCCTGTTTATTTAATACAAGTCAAGAGTATTTATTGAGTTCTCCCTCCATGCCCAGCACCGAGCCAAGTACTAATGGAAAAATGTGGGCCACCCAGAACCTGCTCCATATGCTCATCTGGGTCAACTATTTACACCTCAGCATCACACCTTTCTCAACTTAGTATTGATCCATCAGCTCTGACCCACCCCTCACATTATCATACAATTACAGCTAAGGGAGATGTAATTCTGTGAATTTCAGAAAAAAAATTTTCATTCCCTGTCTCATTTGATCTTCACACACAACCCCATGACATGGGTAAAACTTATACGATTCAGAAAGCAGCATACTACAGTGGGAAGCATTTACTATATTTGCTGTAGACTCAAATACAACATTTGCTAAACATTACCTTGTGACATTTAAAATCAATTTGCGATTTTTACTTTTCATGTAGCAAGTATTTTTTTTAAATTTTATTTTATTATTTTTTATATGTTTAGTTTCCAGCATTGATTTCCACAGGAGTTTGAATTACAAATTTTCTCCCCATTTCCACCCCCCCCTACTCCAAGATGGCATACACTCTAGTTGCCCTGTTCCCCACTCAGCCTCCCCTCCAGTCGCCCCACTCCCCTCCCCTCCCCCTTTCCCTTCCTTTCTTGTAGGGCAAGACAAATCTCTACGCCCCATTGCCTGTGCATCTTATTTTCTAGTTGCATGAAAAAAAAAAAACTTTTTACTTTCGAACATCTATTTTTTAAAACCTTGAGTTCCAAATTTTCTCCCCCCTTCCTTCCCATCCACTTTCTCTAAGAAGTCAAGCAATTCAACATAGACCACATGCATATCATTATGTATAACCCTTCCACAATACTCGTTGTGAACGACTAACTATATTTTGCTTCTTCCTAACCAATCCCCCTTTATTGAATTTTCTCCCTTAACCCTGTCCCTTTTAGAAACTGTTGGTTTTTGATTAGCTTCATCCCCATCTGCCCTCTCTTCTATCATCCCCCCTTTTTTATCTTCTTCCTCCTTCTTTCCTGTGGGGTAAGCTACACAACTGAGTATGTATGGTATTCCCTCTT
>CM053627.1:7234840-7272837 GCA_028646595.1 Phalanger gymnotis | reverse complement strand
CTCTCTCTCTCTCTCTCTCTCTCTCTCTCTCTCTCTCTATATATATATATATATATATATATATACATACACATATATATACACACACATATATATACATATGTACATACACATACATGTACATATACATAAACATATATATATACATACATATATATAAATATATATATACACACATACACACATGCGTATTCCCTTCAGCTACCCTAATACAGAATAACCCAAGATCTAGCAGCTTCTACACTAAGAGATCGAAGGGCTTGGAATACGATATTCCAGAGGTCAATGGAGCTAGGATTAAAACCAAGAAATCACCTACCAGCAAAACCGAGTATCATGCTCCAAGGCAAAATATGGATTTTCAGTAAAATAGAGGACACTCAAGCTTTCTCAGTTAAAAGACCAGAACTGAATGGAATATTTGACCAGTTCATGTTTTTCTTGGAGGTTTTTGTTGTAGGCTCTATGACTTTGTTAACTTCTTCTGACTGTATGTTTTGGTCTTCTTTGTCCCCAAAGAAGGATTCCAGAGTCTGAGACTGAATCTGGGTGTGTTTTCTCTGCCTGGCCATGTTCCCAGCCAACTTACTTAACCCTTGAGTTTTTCAGCAGGGTATGACTGCTTGTAGACTGAAGAGTTCTATGTTCCATGCTTGGGCGGATGCACTGCCTCACCAGCACTCCTCCTTCCCCAAGAACCCCCTATCCGGACTGGGCTTAGAGCTTCAGCAGGCTCTTCACTACTGCTCTGATCAGCCTCTTAATTCCTCCCACCAGGTGGGCCTGGGGCAAGAAGCAACTGCAGCTGTAGTTCTAAAGCTGCCCCACCTCCGCTGCCCCAGAGGCGGTGGCCGAACCACAAACTCAGTCCCCGCAGCTTTTCCCACTGACCTTCTCTGTTGTCTTTGCTGTTTGTGGGTTGAGAAGTCTGTATCTGCTACAGCTCACTGATTCAGCACGCTAAGTCATGCTCCGCCCGGCTCCGAATCTCCTTGGTCTGCGCCGCTTACAGTGGACTCTGCTCAGCTCAGCTCTGGTCCCCTCAGCTCCCAGCTCCATGCGGGATAGACCTTACCCAGAGACCATCCAGGCTGTTCCGGGCTGGAGCCCTGCTTCCCTCTGCCACTTTGTGGGTTCTGCAGTTCTAGAGTTGGTTCAGAGCCATTTTCTATAGGTTTTTGGAGGGACTTGGTGCAGAGCTCACACCAGTCCCTGCTTTCCAGCCGCCATATTCCATGTAGCAAGTATTTTAATTGATCTGTTCTACTTATTAACCCCACATTAAGTGAATTAAAAAAATAAAATAAAACTCTCATTGCATAGATACATAGTCCAGGCAAAAATAATTTTTACACTCATCATGTCTGAAAAGTATGAATCCTTCTGCTTTTTGTGTTCATGACCTCTCTGTGGCAGGAGGCAAGATAAATATTTCATCTTTTTTCTTTTGGACTTGTGTTTCATCATTGTGTTGACGAGTGTCCCAAAAGCCTTTCAAAGTTTTTCCTTCATGATCTTACTACATTATATGAAGCCTTCTCCTAATTCTGTTCACTTCACTCTGCATTAGTCCATAGAGGACTTCCCACTTGCCTTTGAAATTGTTCATTTCATCATTTCTTATGGAAATCTTATTCCATTACATTCACATATCACTACTTGTTTATCTGTTCCCAGGGGTAGGTGCCGGTACAAGCAGACTCCACTCCAGCATTGGCCATTCCATACTAAGAGGACATCCTCTTAATTTCCAATTTGGGGCCACCATGGAAAGGACTGCTCTAAAGATTTTTGTAAATATCACCTGTTTTCCTCTTTAATTTCTTTGGAATATGGGCCTGGTAACGGTATAGATGGTTCAAGAGGTCTGCACAATTTGGTAACTTTCTGTATATGTGTGTCATTAAGCAAAATTGTCTCCTTAGCATGGCTTTTGTTTACTTTGAGTGCAAGTACTTTCAGCTGTTAAGTGCTAAGCCCCAGGCCCAAAGCCCTATCAGGTGTAAAACCTGTGTGGGTGTAGATTGATTACTTAAGAAGGGCCAACACGGGAACCAATGGTCTCTGGTCCTTGAGGTAGGGCTTGAGAATGCCAGAAGCTCGGCTGTGGGAAAGGTGAGCCAAGAGACAACTACAGCGGAAACAGAAGCTGTGGAAGCAGGAAGCTGTGGAAGCAGGAAGCTTCGGAAGCAGAGCTGACCTGTGTGTAGACCCAGGAGTGGGAGCAAAGACTTGAGGCCAGTAAAAATGATTTGGCCAGACACTATCTTGTTTTTCTGTGGCCTCCTGTTTACTCTTGTGAGGTGGGATTTCTGGGCCTGGAGTCTTTTTGTCAAGATGTTGGAATGGGGAGGCTGGTTTACGGATCTGCTGTGGTGGGGTCTAAATAAATTTTTTGTTGTTTTCCACTTAGAGAATCTCTCGTACCTTGCGATTTCAAACCATTCAAACATATACATGATTATATTTGAGATTATAAATTCGGCCTTCCTACTACAGGCCCCAAGGACACGCAAGTAGCAGAATGTATATTCGAATTCGGATCTCCTGTCTCTCAATTTACCTCTCTTTCTCTTATTCCATGTCACAATAAAAATGATTGATTTGTGTGTCATAATAATATGTTGTCTACATTATGATAATATATTGTAGAATACATTGTTTATGTGTTACTAGATGTATTGATGACTGTTCACACCCCCACCCCACTTTCTCACGTTCTCTGTCTCTCTCTCTGTCTCTCTCTCTGTCTCTGTCTCTCTCTCTTTCTCTCTCTCTCTCTCTCTCTCTCTCTCTCTCTCTCTCTCTCTCTCGCACACACACACACACACAAACACACAAACATGCTCCTGCAGTGTGATGACTGTCCAACCTCTGTGCTATCACATGGTCCAAAAATGTCACTTAACGGTCCTTCAGGAGTAGGTGGAAGAACCATGAAGAGAATTTGTTAGGAAATATCACTTGGAAAATGTTTGTCCAATGAGTTAAAGAGAGGAGCCCTTGGGAATAATGACCACCCAGTACCTTCCTGAATGGAGAGGACTCCCCATCAGTTTCCATGAGTCAAAGAGCCTAGTGCAGCTGTCCAGGGGATGGCCTCAGTCCCCAGCTGCCTGATTGGATAGTACAGATCAGGCTTCATCACTAGTGCTGGGCAGGTCTCTCTGGTAGAACCTCAGATCACACTTCACCTGCTTTAGGAGACTTTCCTCTGGCCCCCAGCTATTAATTCTTCCTCTTTCCCATTACCTTCCATCCATTGCATACATCTTGAACGTGCCTCATTATTTGCACACTGTATTTTCCCATTACAATGTCTGATTCTAAAGGGCAGGAATAGTTTTTGCTGTGTGTACCAGAGACCAGCACAGTGTCTTTCATGTAGGAAGAAGTTCATAATGTCCTGTCACTTAGTGCCTCAGTGTCTGAAACAGATATCAAAGTCTAAGACTAAAGGAGGAACTGCTAACTGTTTAGATGGAGGGAGTTCCCATCACAAAGAAGTCTCTAATAGTGATAAAAAACAACAACCAAGAGACCTTTCATCAGGATCATGGGATGATACGAAGTTCTTTGGTCAATCTTTTGCCTCTGGCCAGGAGGTGGATGCCACCAGCTCCCAGGTCTCATTTAGCCGAAGTCTGGGGTGGAGTGTACTTGGGCCAGGGGATGGGACCTGAGTCAGGAGGCCAAGGTTGGAAAATTACCACCTTGGGCAAATCTTTTCAACTATCTCAGCCTCAGTTTCCACTTGTAGCGTGAGACCTTCTACCCAGCCTTATATTCCCAAATTCCATGTCTTTTAAATACCAATATTCTTCTAGCAATATTGTTTAGGTGCAAGCCATGGAACCCTGGGGATGCCAAACAACTGAGACTATCAGTCACGTAAAGGGAAATGGTAAGAAGCATGGTGATGGAAAAAAGGCTGCCACAGATGTGCTCGATCAGAGTAGGGGAGTTTGAATCTTGGCTTCAGAACTTAATCACCAGAAGATTTTGTGCTCCCTCCATCTAGTTTCTTACTGTCTGCAGCTGTGAAATAAAGAGGGTGGTTTGGATGGCTTCTGAGTCTTCTTATAGGTCTAGGTCTACAACCCTAACATTCCACCCTTGTACAGCTTCTGTTTCTACTGAAGAATTGAACACTGGAATCAGTGTTAAAGAGATTAAAAAGGGGTAGTCAGTCACACAGCAAAGGTCACAGAGCTAAATGGACAACTCATGTGTTCCACTTGTACCTGTATTGTGCTGAGATATTAGGAGGAAGGCTTTTAGGACACTGAGTGATTCAAGCTGTTGATTACTGATTGGAGCACTTTGACAATAATCCAGAAGAATGAGAAGGGTCGGATGAGTCTTAGAAGGAGGTGGACCTTTGGAAGGAGTGAGGAGGACTCACATCAATGAGGCTGCAGGTGCATCTAAGTAGCAATATATCACTTCTTAGTGGCCCTATTAGGCTGAAAACTCCATCGGGACTGTTGTTATTCCACAAACATACATTGATGTATCAATCAGTGTCTTAATGGTTATCAAAAGAAGCCAAAACAATGCACATGAAAGCAAAACAAAGTCACAAAAATGAGCCTCCAGGAAAAATAATTAGTAGGGATTTATTCGTATATTTAGTTTTGAATTGATCAATATAATAACTTGTTACTTTGCTACAAACCCTGCTTGTGGGTGACTGATGACATTCTGATCCATTTGTACTAGCAGAGCACCACATGGCCTTTTTCTTTGTTTGGCCTGATCTATCTTGGTATTGCAATGCATAAACAATCCATTTCCTTTGAGAGACTGTAGTAGGAACGCCAAATTTATGATCTCAAAAAGGATCATATAAATATCTGAATGGTTTGAAATCGTTGGGTATACAGAATTGTCCAAGCAGAAGGCATCAAAAAATTTATTCGGGGCCCAGAGCAACAAATTAGCTAACCAACCTCCCCATTCCAGTACTGTGAACACAAGCCTCCAGGCGCAGTAGGCCCGCCTCACAAGAGTAGCCAGGAGGCCACAGAAAAATAAGATGACATAAATCATATTCACCAGCCTCAAGACCTTGCTCAAACTCCTGGGTCCACACAGGTGTTGGCTCTGCTTTGGATTTTTTTTTTCCAGATGTAGTTTCTCACCTCTCCTCGAAGCCAAGCCTCTGGCATTCTCAAGTTCCACCTCAACGACTAGAGACCAGAGTCCAGAGACCCCCTGGTTCCTGAGTTGGCCCCTCTTAAGTAATTAATCCACACCCACATGAGTTTCACACCTGATAGGGCTTTGGGCCTGGGGCTTAGCATTTAACAGGTGAAAGTACTTTCACCGTAAACAAAAGCCAAACTCCTCAAGGGCACCAGTTAAACTAAGCCCATTGTGCCTTACTGGCACAGAGACACAGTCTAATTAATTCCCAACATTATCAAGGTGAGCAGCAGCCCATTTTAGCACATGTGCCCACCTTACTGTGTCCAAAGGGATTGCATGAATCTTGAGCCCATGAGGCCATGTATTATTATTGGAAGAGCTCAACCAGCAGTGTTTTGCAAAGAAATGGAAGGTGGAACTGGAGAGAAGGTGGTGGGTGTAGTAGGAAGGCCGAATTTATGATCTCAAATGTAATCATGTATATGTTTGAATGGTCTGAAATCGCAAGGTATGAGAGATTCTCTAAGGAGAAAACAACAAGAAATTTATTTAGGCCCCACCGCAGCAAAAACTTGAACCAGCCTCCCCATTCCAACATCTTGACAAAAAGACTCCAGGCCCAGAAAGCCCATCTCACTAGAGCAACCAGGAGGCCACAGAAAAACAAGATAGTATTTAGCCAAATCATTTTCACTGGCCTCACGTTCCTACTCGCACTCGGGTAAGCCCTGCTTCCGCAGCTTCTGGCTTCCGCAGTTGTCTCCCGGCTCACCCCTCCTCGCAGCCGAGCTTCCGGCGTTCTCAAGCCCCGCCTCAATGACCAGAGACCATTGGTTCCCGAGCTGGCCCCTCCTAAGTCACCAATCCTCACCCACACAGGTTTCACACCTGACAGGGCCCTGGGCCTGGGGCTTAGCACTTAACAGCTGAAAGTACTTCCACTCAAAAGAAACAAAAGCCATGCTAATGAGACAATTTTGCTTAACAACACAGGGGGGAATGCATTACCCTTTATAATAAGTGATTAACAGTCACAACTCATTAGGAAAGCATACAAAAGGGATGCTCTACATGTTTCTAGTCTTAAAAAATTATTCTAAGTGGATAAATGAACCATACAGTTGTTCTAAACAAATGATTGGAAGCTAGAATCTTAAAGAATGTGGATGGAGAATCAGCCCTGCACTTATGTTCTAGATTTTGTATCTTGAGAGCATTGTGTTTTGAGAGGGAATAGGGAGGGCTAACAGTCAGAACACCTGGCTTCTCCCCTACCTTAGCTGCAAACTAGATGTGTAACCCCAGAAAAGTTCTTAGAATCACAGAATCTGAGAGTTGGAGAAGACCTCAGTGGTCAGTGAGTCAAACTTGTACCTGGAACAAGCTCCCAGGTTGTATTTATACAACATTCCAGGCTCTGCTCATCCAGGTCGATTTGGAAAGTCCCAGTGAATGGGAACTCACTTCTACCTGAGTCAGGCCATTCCTGCTGAATAGTTCCAATTGTTAGGAGGTTTTCTCTGACCCTGACCTAAATGATGTAATTCCCTCTGTCATAATTGTTTTTAATTCTATACCTTGAGGCCAAGCTGAGTGTAGCTGATCTCTCCTGCATGTTAAATGCTAAGTCAGCTACCCAGCCCCTCCTCTAAAACTCATCTTCAGCACAAACATTTCCCCCTCATTGCACTTCCATTTCTTCAGCTGTAATATGAGGTGGTTGGACTAAATGGCCCTCTTCTAGATCTCAAGCTATTTGCTCCTACTTCAATAAACAAAAAAAAAATAAGGTTGAGATCTTCTTTATCAAAAATTGATTACAAAATGAGATGTCTGCATGAAGGGACATATGTGTATTTGTGTGCCTGGGTGTGCATGTAATTCATATGGGTATATTTTCTGAAACCATAGAGAGAAAAAAAACTAAAATTCCATTTATTTTCTAAAGTGTGGCTCAATGAGACTTAGGTTTGGTGGCTTTCTTCACCTTTCCTTTCTTACCAAAGCAATTCTGGAAACAAAACTTGAGGCATTTAACAGCAATTAGTACAACAGTCAATACAATAGCCAGGAGGAAAGCAATGACATCCAAGGAATGGTACTGGATCCAGTTGAGGTCATGGGCAGCAGCACGTAAATGTGAGGCCCCTTTGTTTCTCATCACAAATTCTATCCAGAACACAGCAAGATCAAGGGAGCTGATAGGCCGATCTTTGTGAAGAGCTGACAGATGCTTGATGTTTTCCTTGTAGCTAAAAATATTAAAAATGTAGATTAATATGCAAAACCTCCAAAGATAGAGAACTATGACCTCTTTGGTTTGCTGCAGAGGTAGTCAAGCTACACAGAAGCCAAGACCTTCTTTTCTTGATGTTTTCTATATCTTTCTCAGTGTTATTAGGTCACTCCATAAGAAGTTAGGTTCATAGATTGCAGAATTATAGAATCATGGGTTTACAGAGCTGGAAGGACCTCAGATGTTAACTGATCAATCCTACTTCCAAAGCATAAATCTCTTCTAAGAAAGTTTCAAGAAGTAATCATTCAATCTCCACTTGAAGACCTCCAGGGATGGTGGATTCACATTTTCATGGAGGTGGACCATTTCCAAAAGGAAGAACTAAAATCATAGGTCAATTTCAGAATTTATGTCTTTGATGAATTAATTAAGTGATGAATTTACAGATGGGTAGAAGACACCAACATAGCAAAAGAGTAGCTACAGAGACAATATATAAAGGAAGAGCCATCAGGAAGCCAAAAATTTATGGGTGCTTGAGCTGGAAGGAGTCTCTGGGGTTTATGAAGTTCGATTCCCTCATTTGACAAAAGAGCAAACTAAAGATCAGAGAGCAGAAATGCCTAGTCTATGGTAAGAGTGAGAGACATGATTCAAACACAAGCCTTGAGATTTCAGATTCCTGTTTTTCTCTCAGTACATCAAACAGGATTTCTTCAGAAGATCTTCTCACACAAAGAACTGGAGGCAATGGGTTTATGCATTACAAGATTGACTGAGTTTAAGAAAATATCAGACACAACTAGGTAAGTGATGCCAAAGAGATTAAAGACAGTGTCAGAGAATAGGATTTGAATTTCTGAGCTACAGCTTAGGAGCTAGGAATGATACACTTGACCTTGGATGGAATGCCTCTAACAAAGCCAAAAAAATTGGCTGAAGATTTGTGAATTTGATCCAGAGGGCATTAAAGGGAAAATAGTGAGGGAGGAAGAAAATTATCTGCATATATCCACGGAGCCAGATGGCACAGAATTTAGTAGGTTTTGCATAAGAAGAAAAATTATTATGGAGAAGCCCACATGGAAATGTGCAGTTCTATTAATTAATGAGATGTGACTTGGGACTAGAATATATCAGTGGAAGGAAATAACTTGTCCAAATGCAGCAGAGTAGATAAAAAGAGGATGAAATGACAATGTATATTCAATTCAATTTAGTTCAACAAGAATTTATTGAGTGTATATCAAGAAATTGACTCTTGTGAGGAAATGTATAAATTGAGGTGGTTAAACATGGTGGAGAGAGTTTGGAGAGGATTGATGGAGGAAGAGACAGAGGAATGGTAGTGGAAGAAGTAAACAGCAGACTGCATGACCAGAGGGAAGAATGATGGTTCCTGAAGTGAATCACAAAGGTACTGTAGTGGCAGTATGGTAGAGTAATGGTGCACTTCAGGTAGTCAAATATCTTCTAGAAGGGTCTTCCTGCATAAAGCAAAAAGGTGGAGCCACTCCTCCATTGCCTTGCTTGCCTTTCAAGATATGTAGTAAATTTCAGGAAGAACCATTCTCTTGGATCTGAATCTGATTACTGACAGGGAGCTTATTGTTGAAATAAACATAACAGGAAACTTGGAGGAAAAGTGAACATTTCATTACAGTGTCTGTGATAGAGGAGGAAATGTCAGAAAACTTCCTGGTGACCAAGATTTTTAGAGAATGAATTTCAGAATTGAAGAAAAGAATGTCTAGGATGCTATCACTTAAAATTCTACAAAGAAAATCAGCTCAAGAGGGAGAGGAAACTGAAAATAATGAACCAATTTTTTTCTTATTTCAGTGAAGAAGAATAAAAGGTGACTTCTCTGAAGATCTTAATGTGGCTACATGGGGAGCTCATCAACTAACTCAGCTCAGTCAATCAAGAAGTGATTGCACTAGGCATTAGGTGAGAAGAAAACTAAAGGTGACCAAACCCTGGATAAATCATGGCAGCACCCTAAAGGCTGCAATAAAAGCAGGTTGTTGGTTAACTCAATTTGGTTTGGACACCAAAAAAGGTCTTTTAAAACTGTATTTGGTCAATGAACAATCAAAGAAGATACAAGATCAATGAGAGGGTAGAAGAAATATGACTAGACCATAGTTCGTGTACATGTGTTACAGACTGCAAGCTTGCTATCTAGCACTCAAGGATGTGACGTGGTGGTCAGAAAGATTGGAAGAGGCTGCCTTGGTCCAAGCTGAGTTTCTGTAATGAGGATTCCTGGGCAGACTGGATCAGGAGTCCTGTGCTCAGGCTGGCTACTTAGTTTATGTATGACAATAATGACGCTAAGCACATACAGAGTATGATGATCAGGAATGAACTTGACTGTGAATTAGCTGATAGAATTGGGAATCATTTAGCCTAGAGAAGGGAACATTTTAGGGGACCCATGACAGCTGCCTTCAAGGTGTGAGGGACTGTCACATGGAAGGGAGAAGAGACTTGTCTTGCCTGGTGCCTGAAGGTGGAAGTAGGAGCAGGGAAGGAAGACATACAGAAGCAGATTTCCAGTTTTCCTTTACAGCCATCTCAAGTTGCAAGATGGAATTTCAAGGAGGTCATCAAGTCCCAAGTATCTGAGATTTTACCACGTGTCTTATTAGGAAGTCACAAAGGGCATTCCTACTCAGACATCTTTGTTTTGAAAACTTGTACTTGGTTGTGTGAGAGAGAAGTCATTGAAAAGTGACAGCAATGTACAATAAGAGCTCCCATAAGCTGTTAATTTAAAATATAATCAAAACGAATGATTCTTTGCCAATTTATCTTATTACTAATCTGAATTTACATAAATTGTTTGCTCTTAGATGGGGCAGAGCTGAATTATGGGTGTCTGTAGAGAATGGCCATGCAATCCTAACTTGATTTCTTACCTTTTATCATTGATAACCTTCTTCAATGTCTTGCTGAGATCATCCGATGTCATTTCAAGGATATTCAGGGTCACTCCTGCCCCTCTTGACTCCATGCGTTTAGCATTGTCCATCTGCTCTCCAGACAAAGGCATCAACACCATTGGCACTCCATTACACAGCCCTTCATAGATCCCATGAGAGCCAGCATGAGTGATGAATGCCCGGGTCTTTGGGTGGGCTTAGGAAGGAAAATAAAGAAAGAATTCCTCTGGATGACTTGATAATCTACTAATGCAGAAAACAGGAGATTTCACCATCTTAGGGCACTAGAAATAGCTACTGTTACTATTATTTATTGTGGGCAATCAGAGTATTTTTTTATAAAATATACTTCATTGGTCAAGCATTAGAAAACACTAGTAGACTTGGCCTCTATGATGTTATAATACAAGTTCTGTTATCTGTCCATTTACACACCCTATGGCAGGCTTTGGTTTTTGTTGTTCAGTTGGGCAGTCAGGTCTGACTCTTTGTGGCCTCATTTGGGGTTTTCTTGGTAGAGATACTGGAGTGGTTTGCCATTTCCTTCTCCAGCTCTTTTTACAAATGTGGAAAATAAGGAAAACATGGGTGAGTGACTTTCCCAGGATCACACAGCTAGTAGTAATTGACGTCAGATTTAAACCCAGGTCTTCTTGACTCCAGGATCAGTGCTCTATCTATTGCATCACATAGATGCCCAAGTCTGTGATTCTTGAACAGGCTGACCACACCATGGACAGTGGTGAAAATGATTCTGAGTTTTAAAACTTGCCTTCCCAGAATCCTCCTTTGATGACTGATGACTTTTAGCTACCATTTAGACCCTCCCTACCACTCCATAGTGCCTTTAGGGAAAAACAATGATTTTACTACAACTAATTTACTTAAAAGCCATAGTTGTAAAGGTAATGCCCCTATGTATCAGCTGGGCCAATAAATACTGGTTTGTGTCATTTTGATGTCAAAACAGCAATGCTTTCTTTTTATTACAAATTTGGGCAATTAGTCTTTATGTTAAGTGATTTCAGGAAAATTCACCTTGAGCCATTAATTCCCAACTGTTGTCTTTTTTCTGTTTTCATATCTATGTATCCAGAAAGGAATGATGAAAGCCAACTATTGGTTCCCTTATCTGACCCTCTCCACAGCCCATACCCATGGTCAGAGCTCCCAGAGGTCCAGAGCTGAAAAATTTGGAGAATCTTGGAGTTAGTCCATCTAGTCCAACCTATTACCACTGACACCTATACCTTTTTTGCTGGAAGTAAGTCTGTGAATTTCCATGGACTCCAAGCTCGAGTCAACCAAAAGCTAGTGAAAATTTGCAGTGCATTACTAAACCCTGCCCTTGTCAGACCATGTATGGAACATCGTGCTCTGTGCACGATGCCACATTTTAGAATGAACATCGATAAGCTGGAAAGCATCCAGAATAAGGTGACCTGGATGGTGAATATCTTGAAATCCATGCTATATAAGGAATGATGCTGGAAATGGGGGAGTTGAACCTGGAGAAAGGAATGCTTCAAGGAGTATATGAGACCTGTATTCAAATATGTGAAGGATGGCCATCAATCAGTGTAATTAATACTTATTGCTTGGCCCAGAAGGCTAAATCAGGAACTGTGCAGAAACACAATTCAGCCTTGATGTCAGGAAAAAAACTCAATAACAATGAGAATCTCCCAAACCTAAGTGGAATGAATGCCTTGGGAAATTGTGGGTACCTCTTCACTGCAGGTCTTCAGTCAAACAAAAAAAATGATCTCTTGCAAGGGACAAGAATCATCAAAGGATACCTAGAGGTCCCGATTGAATTAACTGGCCTTGAGGGTTCTTTCCCAGCCCTAAAGATAACTATAATTATGAGTGTACCTTATCAATTAAAAACCATTAGAGAAAACTGAACGGGGATAAAAAGGAATGCTTTTTTTCTCAGCAGTGCATGGCACACACTCAGAAAATGACCATGTACTAGGGCATGAAAACTTCACATTCCAGTGCAGAAAGGCAGAAGTAGTCAAAGCACACTTTTCACATCATGATGAATAAAAATTACTTGTAACAAAGACCTAGGGAAAAATAAGTTAAAATTAATTGTAAACAACATAATCTACTTCTAAAGAATGAGTGGGCCAAAGAACAAATCATAGAAACAATTAATAGCTTCATTCAATAGAATGACAATAATGAGAAAGCATACCAATACTTATGGGATCCGGCAAAAGCAGGCCTTAGGGGAAGTGTTATATCCCTAAATGCTTCTTGAATAAAATAGAGAAAAAAGGAGATAAATGAATTGGCCATGTAACTGAAAAAGCTAGAAAAAGAACAAATTGAAAATCCCCAATTAAATACCAAATTAGAAATACTGAAAATCAAAGGAGAGATTAATACAATTGAAATTAAGAAAACTATTGAATTAATAAATAAAACAAAGAGCTGGTTCCATAAAAAAATAAAATTGATAAACCTTTGGTCAATTTGAGTAAAAAGAGAAGAAAACCAAATTACAAGTATCAAAAATGAAAAGGCTGAATTCAAGTACAGTGAACAGGAAATTAAAACAATAATTAGGAACTATTTGCCCAATTGTATGCACATAAATTTGACAACCTTAGGGATATAGATGAATATCTACAAAACCATAAATTGCCCTGGTTAACAGAGGAGGAAATAAAATGCCTAATTCTCCCAATCTCAGAAAAAGAAATTGAGCAAGCCATCAATGGACTCCCTAGGAAAAAATCTCCAAGGCCATATGGTTTTACATGTGAATTTTATCAAACATTTAAAGAACAAATAATTCCTATACTTTATAGACTATTTAGGAAAATATGTGAAGAAGGAGTCCTACACAATTCTTTTTATGACACAAATATGGTACTAATACCCAAACTAGGAAGAGTCAAAACAGAGAAAGGAAATTATAGACCATTTTCCCTAATTAATATTGATGCAAAAAAAAATTAAATACAACATTAGCAAAAAGATTGCAACAATGTATCAGGAGAATAATGCATTATGATCAGGTAGGATTTTTCCCAGGAATGAAAGGCTGGTTCAGCATCAGGAAAACTATCAGCATAATTGATCACATCAAAAACAAAACTAGCAGAAACCATATGATCATCTTAATAGATGCAGAAAAATGCTTTGACAATATACAATACCCATTCCTATTAAAAACACTGGAATCCATAGGAATAAATGGAGCCTTGCTTACAATAATAACTGGCATCTACCTAAAATCATCGACAGGAATTATTTGTAATGGGGATAAGCTAGATTCATTCCCAATAAGATCAGGGGTGAAACAGGGATGTCCATTATCACCCCCACTATTCAATTTGGTACTAGAAACATTAGCTATAGCAATAAGAGAAGAAAAGGAAAGTGGAGGAATTAGAATAGGCAAAGAAGAAACTAAATTATCCTTTTTAAAATGAAAAACTACTTGAAATAATGAACAACTTTGGCAAAGCTGCAGGATATGAAATAAACCCATATAAATCCTTGGCATTCCTATACATTGCTAACAAAGGCCAACAGCAAGAGATAGAAAGAGAAATTCCATTCAAAGTTACTGTCGACACCATAAAATATTTGGGAGTTTATTTGCCATGAAAAACCAAGAGCCTATATGAACATAATTATGAAACACTTTTCAAGTGAATAAGTCAGATCCAAATAAATGGAAAAAAAGAACAGCTGCTCATGGTTAGGCTGAGCTAATGTAATAAAAATGACAATTTTACCTAAATTAATTGATTTATTTAGTGACATACCAATCAAACTATCAAAAAAAAATATTTTACAGAGCTGGATACAAGAAATACTAGGGAATGTTGCCTAGCCATACCAGATATTAAACTGTACTATAAAGCAGCAGTCATCAAAATACCTGGTACTGGCTAAGAAACAAAGTGGTGGAAAAATCGAATAAGATAGTTACACAAGATGCAGTACTCAACGACTATAGCAACCCACAAACACCAAAGACAACAGAGAAGGTTATTGGGAAAAGCTGCTGGGGACAGTGTGTTTGTGGTTCAGCCACCGCCCCGGGGGCAGGGGAGGTGGGGCAGCTTCAGAACGACAGCTGCAATTGCTTCAGGCCCTAGGCCCGCCTGGTGGGAGGAATTAAGTGGCAGATCAGAGCAAGAGTACAGAGCCTGGTGAAGATCTAAGTACAGTCATGGTTGGGGGTTCTTGGGGAAGGAGGAGTGCTGTTGTAGCAGAGCTGGTGCATCCCTCCAAGCATGCAACATAGAACTCTTTACTCTACAAGCAGTCATACCCCTCTGAAAAACTCAAGGGTCAAGGAACCCAAGGTTCTGGTGACTAAGTGCTGAAGCCAAGATTCAAACGACTATAGCAATTTACTCTTTGATAAACTCAAAGAATCCAGCTTATGGGCTAAAAATTGACTATTTGAAAAAAGTACTGGGCAAATTGGAAAATGGTAGGGTAAAAACTGGGCATACACAAATATCTTTTTTTTATTTAATTTATTCAATATATTTAGTTATCAGCATTGATTTTCACAAGTTTGAATTACAAATTTTCTCCCCGTTTCTACCCTCCCGCCCACTCCAAGATGGCATACATTCTGGTTGCCCCGTTCCCATGTCAGCCCTCCCTTCTGTCACCCCACTTCCCCTCCCATACCCCTTTCCCTTCTTCTCTTGTAGGGCAAGATAAATTTCTACACCCCATTACCTGTGTATCTCAATATTTTTTTTTCATGGTTTTCTCGCATCCTTCTCATTTCTCTTCCCAGTTTTTCCTCTACTTCTCTAACTTGCTTTTACAAATCCTTTTTGAGCTCTTCCATGGCCTCAGACCAGTTCATGTTTTTCTTGGAGGCTTTTGTTGTAGGCTCTTTGACTTTATTGACTTCTTCTGTATGCTTTGGTCTTCTTTGTCACCAAAGAAAGATTCCAAGGTCTGAGACTGAATCTGAGTGCGTTTTCGCTGCCTGGCCATATTCCCAGCAAACTTACTTGACCCTTGAGTTTTTCAGCACAGTATGACTGCTTGTAGTGGAAAGAATACTTTGTTCTGAGTTTGAGGGGATGTGCTGTTGATTTCAGAGCAACTTCTATACAGCCAGCTCTGCCACACCAACACTCCTCCTTCCTCAAGAACCACCAACCTGGACTTGATGAAAATCTTAAGCAGGCTCTTCACTCTTGCTCTGATCCGCCACTTAATTCCTCCCACCAGGTGGGCCTGGGGGTGGAAATAACTGCAGCTGTAGTTCTGTAGCTGCACCTCCCCCGCTGCCCCCAGGGCAGTGGCCGAACTGCAAACTCTTTTCACTCTGTCCCCCGCAGCTTTTCCCACTAACCTTCTCTGTTGTCTTTGGTGTTTGTGCGTTGAGAAGTCTGGTAACTGCCACAGTTCACTGGGTCAGGGTGCCAGGGCTTGTTCCAGCTGGCTCCTGGTTTGGTTGGTCCTGCCGCCGCTGGCGGTGGGCTCCATTCCTCTCTGCTCCATGTGCAATAGACCTCATCCAGTGACCATCCAGGCTGTCCTGGGCTGGATCCCTGCTTCCCTCTGCTATTTTGTGGGTTCTGTACTTCTAGAATTTGTTCAGAGCCATGTTTTAAAGGTTTTTGGAGGGACCTGGCAGGGAGCTGACGCCAGTCCCTGCTTTCCAGCGGCCATCTTGGCTCTGCCTCCATACACCAATATCTTACACCATATATCAAAATAAAGTCAAAAGAGGTTCGTGATTTAGGAATAAAGGCTGATACTCTAAGCAATTTTGGAAAGCAAGGAATAGTTTACCTATCAGATTTATGGAATAGTAAAGAATTCATGACACAACAAGAGATAGAGAGCATTATAAAATGCAAAATGGATAATTTTGACTATGTTAAATTGCAATGATTTTGCATAAAAAAGCCAGTACAACAAATATTAGGAGGGAAGCAGAAAACTGGGAGAAAATCTTTACAACCAGGGTCTCTGATTAAGGCCTCGTCTCTAAAATATACAGGGAACTGAGCCAAATTTATAAGAATAAAATCATTTGCCAATTGAGAAATGGTCAAAGGATATGAACAGGCAGTTTTCGGAGGAAGAAATTATTAATATGTACAGACATAAGAAAACATGTTCGAAATCACTACTGATTACAGAAATGCAAATCAAAACAACTCTTAGGTACCAAATGTCTCCTGTCAGATTGGCTAAAATGGCAAAACAGGAAAATCATGAATGCTAGAGAAGATGTTGGAAAAATGGGCCATTTTTACGTTGCCGATGGAGTTATGAACTGATCCAGCCATTCTAGAGAGCAATTTGGAACTATGCCCAGAGGGCTATAAAAATGCTAATACCTTTTGACCCAACAATACCATTTCAAGTGTTATATCCCAAAGAGATCACACAAGTGGTAAAAGGACCCATATGTACAAAATTATTTATAGCGGCTCTTTTTGTAGTAGCAAAGAATTGGAAATCAAGGGGATGCCCATCAATTGGGGAATGGTTGAATAAATTGTCATGTATGAAAGCAATGGAATCCTATTTTGCTATAACATATGAGGATGATAAGGACTTCAAAACACGCTGGAAAAAGCTACATGATATAATGCTGAGTGAGCAGAGCAGAACCAGGAGAACATTACGCACAATCACAGATATCTGGATTCTGTGATGACTAACCCTGATAGACTTTGCTCTTCTCAGCAATACAAGGTGCAAAGACAAATCTAAAAGACTCACAAAGAAGAATGCTATCTACATCCAGTAAAAGAACTATGGAGTCTGAATGCAGATTGAGGCACATTTTATGCTCACCTTTTTTTTCCTTCTTTTTTTTCTCTTTTTTTTTGTTTTTGGGTTTTTTTTTGGGGGGGGGGTTCTGTTTCTTCTTTCTCCTGATTCATTCCATTGGTCATAATTCTTCTTTACAACTTGACTATATGACTAGATAAGTGAAGTGAAAAGTTATATGTAGAAGATATATTGGATTCCATGCTGTCTTGGGGAGGGGCGGGGGAAGAAAATCTGGAACTCAAAATTACGTGAACCGCAGCATTCTAAACCAAAAATAAAAATTTTAATTATTCAAAAAAAATCATTAGAGCTGGCTGCAGTTTTGTCTCCTGATGCTCACTTGAATATAGTCTACAGGCACCACTGTAACCACATTTTCACATTCATACTTCATCACTCCTACCCCTACCACACACTTGAGCACATACCAAGTAGATCATTCTGTGGAAGCCATTTCACAAGTTTGGTGTTCTTGGCTAGATTACTTGGTGGTGTTCCAGTGTGCCGCCACAATACCTTGGGAGAGCAAAAAGTAAAGAATTTGAGAAAAGCCCATGATGCAGTTTCAGCCTACTAGGAGAAGTATCATCCAATGAGGACTTGAGATCAATGAACAGAGCCTTCAGCCATTCTATTGAATGTGAAATACATGCTTTGTTTTAGGTCTATCTCTCATTTGTGCCTTTTGGGAAAAAAATGCCTTTTTGTAGCAAGAAATCAAATGCCTAGGTTCATTGGCTGGTTTCTGGATGAGTTAAGGTTACAATTGTTCCTTATTGAAAGGGTAATCCACGTCAAAGTGACATGAAGAAGGGTTGGGATAGAAAAATTTATGACCAAACCTTTCCCTGAACATTCTGGAATTTAGATGTGTTATAGCAACCACAGATTAATTTGTTCTACATTCCTTTAGCATGGATCCCTGACTCATTCTAGAAAACTATGTTTTTTGTTTTGTTTTATTTTTCCTCGGGATGAATGTCATTTCTAACTCACAAGAAAGAACTACAGTATATTTGCAGCCAGTGGACATGGGTGCAAACCAAGATTGCCACTTCTGATATCTGTGTAATCCTGGATGGACCTTTCTGGGGTTTTCTTATCAATAAAATAAGAGAGTTGAACTAGATGGGCTGCAAAACTGGAATGATGCCTTTGGGGGCAATATTTCGTCCTTAAATTGAATAGTCATAACACATAAATGGTCTAAAGTATTTGGAAAACGCAAGATAACATTTTGTAGGACTTGGTCGTGGGATGTAGTGGGTAGAGAGCACTGGATTTAGAGTCAGGAGAATTAAAGGCTAATCCTAGCTCTGTTATTTACTACCTCTGGGACAGTGGTCAAGTCCTTCATCTCTCTGAGCCTCAGTTTCTTCATTCGTAAAATGGTGGAGGGCTGGTTTTGGTGACCACTAAGATATCTTCCAGGTTCAAGTCTAGACATCTATGATGGTATTCAGATACTTGATCCACTAAACAGATGCCACAATGTCCAATCAAATATTTTTACTAAACAGTCAACTCTTTAGTCCTATTCGAAATATATATAAGAAAAACAAATATTCAATAAAAGATGCCTTGTTGTACTTTTAAAATCCAGTTGTAAGGAGGATATTGAAAGGAGCTTTGGCCAAATTCAGTGCAACTTGACTGGGAGGTGGAGGAAGACAATCTGTTAGTGAAACTCCAAACCCCATGTCCTAATAAAGACAATCCATTTGGTTTCGGGGGGCAGGGTTTATTAGGTTTCTCTAGAGACATAGAAGAGTAGCAGAGTGTTGTCCTTACTGTTTGAGGTATAGTGCCCAAGGCTTCAGCGATTTCCATGGCTTTGGTCATTGGGATATCTGAGACCAAAGAGCCCAAGGAGAAGACCACAACTCCATGTTCCCCAGAAGCATTCACATGGGTTTCAAATTCCTAAATTAAGAAAAAACATCTAATTTAGTGAATGTCATACAGTCTGTGCACAATATTATTCTCTGAGTCCAGAAAAAGCCTGGTACTGAAAAAGAAAGCAAAGCAACGTCGTTAAAGGAACAGCAGACTGAGAATGATGAAATCGTAGGCAGTAATACCCTGATAGATGCCAACCATTTCCCACAACATCTGAACAAATGCCCCACAAATCAGACATTCCCTTCTACCTTTTTGTTTGCTTTTTGTTAAGTTTTAAAATAAAGATGTTTTATCGATGCTCTCTCTTTCTTTTTTTAACATCATGGTACATCCGGTGCCATAGCCCAATATATGAAAAGTTGATGAGGTCCTCATAGGAAGATGAGGCAAACTTATATTAGTGTCAAGTTGTTATACTTTACAGTTTATCTTATCCTTACCACAAATCCATAAGGCTGATGAGTCCCCTTTTTTACATGAAAAACATCTGTCTCAGAGAAAGTAAGTGACTTGCCTAAAGCTACTCAGCTACTAAGTGAATAAAGTCCAGTCTCTGTTTCCAGGCAGACCCCACTCTGAATGTTCTGAATATTTCATAAGGGAGAATAACATGTGAGAGTATGCCAAATACCTGGATGATGACACACCTGTTAATCATGCCCTTGAGAATCAGTCTAATGTACTAGAGGCTTTTTGCCTTGAGAGGTCTGGGGATCAAGTGGGAGAAACATAAATAATAGGTATCTTCAAATATTGAAAGGAGGAGGATTTCTCTTGTTCTTGTTGCCTGAAGAAGCAAGGAATTCATAAAGAAGCACTTCATAAGCAGTCACCCCATGAGGGGTGCCATGTTGGTCCTGGGGATACAAAGAAGCAGTCTCCTTCACCAAGAACCTCAGATTAAACCAGGATGGAGGGGGAAATTTCCATGTATGTGGAGTATTGGAGTTGTTGACTGAGAGCTTGGGTTTGAACTCCTGCTTTCCATATGCAAGGTTTGTTGTGGGCAAGTGATTAACCTATTAGCATTTCAGATACCTCGTATCTAGTAATTACAGCAAAAATAGTAATGGCGATGATGATAGCTAGTACTTCCACTTTGCTTACTATGTGCCAGGCACTGTGCTAAGATAGAGTAAGGGGGTTTGACTAAGTGAACTATTCAGCATTATCTTCCTTAAAACTTCCCTCAATCCCAGAAAACTGAGAGGTAGAACCAAGATGGTGGCTGGAAAATGGGAACTCAGTTAAGCTCTCCCCCCAAACCATCCAAACAGCTGTAAAAAAAGGCCCTGAATAATTTCTAGAGGTACAGACCCCATGAAATGACAGTGGGAAAAAGTCTCTAGCCCAAGATGGCCTGGATGGTCACTGAGAAGGATCTATCACACTGTGCTAGGAGTAGAGCACAGTCCAGAGTAGGCCACCCAAGATCAACTAGAGAGGTAGTTGGGCAGAGAAGGCCTTCAGGGCCTGAATCACTGAGGTGCTGCAGTTACCAGATTTCTCAATCTACAAACGCCAAAGAGAAAAGAGCAGGTTAGAGGGAAAACTGTTGGATCTGGGTGAGAGAACTGCGAAGTCTGGCCCCAGGCTCCAGGGTGGCAGATGTGGCACGGCGGCAGCAGCAGGAAGCTCCTGTGGCTGCTTCCAGAGTCCCTGGACCACACAGTGGGAATAATCAAGCAGCTGATCAGAGCAGGAGTGCAGAGAGAACTTTGCTGGCACAGAGGCAGAGATCTCTTGCTTTGCCCTGCTTGTATCTGTATCGCATTCCTAGTTATTGATCCTTGGGGGTGGAGGAACTCTGGTGTGGCAGAGCTTGTGGTGACTGTGGAGTAGAAATAGCTCTAAAAGCAGCAGCACAAGGGCCCTAAATCTTGGGACAAATTACTCTCCATTCTAAAAGCAGTCATACCGTGATAAAAACCTCAAGTAGTTGGTCAAGTAGTTGGCTGGGAACATGAGCGTAAAAGGACTCAGATTCAGACTCAGACTATAGAAACTATTTTTCTGGTGACAAAAAAGATCAAAACAGCCAGCCAGAGGAACTCAATAAAGTGAAAGAGCCTACATCAAAAGCCTCCAAGAAAAATATATGTTGGTCTCAGGCCATGAAAGAGATCAAAAATGATTTAGAAAAGCAAGTGAGAGCAGTAAAGGAAAACAATGGGAAGAGACATACGAGTGATGAAAGAAAATCATGAAAAACAAGTCAATGAAAAAATATACCAAAATAAAGTAAAAATTGGTACATGATGTAGGAATAAATGCTAACACTATAAGCAATTTGAGAGAGCAAGGAACAGTTTATCTGTCAGATTTATGGGAAAGGAAAGAACTTATAACCCAACGAGAAATAGAGAGCATTATAAAATGCAAAATGGATAATTTTGATTATGCTAAACTGAAAAGTTTTTGTATAAACGAAGCCAATGCAAGAAAGATTAAGAGGGAAGCAGAAAATTAGGAGAAAATCTTTACATCCAATGTCTCTTATAAAGGCCTCATATCTAAAATATACAGGGAACTGAGTCAAATTTATAGGAATAATAATCATTCCCCAGTAGAGAAATGGTCATAGGATATGAACAGGCAGTATTCAGAGGAAGAAATTATAGATATCTATAGGCATATGGAAAATGTTCTAAATCGCTACTGATTAGAGAAATGCAAATCAAAACAGCTCTTAGGTACCACATCTCTACTACCAGATTGGCTAAAATGACAAAACAGGAAAATGGTAAATGCTGGAGAAGATGTGGGAAACTTGGAACATTAATACATTGTTGGTGGAGTTGTGAACAGATACAGCCATTTTGGTGAGCAAATTGGAACTATGCCAAAGGGCTATAAAATATGCATACCCTTTGGCCCTGTGATACTACTCCTTGGACTATATCCCAAAGAGATCACACAAGTGGAAAAATGGACCTGTATGTACAAAAATATTTATAGCTGCTCTTTTTGTGATATCAAAAAATTCGAAATCAAGAGTCTGCCCATCAATTGGGGAATGGCTGAACGATTTGTGATATATGAATGTCATGGAATACTATTGTGCCAGAGGAAATGGGCAGATATGGACTTCATAATAACCTGGAAAGACCTACATGATCTGATGCTGAGTAAGAGGAGCAGAACCAGGCAGACACTATACACAACCACAGATATATTGATTCTGTGATTAGTAACTTTGATAGACTGGGATCTCCCCAGCAATGCAAGGCTCAAAGACAGTTCCAAAGGACTCATGATAGAAAAAGCTAGCTACATCCAGAGAAAACTTTGGAGTCGGGGTGCAGATTGGGACAAGCTGCTTGCTCTCTTTTTTGTTTTTTGTTTTCTTTCTTCTCTTTCATAGTTCATTCCATTGGTCATGATTGTTCTTTGCCACTTGACTATTGTGTAGATAAGGTTGATGTGAAGGTTTATGTAGAATTTATATCAGACTGTGTGCCATCATGGGGGGGAGGGGGAAGGGAGGGAAGGGAAGAAAAATTGAAACTCAAGAACATGTGAAACTAAATGTTGAAACTAAAAATAAAAATATAATTTCCAAAAAAGAAAAACAAGTCAATGACTTGTAAAGGAGACACCAAGAAATACTGAAGAAAATGGCACCTTAAAAAGAAGACTGACCCAAATGGTCAAGGAGCTCCAAAATTTCAATGAGGAGAAGAATGCCTTAAAAGGCAGGATTAGCCAAATGGAAATGGAAGTCCAAAAGACCATTGAAGAAAATCTCACCTTAAAAATTGGATTGGAGTAAATGGAAGCTAGTGATTTTATGAGAAATCAAGAAATTATAAAACAGAATCAAAAGAATGCAAAAATGGAAACCCATGTGAAACATCTCATTGGAAAAAACCATTGACCTGGAGAATAGATCCAGGAGACTTTATTTAAAAATTATTGGAATAAAAAAATAAAATAATAAAAAAATTATTGGATTACCTGAAACCCATGATCAAATAGGAGCTTAGAAATCATCTTTCAAGAAATTATCAAGGAAAACTGCGCTGACATTCTATAAGCAGAGGGTAAAATACAAATTGAAAGAATCCCGTGAATGCCTCTTGAAAAGGATCTCAAAAGGAAAACTCCTAGGAATATTGTTGCCAAATTCCAGAGCTCCCAGATCAAGGAGAAAATACTGCAAGCAGCCAGAAAAAAACATTTGAGTATTTGAAACACAATCAGGACAACACAAGATCTAGCAGCTACTGCATTAAGGGACTGAAGGGCTTGGAACATGATATTCCAGAGGTCAAAGGAGCTAGAATTAAAATCAAGAATCACCTACCCAGCAAAAGTATGCATAATAATGTGGGACTAAATATGGATTTTGAAAAAAAATAGAGGACTTTCAAGCATTCACGATGAAAAGATCAGATATGAATAGAAAATTTGATTTTCAAATGCAAGAATCAGGAGAAGCATGAAAAGGTAAACAGGAAAGAGAAATCATAAGGGACTTACTACAGTTGAACTGTTTTGTTTACATTCCTACGTCAAAAGATGTTATGTGTATGTCATGAAACCTTTCTCACTATTAGGGTAGTTGAAGGGAACATACATACACACATACCTATTACACAGACATATATATGCGTGTGTGTGTGTGTATATATATATCTTACCCACAGGAAAATAGGGGGAAGGGGATAAGAGAGGGGGCATGATAGAAGGCAGGGCAGATCAGGGGAGGAAGTAATCAAAAGCAAATACTTCTGAAAATGGCAGGGTCAAGGGAGAAAATTGAATAAAATAGGACAAGATAGGATGGAGGGAAATATAGTGAGTCTTTTACAATATGACTATTATGGAAGTGTTCTCATAATGATACATGTGTGACCTATGTTGAATTGCTTACCTTCTCAAACAGGGTGAGTGGGGAGGGAAGAAGGGAGAGAATTTGGAATTCAAACTTCTAAAAACAAATGCTCAAAAAAAAAGTTGTTTTTACATGCAACTGGGAAATAAGATATACTGGCAATGGGGTATAGAAATCTATCTTGCCCTAAACGAAAGTAAGAGGAAAGGGATTGGGGAGGAGTGGGGTGACAGAATGGAGGGCAGACTGGGGAATAGGGTAATCAAAATGTATGCCATCTTGGAGTTGGAGAGGGTAGAAATTAGGAGAAAATTTGTAACTCAAAATCTTGTGGAAATCAATGTTGAAAACTAAACATATTAAATTATAAAAATATGCTTCAAAAATCCCAGAAAAGTCCGCCTAGCTTTCTGCCTACCTGTCTGTGTCCCTGCCTATCCTTGCCCCAACATTCCCCTCCCTGTCCTTTCCCCTGCCTGGCTCCACTCATCCCCTCCCTCCCCTCCCCCCAGCCACAGGTATCCAAAGTGCAATGTGCAGCTATGCTTGGCATCCAAAACTCACAGATTTTTTTTGATGATGAAAGGAGTAAATGGAGGTGACAGACATTAAACCCCTGAGCCATGCTGCATGAAGGTTATCTAGGAATGTATCACACAGTTCTAGCTGGAAGAAGACTGAGAGATCAGAGCTAAGTGAAGAAGGCTATGTTCTAGGGGGTAATCAAGCAGGCAGGGCAGGGGCCAGGGTCTGTGCTGACTGCTTCTTCCCCAGTGCTTAGCTGGGTGCCTCAAACTCAGGAAAGTCTCAATATCTGACTGGATGAGGAGGGGGCTGGGGTCACTTAGTAAGAAGGCAGAGAGAAAATGGAGATTGGCAAAGAAGCCCCTACTATAGATCACACAAAAAGAAAAGGGCACTGGCAGAAGTTGAGATGGGTAGATAGTGTCACTAACATGGACTTTGGGAGATGGTGGGGGATCGAAGAGCTGGTGCACTGTGGTCCATGATGTCACAAAGAGTAAGACATGATTTAACAACAGCAAGTACCATATTGACATCAAACCAAATTTATTTGAATTTTCAAACTATTTGCATAAAACCAAACATGCATGCACAAGCAAACAATGCCTTCAAGGCAAGAGAGGAGAAAGGAAATGAGAACACAAAGAAATCAGGTCAAAAATGCAAACCAAACCCCTAGTACATGTCCCTCTGTCTCAATCCAAACTCACAGTTCTGCCTTTTCCAGAAAATGTCACTAATATTATAAGGAAATCCATTTCCTTGTGCACCCTGGGACACCAAAAGTTTGGGGGCTAATTAAAAATGTAGCCAGATTTTCTCTTAGAAAGAATACCCTCTAATTAATCCACTGGGTGGCACCTGCAATGTTGCCTAAGGAGTTCTGAAGCCAGGTTTTCATAGGGTTTCATGGTGACATGGCATGCTGTGTTCTGGACCAAAGGATATAGAATGTTCTTTACCTGCTGTAGGAAGGTCATCTGGTCTGTGTTTTCTGTGGCCATTATGGAGATATAGAAAGATGGGTCTGGGCACTGAGTGCTTTCAGCATCTAAACCACAGGGGATTCCTCAAGGAATAAACAGTTGGGAGAGACAGATATAGTGCCATAAAGGCTCCACAGGGATTAGTGAGATCAGTTAAAATGCCTTGAAAGTGGGCCTCTTCCAGGGACTTCATCAGTTGCTTTTTATAGACATAAGTCTGTACAAAAGCTAAGGGACATGTCAATCACCATCTGACTGACTCTAGCAAGGTCAAAAATTTTCTTCAGTATAGGTTTTGCATCAAGTGTCCAAAGGAAAAGAGACCTCATTAACTCTTGAAAGCAGTCCTTGCTGAAAATGACTGGAAACTTCCTCAAAGTGTAGTACTGTCTTTCCGTGACATGCGTGGACACCTCTGGTGCCAAGACAACACTTTGGTAGCGTCTCAGGCTGAGGTCCTGAACAATTTCACACATGCTGAGTGAGTGACTGCCATCCATGGGGATCACCAGCAGCTTCCCCTTTTGTCAAAGTCCAAGCAGACAGTCCAGAGAGTCAGCCCCACCATAGCCCAGGGCCAAGGTTGGAGCCTTGCGGCCATCTCTATAACATCCAAGATCCTTCCGAAAGTGCAGGATTGGTAAACTTTATTCTGTTCTCTCACAATCTGGCAGTTTTCAGAATTCTAAGCTGTATATTTATCTGGTCACGGAAGCAATAAATTTCATGAAGCAAACAGTAATTGGAAGAGAGATTGGACTTTTGGTTCTTCGTATATATGACTGATTTACTTCCTTAGATTAATCATTAAAGAATTGTCAATTTCTATTTCTCCCTCTCCATTGTTATCTCCTCCTCTAGACCTAAAAAACACTCTGAGCAAAACTGTCTTGACAATGCTTTTATGTCACCATCACGGCCTCCCAAACTTCTAGGTGGAGGGGGATTTAGAAGACATCTCACCAAATCTCCCCACTGTGCAGAAGAGAAAACTAAGGCCAAGAGAAGGGAAAGACTTTCCTAGCAACTTGTCTGCCTACTCTCATTACCAACCTTCTTCTTCTTCCTTTTCTGCCCAGTTCCCATTAGCAAGTGGTCTGCACCAGATTGAATTTCCTCCTGCTGATTTTTTACCTACTCTCTTAGGATGTGGTTTCTGTTCCCATCCGCCTTGACATTTCTGCTGCACTGGTCACGGTGGACGCACAGGTGTCCCTTGCTTCTTCCTTGGATTTCTCCTCCATTTTCTGTACCTCTGATTCTTCTCCTCCCTCTCTAGTTTTCTCTTTGTCTTTCTATCTGACTTTCATTCTTGGAAGACCCCACCAGGCCTCTTGAGCCACCTGATGTTCAGTTATAAGGTCCTAAGGGAGAGTAACCTCCTCTCTTTTCTCAGAACTCATTGTAACCTGCTCTCCCAAGTCTACAGTGTGTGTCAGATCATACTTGTCTAGATGCCATAAAGAGAAGATGATGTGGTCATAGGACCCAAAAATCTCCTACCTTTCCTGTCTCCTCATACTAACATTTTTGCCTTCTTGGTCAGAAACAGGCCTGATGTGTAACTCATTGGGTCAGAGGAAAACTCGAACCCTTATCTTCCTCATTCCATGTCCACCCCTCTTTCCTCTCTGTCACATTGCCTCTCTATCTTAAATCATTTCTCCACAAGTGTTTACTGAATTGAATTGGCATTGCAATTGAAACAGAAATCGATTTATTTCCTCCAACTTCCCACTCTTCTTCACCCAAACCCTTCCATCTTGGTTGACGAAACCCTGTTGGGTTAATCGAATATGAACACCTTCTAGGTCCGTTAATAGGCCCATATGACCATACCCCACCAATCACGGACGTCCCATGCTGAGACTAAGCACATGGGCTCTCATGCCTTCATGCACGTGGTCTCTAGCCAATCAGTTGCTGAGAAGAACTGTGTATATATAGAAAGTGTTAATATAGAATGTACTGAGGAAAAGGGGGAGAAAATGAATGGAAAAGAAGAAGTAGAAGAATAAGGACAAGAAGAAGAAGGCAGAGGAGGAGCAACAGGAGGAGGAGGACGAAGAGAAGGAGGAGGAGGAGGACGAGGAGGAGGAGGACGAGGAGGAGAAGGAGAAAACTAGTGTGGGGTTTTGAGCATTGAGAATACTGGTGGCAGAAATTCACTGAAGGGCAGAAACTCTCTGGAGTGGGATCCTGCCAAGTGCCTACGATGTCCAATCAATTAGGTGACATGCTGGGCGCAGAAACACAAAAAGACAAGCATCCTTACACTCATGAAGCTCATACTCTACTGACAAATCCAAAATGGGGACTCATGAGCAGATACAAAGCGTGTATGAAGGTGGAGTTTGGGGACCAGGAAATATGGATAAATATGGCCCTTCAACTGTGCTTTGACAAGCAAGGTCTGAAGGCTTATGGAACAGCACAGAATCCCTAAAAACCATATGCAACGGCTAAAGACTTCCTTCTTTTTTTACCAGTGGTGATGCAGAGAAGTGGTTAGAGCTCACCTCTGATCTAGTAAAAGCTTCATTTCAGTCTTGTCTCTGAAACCTCCTCCCTCTGGGTGCCTAGGCACTTCTTTCAACATCAGTGCTCTATGTAGCTTCTTCTAAATTCCAGGAAAGGTGCCAGTCTACACTGAGAGGGAGAATTTCCTCATTTAAAAGATCTCTATGGGCCAGCTGGGCTGCACAGTGGTTAGAACTTTGGCCCGGGAGTCAGGAAGACGTGAGTTTAAATCTGGCCTCACATGCTTGATGACTATTAGATGTGTGACTCTGGGCAAGTCACTTAACTCCAATTTCCTCAAGGAAAAATAGAACTCCCCCTATCCATGTAGTGTTCTCAGCCCTCTCTTGGGCTAGTTCTGTGTTCTCTTCCCCTTAGTATCTCATGAGGAGGTCAGTTCGATGCCCAGCACCATCCTTTCCTCTCTCCCTATCTCACCAGGGCCCTTCGTCTAGAAGTTAGTTGGCTTGCACCTGAGGCTTTGTCTTTGGCCACAGGGTTAGTAGAATTTCGAAGTTTGAAGGAAATTGAGTTTGAAGGAAATAGTCTCAGCCATACATGAACAGCACAGAGTGTGGCACATGCCAGATGCTTAATAAATTTTGTTGATTGACAGGTAGCATGTAGGTTCTGAGAATTTGAGACACTGGGCTGTGGAGAAAACTACTGCTTGCTGAGTCAGTGCAGTCAAATTTGGGAAAGCTCTCATTGTCACAGCTAAAAACGTGCAAGCCTAAAGTGTCCTCTTCCACCCATTCCTTCTGGCCATGTTCACTGGGGCCAGGCAGACCATATCCAATGCTTCTTTCACGAGACAGTGTCCATCTGCTTGAGTACAGCTCATATCCCCCTGAGTGCTCTGGCGTCCAGGTCCAGCTGCTCAGCTCCTTCCACTGGCACTTCTGTGCCCTGATTTTGAGGCCCCTTTCTCATCCTGGATGCCTTTTTCTGGAAGATCTTGAGCTTGTTGACCAATGCCCTCCTAAAACTATGTCACCCAGAACTCCAGCCAACAGCCCTGATGTGGCCTAATGGGGAAGGAAAGAGGAGTACTCCCCCTCCCCTAGTCTGAGACCTCCTCCCTCTCCTATCATAACCTAGGGAAGATTGATTGCTTGAGCTTTATGGCCTGTCTCATTATTGGCTTTAGTACAAAGAAGAGAGGATGAGACAATAAAAGGGAAGATGAATCTCTCCTCTTCCCCTTGCTCCTTGGTTCCTGGGATGCCATGCACCAGCCCTCTCACCCTCTCACCAGCACTCCAGGCTAAGATGTTGAAGCCCGAAGAACACACAAGTAGCAGAATGCAGATTCAAACTCGGGTTTCCTGTCTGTCAATTTAGATCTTTTTCTCTTATTCCATGTTACTGTAAACATGATTGATATGTATGTGATAATAATATGTTTCCATACTATGATAGTATGTCATAGATTACATTGTTTCTGTGTTTCTATGTGTGTGGATGGCTGTTCACTTCCCTCCCCACCTCTCTCACATTCTCTCTATTTCCTCTCTCTCTGTGTCTCTATTTCTCTCTCTTTGTCTCTCTGTCTTTGTCTTTGTATCTCTGTCTCTGTCTCTGTCTCTGTCTCTCTCTGTCTCTCTCTCTCTCTCTCTCTCTCTCTCTCTCTCTCTCTCTCTCTCTCTCTCCCTGTCTCCTTCACACACACACACACATACCACACTCTAATGACCTTCCAGACTCTATTGCCATTCACATGGTTGAGGCACCTCACTCAAGGGTCCTTCAAAAGTAGATAGATGAACTACGAAGGGGGTTTGCTAGGAAATGATGTTTGGAAAGTTTTTGTCTAACCCTTCAGTGAGATGAGACCTTGGGAATAGAAACCACTGTGTCCCTTCCTAAATGAAGAGGATTCTACCTCAGTTTTCATGAGTCAAGAAGCCCATTGCAGGTGTTTTCAGAGGATGGCCGTCCCCTCTCCCCTCCCCCAAAAGCCTGATGGGATGTGCAGAGCAGAGTCTTCATCTCTATTGCCTGCAGGTGTCTCTGGTAGAACCTTGGCCTTTCTGGCATCCCTCAGGTCTCAGTTCACACTTCTTCTGCTTTAGGAGGCTTTCCTCTTCTCCCCAGCTATGGATTCTTCCTCTCTCTGATAACCTTCTGTCAGATGCATCTGTCTCGAATGTGCCTCATTGTTTGTGCATTGTCTCTTCCCATTAGAGTGTCTGCTTCTAATGGGCAGGGGTGGTTTTTGCCTTCCTGTGTGCACCAGAGCCCAGCACAATGAATGGCAGGCAGTCTGCAATTCATAATGCCCTGTCACTTAATGCCTCAGTGCCTGAAACAATTATCTAAGGCTAAGAGTGGAGGAGGAATTGCCAGCCATTTAGGTCAAGAGAGTTTTCACCCTAAAGAAATTTTTAGTACTGATAAAAAAGAAACTTTTCATCAGGGTTATGGAATGATAAGAAATTCACTGCTTAATAATTTCCCTTTTGTCCAAGATGGCTGCCACTGTCTCCTATATCTCTGAAAGTCTATAGTGTGTGTCATATCATACAGACTTGTGTATGATAAAGAGAAGATGACATAGTCATAGGATCCAAGTGTCTCCTACTCTTTCTGTATGTTCATAATAACTTTTTGCCTTCTTGTTCACAAATAGACCCTGCTGTGTAATTCATTGGGTCGGAGGAAGACTTGAATACTCATCTTCCTGACTCCATACATCTAAGCCAAACTGCCTCTCTGTCTTAAATCATTTCCCAACAAGTGTTTAGTGAATTGAAATGGCATTGCAATCTGAATACAAATCAGTCAATTTTCCTCAGCTTCCCACTACCCTTCACCAAAACCCGTCCATCTCTGTTGATGGCACCACCAGGCTGCCTGTCACCTGTATTCACAACCTTGCATTGGGTCTTTCCTCTCCTCCCCCCACCTCCCCCAGGCTCCAGTCACTTCCCATGTCTTAGTGAGTCTATGTTCATATCATCTAGCACATATCTTGCCTTTTCTCCTCTTACAGAGCCTCCAACCTAGTCAAGGCCCTCATCACCTGGCACTCTGTCCACTCTGCTATGTAGCTGCCTGCAATTCTATAGGCTCATGTACTGAGAACTTCAAGAGTTCTTAGAAGTCACTAAGTCTTCTCATTTTTCAGATGATGAAACTGATGTCCAGAGAGTTGGCATTTGTGTCCACCAGGTGGCTTCCCCAGTCTCATAGACTGAGAAAATGTTTGAATCCAAGGGTTTATGACTTCAAGTCCAGTGTTGTATTCCTTAAACCAAGTCGCCTCACACTATTTGTAAAATCATGGGAGGAAACAGATGATCTCTGAGGTCCCTTCGACCTATGAATCTGTGAGCTTCTGACTAAAGACCCAAAGAGTCAGTTAAGAAGTGCAAGACTATGAATTGCATCTTTTTAAATGGCGAAAGAGGAAAATAAGAAGTCAGACTCCTTTCTCCATGGCCACACAGGTGGTCAGTGGCAGAACCAGGTATCCTGATTTTTAAGGAACTGAATGACTGAACTAGAGACAATGAGAACACAAAGAAATCTTATAAAAATGCAAACAAAACCACTCGGATGTAGCTCAATTTCCTCTTAAAAACAAGATGCTCTAATTAATCCCCTGTGAGGCACCTGCAATGTTAGCTAAGGTATCACATACCAACCTGAGAGAGCTCCTTGGCACTGGCACAGTTGATGCCCCCAATGAAGACCATGTTTGGCATGATGGGCTTAGGGTAATCCATCACAAAGTCTGTCCTCACAAGCCACATAGATCCATGGCTCAGAACATCCACCATACTCATGTCTCTCTGAAGTAGTTCTGAAGCCAGATTTTCATAGGGTTTCTTGTACATGTGGCACACCACCTGATAGAAGAAAGAATATAGAAAGTTCTTGACCCGCTGTAGGAAGGTCATATGATCTGTGTTTTCTGTGCCCCATCTGGGGACATAGGAAGATGGGTCTGGGCATTGAGTGCTTTCTGTATCTAAACCACAGGGGAGTCCTCTCAAGAAGTAAACAGCTGGAATGGACAGATACTGTGCCACAATGGCTCCACAGGGATCAGCGGGATCGGTTAAAATGGCATCATAGTGATCCTCTTCCAGGGACTTCATCAGTTCCTTGTTATAGAACAAGTCTGTACAAAAGCTAAAATACATGTCAGTAACCCTCTTAAAGAATACAAGCATGTTTAAAATTCTCTTCAGAAAAGGTTTTGGGTCGAACATCAACTGGAAATTAGATCCCATTAATTCTTCAAAACTGTCCTTGCTGAATGTGACTGGAAAGGTCCTCAAAGTGTAGTACTCTTCTTCCCTGACATACAAAGACAGCTCAGATGCCAGGACAACAATTTCATGGCTTCTCAGACTGAGCTCCTGCACCACTTCACGCATGCTGAGCCAATGGCTGCCATCAAAGGGGATCACCAGCAATCTCTCCCCATTGACATATCCCAGGCAGGCAGCACAGAGAGCCAGTCCCACCAGAGTCCAGGGCTGTGGTTGGAACCCCGTGGCCATCTCCACAATATCCTGAATCTCTAAGAAAGCAAGGTCTCTGAACTCTTCTCTGTTCCTTCTCACAACTTTGCAGTTTTCACAACCCTCTGCCTTATATATGTGGGGTTATGAAAGAAATAAATTTCTTGAGACAAATAGTAATTTCAAGAAAGATTGAACTTTTGGCTCTTCACATATATGACTGATTTAGTTCCTTAGATTAATCATTAAAAGAAATGTCAATATCTCTCTCTCCCTCTCCATTGTTCTGTCCACCTTTGTACCTAAAACATACTCTGAGCAAAAAAGCTTTGATAACAACTGTATGTTGGGAATAAAACCTGCAAATTTCCGGGTGGAGAGGGATTTAGAAGTTATCAAATCTCCCCATTGTACAGAAGAGAAAACTAAAGCAAGGAGAAAGGAAAGACTTTTCCATGAACTTTTCTGCCCACTCTCATTGCCGACTTTATTTTCATCCTTTATCTGCCAATTTTTCCATCAATGAGTTGTCTGCACCCACTTGAATTTCCTCTTGCTGACTTCCTACTTACTCTCTTATGATTTAGTTTCTGCTCCCATCTGACCTGATTTTCCTGCTGCACTGGACACTGGTGTCCTCTCCTTCTTCCTTGGATTTTTCTCTCCCATTTTCTGCACTGCTCTGATTCTCAGCCTTTCTCTCTAGCTTTGTCTAGCTCTTTGTCTTTCTATCTGAGTTTAATTCTTGGAAAACCCCAAGCTCTCTTCATTCATCAGATATTCTGTTTTAAAATCCTAAGGAAGGAGATCCACTTCTCCTTTCTCAGAACTCCTTGTACCTTGCTCTCTCTAGTCTACAGTGTGTGTCAGATCGTACCACTTATGTCTCATAAAGAGAAGATGACGTGGTCATAGGACCCAAGTATGTACTACACTTGCTGTCTCCTTATACTAACATTTCTGCCTTCTTGATCAGAAACAGGCCCTGATGTGTAATTCATTGGGTCAGAGGAAGACATGAGCCTTCAATTCCCTCACTTCACAGACCCTCCCTACCATCTCTGGCACACTGCTTCTCTTCTCTTAAATCATTTCCCAACAAGTATTTAGCAAATTTTATTGGCAATGCAATTGAAACACAAATCATTCTATTTCCCCCAACTTCCCACTACTCCTCACCCAAACTTTTCCATCTCTGTTGATGGCTTCCAGGCACTTGGAGTGACAACCTTCGGTCTGGTATTTCCTGTCCTTCATTCCCTGTCTCCAGTCACTTCCCATAACTTATTGAGCCTATGTTTATATCATCTGTTATATCTTTCCATTTCTCCACTCACAAAGCCTCCAACCTAGTCAAGGCTCTCCATACTTTCTTCTTTTTGGAAGATCTTAAGCTGGTTGACCAATGCCCTCCTAAATTATGTAATCCAGATCCCCATCCAAAAAGCAAGATGTGATTTGATAGGTGTAATAGCAATTAAGATTTGAAGTCCTTTTCTACCTATTAATAGGCCATGTGACCTGCTAACATCACAGGAAGCCTAAGTCACACGTAGAGGGAGGAGTGTGCTGAGAATAAAAAGAAATTGTGTCACAGGAAATGCTGAGAGAGCAATTATGGCAGTTAGAGCTAAATGAAAGAGAGGAGACATGTGATAGCTGTGATGTAAGTTTGCTTGTTGGAGGCAAGGCTCCAGCAGGTGGCCGAAGTTTGCGGGATGGAGGGTTATCGGCTGTGAAGTTTTGGACTTACTGGTTTTGGGATCTGGTTACTTGGTGTCTGAATAAACGGTTTACTTCTTTTACCTTCTGTGTGGTGAGTCCTGCATATTTTGTGATACAGAACCACATAGTCATTTTGAAAAATTTCATTTATGATTATCGCCTTGCTGATATACTTGACGATATATACGATTGGATTGAGAGGAATAAAATCTCCATTTGGAGGTAGAAGGGCTTTAGAAAAAAAATTGTTATTCCAGGATGGGATGATCTAACTTATTCCTCCCTAACAAAGGAATGGTCTAAAGGCACTGGTTTCTGTCAGGATGAGAAATAGTAGCTACAAGGAGTAGAACTTAGAGATTTGAAAAGATGTTTGCAAGAAATGACAGTTAAGCTACAGACAGAATTTCCAAGAGTAATTTCTAGATGAGGCTGGATTTTACTCACAGAGTACCATATTATGTATGAAAGCAGGGACAGATTGTTAAGAGAAAGAAATCAGAATCAGACAGTTACTGAAACAGTTGGCCCAAATGAGAATATTTCTATACCACAGAAAGAAGAGGAATCTCAGGTAGCAGAGCAACAGATTATTGTTCAGGAATCTAGTGAATTTGCTGTTAATTTGGCTAGAAGACATAGGGAGGTCAAGAGTACATTTCAGTACAGCCCAGGTTGAGTCTAACTTCTCTAACTGCCAGTCTGCAGGTTGCCATGGTGACAGGCGGGAGAGACTCTAGACAGGATGATACAATATCGGAATTTGAGGAACAGGATGCTACAATGTCTCACAAGAGAATGATATGTTGTTAGGTCCTCAAAAGCAGTGTGCCCCACACGATGAAGGAGGCAAGAAACCCAAGATAATGATATAGTGTCCAGGGAGATGTTGGAGGCTTTCACACAGGAGAAAATCACAGATATCTTGAGTACATTCACTAAAAGAATGGGAGAATGGTTAATATGTTGGATGGTGAGAATCTGAAAATAAGTGACCGCAGGAGTATCTTTAGATACTGTGGATGATACGAGATTTATAAGTATTAGTCAGAATCTTTTCGTACAGCAAGTTTTTAAGGAATATCATTTACAAGGAGGTAGCCACACAAGCAAATTTAGCTTTAGGTGCATGGGTGGTAATAGAGAATATCCTGCTGAATCTATGTGGCCTACTGCAGATAGACCCTGGTATACACTTAGAGACTGTATGAAAAAGTTAAAGTAGGAGGTAATGAAGACTGCTATTATGTTAGGCAAAACTGAAGTTTATTATGCTATGCCCTTGGGAGTCTCTCATAGGAATATGATCATTATAATAGCCCCCCCTTCTCATAAACATTTAATTCTGGCTTTTCTAATTGTGGAAGTAGGAAACTGTTTCCACAATCCGGCTAACAGCTTCTGTGGGGGTGTAAGATCCACCCACAGCCAGCACCTAGAAAGCTGCCAACAGCACAGATTCTTTTGATTTGCTTAACTAAGGAAAGCAAGGTGGTGGGGTTGACAAGCTTACTTTAATTCAGCATACAAATATTATTCATTTAGTTCAGGGGAAAAAGTCAGCACCGTGAACTTCAGAGCAAATTACAAACAAATTACAAACATCAACAGACAGACCCAATACAATTCATAGTTACCAACATCTAGGTTCAGCCCGGGAACTCAGAACAAGGGCTGGCCCAGAATCACACGCGCCACCACTGCTTCAGGAATGAGCTCCAAGGAAGAAGAGGCCAAGCCCTGGCTTTTATTTCTTTTTCAGCTTGGGGGGTGAGTCACACATGCAACTCACCCACGTGACCTAAAACCGTCACAAAGAGGCAACTTAAACTGACTTCGTCTAAGAGTCTCTGCTGTCCCAGACATGTACACTAGGCCCTCCCTGGAGTTAGCCCCATCTTGGTCCCCACCTTAGTTGCCAATCCACACCCACGTAGGATTTACACCTAATAGGGGTTTGGGCCTGGGGCTTAGCACTTAGTAAGACTCAATGAAATACACTGAATTACTCAAAACAAACAAAAGCCAAACTTTTCAAGGGCACTTGTTGACCTAAGTGCTAAGGAGCCCATTTTACTTACCAACACAGAAACCCTCTTTCAGAGGTGCTGGATAAGATTTCACAGTTAAAAGACTTAGGACACTGGGGAAAAGATAAATTTCCTCTGGAGAGAAGAGTGAATAGCCAGCTGATTCAACATCAGAACAGAGTGACAAGGAAAGAAATGTTTAATATTCTATTGATTGCAAGGGTAGATTTTAGAAGAATAAATGTTATTCCAACTAATGAGCTATACAAAATGTACTGAGATAAGGGGCTTAAGAGTAGATGGAATAGAGAAGTAATAACTGCCCCTATAAATCCTACAGATCTTCAATCCTTGTATGCAAGTAAGTCAAACCTTTAGAGACACTAGGATATAGGCCAAAACCCAGCTCATATTGAAGAAACACACAGATGGGATTCTAGACCCCATATTTATCTGACTATATATTGGATAAATGGATCGAATATTATAATTAAGGCATACATAGACACCGGGGCAGAGGCCACCTTGATATATGGAAACTCTGACAAATTTAAGCATGGAATTCCTGTTAGCATCACAGGACTATTCAAACTAACGATGAAAATTAGACAATTGCCTAAGAAAGAATATACCATGGTCATTGTACCCATTACTGAATACATCATTGGAATAGATATATTGAAAGGTATCTCTGAATTTACCTGAAGGTGGATACCAATCTGCAGTAAGAAAGATAGGAATTAATACAATTTTAGTGGGAAAAGTAAAAATGGACCCAATCACTTTACCTGAACCTTTTAAAGTAATTACTTCAAAGCAGAATTGTGTGCCAGGTGGGCAAGATGAAATTGCCAATACTATAAAGGAATGTGTTGAAGTAGGAGTGTTAGTTCCTGCAAGCACTCAGTGGAATAATCCTGTATGGCCAGTACAAAAGTCAGATGGAATATGGAGAACAACAGTGGATTATAGACAATTGAATAAAGTGACTCCTCCCTTGTATGCTGCTGTCCCAGATACTGTTACCTTAAAAGAAAGGATCCAGAAACATGATGGGACTTGGTACACACCTATCGCTTTGGCCAATGTTTTCTTTACTATCCTAATAGACTCTAAACAATGAAACCAGTTTGCTTTCATGTGGCAGGGCCAACCGTATACTTTTACCTGATTGTCACAAGGATATCTACATAACTCAACTATTTGTCATAGGATTGTGGCTGAACATTTGGATGAATTTTTTTTAATATTTTTTTATTTTTAGATTGCAACAAACAGTTCTACATAATTTTGGGTTCCAGATTTTCTTCCCCCCCCCCCCCCCCAAGAAGGCATGGCATCCCATATAACTTCCAGGTATAACTAGGCATTGAATTAATTTATACATTTTCTCATGACTCATGAGAAAGGCGAAACAGAACCAAAAAAAAAAAAACCACAACCCAACAACAAATACAAAAGAGAGAAGAAAAAAAAAAGTGGAGGGGAAAAAAGGCGAGAATGAAGTGTGCCTCGATGTGCATTCATGCTTCGTAGTTCTTTCTCTGGATGTAGATAGCCCTCTCCATCATAAGTACTTTGGAGCTCTCTCTGCATATTGTGTTGCTGAGAAGAGCAAAGTCTGTCAGGGTTAGTCATCACAGAATCAATATATCTGTGGTTGTGTACAACGTTCTTCTGGCTCTGTTCTGCTCACTCAGCATTAGGTCATGTAGGTTCTTCAAGGTTGTTATGAAGTCCGTATCATCCCCACTTCTTATAGCACAGTAGTATTCCATTACCTTCATATACCACAGCTTGTTCAGCCATTCCCCAATTGATGGGCATCCCTTTGATTTCCAATTCTTAGCTACAACGAATAGAGCCG
>CM053627.1:7218679-7234340 GCA_028646595.1 Phalanger gymnotis | reverse complement strand
GGTATAGGTTAGGGAGAAGCAAAATATAGTTAGTCTTTCACAACATGAGTATTGTGGAAGGGTTATACATAATGATATGCATGTGGCCTATGTGGAATTACTTGACTTCTTAGGGAGGGAGGGTGGATGGGAAGGGAAGAGCGGAGAGAATTTGGAACTCAATTTTTAAAAAAACAGATGTTCAAAAACAAAAAAGTTTTTGCATGCAACTGGAAAATAAGATGCACAGGCAATGAGGCATAGAATTTTATCTTGCCCTACAAGATAGGAAAGGAAAAGGGGATGGGAGTGTAGTGGGGTGACAGGTGGGAGGACAGACTGGGGAACAGGGCAACCAGAATATATGCCATCTTGGAGTGAAGGGAAGGGTAGAAATGGGGAGAAAATCTGTAATTCAAACTCCTTTGAAAATCAATGCTGAAAACTAAAAATATTAAATAAAATTTGTAAAAAAAAATTATAAAAAAAGAAAGAAGACCCTTTAATCACCTGCAGTGTTGGCTAACATATCACCTACCAACTTCAGAGAGCTGCTTGGCACTGTCACAATTGATGCCCCCAAAGAAGACCATATTTGACATTATGGGCTTAAGGTAACGCATCACAACTCTGTCCTCACCAGCCACACAGATCTATGACTCCGAACATCCACTATTCTCATGTCCCTCTGAAGGAGTTCTGAAGTCAGGTTACCATAGGTTTCATATAGCAATAGCATGCCATGTTCGGTTCAAACGAGTTTAGAATATTATTTTCCCCCTGTGGAAATGTCACCTTGTCTGTGTTTTCTGTGGCCAATCTGGGGATATAGGAATATGAGTTTGGGCACTAAGTGCCTTCAGCTTCTAAACCATAGGGGAGCTCTCTGAAGAAGTAAACAGTTGGGATGGCCAGATTCTGTGCCAGAATGGGTGCACAAGGGGTTAGGGGGATCAGTTGATAAAGCATCATAGTGGGCCTCCTCCAGGGACTTCATCTTTTCATTGTTATAGAATAACTCTGTACAGAAGTTAATACATGTCACACATCCTCTTAAAGGGTATATAGCAAAGTCAAAAAATCTCTTCACAAAAGGTTTTGAGTCCAATTTCATATGGAATTCTGATCTGTGTTTAGAATCAAATTGAGCTCTTAGAACTCAGTTCAGCCAAGTGCCCTTGAAGAGTTTGGCCTTTGTTGCCTTGATTAGATTGGGAGTCCTTGGGGACCTCCTTGCCTCTGGGGAGGGCCTAGTTTACGTAGATTTGAGTGACATGTTTGGGACATCAGAGGCTTTTAGATCACGTGGGTTTAAGTCGCCTCTGTGACAATTTCAGGTCATGTGGGTGAGTCGCGTGTGTGACTCACCCTTGGTGGTGAAAAAGATATAAAACCAGGGATTGGCTTTCTGTTTTTCAGAGCTCTTATCCATAGCTGTCGTGGTGTGAGTGACTCTGGGCCAGCCCTTGTTATGAGCTCCCGGGCTGAACTTAGATGTTGGTAACTATGAATTATATTTGGTCTGTCTGTTGATGTTTGTAATTTGTTTGTATTTTGCTCTGAAGTTCAGGGTGTTGGCTTTTTCCCCTGAACTAAGTGAATGGTATTTGTATGCCACATTAAAGTAAGCTTGTTAACCCCTTAACATTGCTTTCCTTAGTAAAGCTGATCAAAATAACCTGTACTTCTGCGGTGCGCTGGTAGCATGCTTGTTGTTGGGCTTGTGTTGGTCTTTCACCCCCACAGCAGCTGCTAGCTGGATTATTGAAACATGATCCCATTAATTCTTGAAAATGTTCCTTGCTGAATATGACTGCAAAGGTCCTCAAAGTGTAGTTCTGTCTTTCCCTGACACACAAAGACAGCTCCATTGCCAAGACAACACTTTCATGGCCTGAGCTCCTGTACCAATTCACGTATACTGAGTCAGTGGTTGCCATCACAGCAGATCACCGGCAGCCTACCCCCTTTGGCAAAGAAAACCAACTCTAGCAGAGCCCATGGCCAAGGTTGGAGTCTTATGGTCATCTCTGCAAAGCAGTCCAACCATTAGTCTATGGCAAGAGTACAGGGGTGAGGTGAGGTGAGAAGGGCCTGACCCAAGGTGGCGACTGTGTCAGAGAAGAGAAGAAGAGGAGTGACACTACCAAGGCAATCTAGGAGGAGAAATATTATTACAAAGACAAAATTAATGGGACTCAGCATAAGCCATATTGAATGGGGAGGTGAAAAAGAGTGAGTAGTCAAGGATAACACATGACCCATGAGCCTACAGACTGGGGGGATGGTAGTGCCCTTGAGAATAACAGGAAAGTCAGGAGGACAGAATGGTCTGGAGAGACAGAGAGTATTCAGTTTGGGGAATGCTGACATGCAGATGTCTGTAAGGCATCCAGTTTGATAGGTCCAACAGGCAGTTAGATATATTAGACTAGAGATCAGCAGAGAGGTTAAGGTTGGATAATCTGAGAATCATCAGCACAGAGATAACATTTGGAACCACGGGAAATGATGAGATCTTGAGATGAAATAGAATAGTAGAAGATGGTGCTGGACAGAGATTCGTGGGACACCCATGGGAAGTGGGCATGGCCTAGACACTGATCCAGCAAAGGAGACTGAGAAGTCGTCAGATGGAGAGGAGAGCCAGAGAGCAGGAAGGAGGAGATGACTGACGGTGTCTAAGACTGCAGAGAGATCAAGAAGGATGAGAACTGAGAAAAGGCCACAGGATTTGGCCATTATGAGATCATTGATAACTTTGGAGAGGGCATTTTGGGTTGAAAGATGCAGTGAGAATCCAGACTGAAGTTTTAAGAATAGAATGAAAGAAGGGAAGTGGAAACTCATGTTGTGGATTACCTTCTAAAGGAATTTAACCGCGAGAAATCCAGAGAGGCACAGGACAGTGGTCCACAAGTATAGATAAACCAGATGAGAATATTTTGAAGAAGGGAGAGCAAAGTGCATGTTTGTAGGCAAGAGGGAAATAGCCAATATCCAGGAAGAGCTGAAAGATTAGCAAGAGTGTGGATGCTGGAGAAGGCAGGATGGAAGGGAATCTCTTGCACAGGCAGAGGGGTCTGACTTGGCAAAATAAATTTGTTTGTCTAAGGCCACACAGCTAGACAGTAGCAGATCCCAGACTAGAACCATGTCTCCTGATTTCATATCACACAAAAAACTGGGGTAATAAAATCAATGAAAAAAACAAAGAAATCACTGCAAAAGTTGTTTGCAGGCAAACTATCCCCATCTCAACCATCACCTCTACTTTGTACCTATAGAGCTTATAATGATTTTCTGGGACCACCCTGGATGATCTTACCTTTGGGGGGTAATTAAGTACACAGTCATGTTTTCTCTTAAAAAGAAGATGCTTGAATTAGCCCACTGGATGGCACCTGCAGTGTTGGCTAATATATCACATACCAACCTGAGAGAGCTGCTTGGCACTGGCACAGTTGATGTCCCCAATGAAGACCATGTTTGGCATGATTGGTTTAGGGTAATCCATCGCAAAGTCTACCCTCACAAGCTGCACAGATCCGTGGCTCAGAACGTTCACTTAACTCATGTCTCTCTGAAGGAGTTCTGAAGCCAGGATAGCAAAAGGTGAATGAATACAGCATATGCCATTCCATGTTGTTGAGCAAATGTTATAGAACGTCATTTATCCACTGTAGGAATGTCATCTGGTCTGTTTTCTGCAGTCAGTTATGTGTTCCTATGTGTGTGGGTGGCTGTTTTTCCCCTCTCCCACAACATACTTTCTCAATACTCTCTATGTCTCTTTTTCAATTTCTCTCTCTCTCTCTCTCTCTCTCTCTCTCTCTCTCTCTCTCTCTTTCTCACACACACACACACACACAAACACACACACACACACACACACGTCTTCACATCTACAGTACCTAGTGCAGCACCTGGTATGGTAGGCACTTCATCAATGCTTGTGGACTGACACACACTGCCTCGAAAATTAAGAGAGATATAGAGATGGAGAACAGTAATGTTTACTATTTCATATAAATGTTCGAATTTTAGTTAATATAGAAAAAAAATCAATTTCTTCCAAAACCCATAATAAACATTTTTCAGATTCAGTAAATAGCTAAATACATAGACAAATATGAATACATGAGTGTTCCCATCTGCAAAAGGTTTGGCAAATGTTGTAGAGGCTCCCCCTAGTAGAAGGAATAATGTTTCCTTCTACATCATTGTCCTAAACTCCTTCATCAAAATAATCTCTGCACCTTCTCAGGTAAGTAATTTTCTTATTTAACTTTAGGCAAAACTGAAGATAATGTCCATCTAGGACAGATAAACTCTTAGGAGTAGGAGCGTTGGCAACTGTGCAAACCCAGACCCTACACTACCCCTTGGATTTCTGCCTTGGAGAGCAACACATTTAGAACTGCTTACAAATTCCAGGCTGTAAATGAGAAAGTGTAAATCTCTGAATATTGCAGATAGCATTGGCCTCTCTGAAAAAATCTTCTCTTTATTAAGATTCAATTAAATCATAATGTTCTTTCATTTACTGCTCTCTACATGAATTCAGACTGAGACATCATGGGACCTGAAAGAGATCTTAGAGCAAGTGTAGTCCAGACTTTCACAAAATAATTTGATATGGTACATTTGGGTTTCAACTATATCAACAGAAGCTCCAAATATTGAGCCAAGACATGGAAGAATCTGGCTCAGTGTGATAATCTTTTGAAGGTAAGTACCATGAAGGCAAGATCTGTGTATCCTCAATACCTTTTATGTGATAAATCTTTATTGAGTTGTTGAATGGACACTTTCAATTCTTTCATGTTTAATATTTAATGGAGGAAAAAGAAATAATGTTGACTGAATAAAAAGAAAACATGTTCATCACGATGCTCCTGGGTATAAAGCTTCTTACTTGCATAACCTGTGGTGAGTGAATTGAATTCTCTGAGTTTTGATTTCATGGGCTGATAAATTATGAGCTTGAAGAGATTATGACGGTAATTGATCCAAAATTCACTTTACAGTAGATGAAAGTGAATATTAGAATAGTTAAGTGGCTTTTTCAGCATCGCACAATGAAGAAATGTTTGAGGTGGAATTTAAAATCCAGGCCTTCATGTTTGCAGATCCAATGTTCTATCCACCAAAGCAGTTTACCTCTCATCATTTGTCAGGTGATGGATTTGACTAGATTGTCTCTGATGTCCCTTCGATGTATAAGCCTGTGAGTCTGTGCCCGGAAACCCAAAGAATCAATTAAGAAGCCTGAGTTTATGTCATACATTTCCCTTCTTTAACTAAAGAGGAAAACAAACCCAAGAAAAATCAAGTCATTCTGACCAAAGGGCTTTCTGTCAGTGGTAGAACCAAGACTAGAATGCAGGACTCCTTATTCCTAATGGCCATAAAGCCTGGAGAATTAGAGGAAAGGAAGACACAAAGAAATCACTACCAAGAAAGATTTGTGAGAAAAAAAAACTGATCATACATTTATCCCTCCCAAGTCCATCTCTACAGGCCTGGGACCACATGGGGCCAGCTATCTAGGAGATGCATTAAGATCTAACCAGATTTACTGATACAGAGTAAAGTGAGCAGAACCAGGAGAACATTATACACAATAACAGCAATACCTTACAATGAAAAATGATCTATCTCTTCTAAGTAATAAAATGATCCAAGGCAATCCCAAAGGACTCATGATAAAAAAATGCTGTTTTCCTCCAGAGAAAGAACTAATGGTGTCTGAATAAAGACTGAATCACAATACTTTCCTTCCTTCCTTCATTGTTTTATTCCTTCCTTCCTCCCTCCTTCCCTCTCTACCTTCCTTCCTTCCTTCCTTCCTTCCTTCCTTCCTTTTTTTCTTTCCTTCCTTCCTTCCTTCTTTCCTTCCTGTCTAATTTTCTTGCACAAAATGACTAACACGGAAATTTTTTACATGATCTCACATGCGTAATTTGTATCAAATTGCTTACACGTCTCAGGGAGGGGCAGGCGAGGGTTGAAGGGATAGAATTTGGAACTCAGGGGGGCGGAGCCAAGATGGAGGCTGGAAAGCAGGGACTAGCATGAGCTTGCCACCAAGTCCCTCCAAAAACCTATAAAAATGGCTCTGAACCAATTCTAGAACTGCAGAACTCACAAAACAGTGGAGGGAAGCAGGGCTCCAGCCCAGGACAGCCTGGATGGTCTCTGGGTAAGATCTATCCAGCACGGAGCTGGGAGCAGAGTGGAGCAGAGCAGAGACCAGTGTGGGCGGCAGGGACCAACCAGACCAGGAGCCAGGCAGAGCGTGTCCTACCTCCCTGAATCAATGAGCTGTGGCATTTGCCAGACTTCTCAACTCGCAAACACCAAACACAACAGAGAAGAACTGCAGAATCCACAAAACAGCAGAGGGAAGCAGGACACTAGCCCAAGACAGTCTGGATGGTCTCTGGGTAAGGTCTATCCCACACAGAGCTGGGAGAAGAGAGGAGCAGAGCAGAGGCCAGCGTGGGCGGTGTGGACCAGCCAGACGAGGAGCCAGTGGAGCATGCCCTCGTGCCCTGAATCAGTGAGCTGTGGCACTTACCAGACTTCTCAACCCACAAACACCAAAGACAACAGAGAAAGTTAGTGGGAAAAGCTTCTGGGGACAGGGAGTTTGTGGTTTGGCCACCGTCCCGGGGCAGCAGAGGTGGGGCAGCTACAGAACTAGAGCTGCAGTTGCTTCTGGCCCCAGGCACACCTAGTGGGAGGAATTGAGGGGCAGATCAGAGCAGGAGTGCAGAGTCTGCTGAAGATCTAAGTCCAGTCGTGGTTAAGGGTTCTTGGGGAAGGAAGAGTGCTGGCATGGCAGAGCTAGCACATCCCCCCAAGCGTGGAACATAGAACTCTGTACTCTACAAACAGTCATACCCCGCTTAAAAACTCAAGGGTCAAGTAAGTTGGCTGGGAACACAGCCAGGCAGTGAAAACGCACCCAGATTCAGTCTCAGACTCTAGAATCTTTCTTTGGTGACAAAGAAGACCAAAACATACAGCCAGAAGAAATCAACAAACTCAAAGAGCATACATCGAAAGCCTCCAAGAAAAATATGAACTGGTCTCAGGCCAGGGAATAGCTCAAAAAGGATTTGGAAAAGCAAGTTAGAGAAGTAGAGGAAAAATTGGGAAGAGAAATGAGAAAGATGAGAGAAAACCATGAAAAACAAGTCAATGACTTGCTAAAGGAGACCCCAAAAAATACTGAAAAATATGCTGAAGAAGATAACACCTAAAAAATAGACTAACTCAAATGGCAAAAGAGCTCCAAAAAGCCAATGAGGAGAAAGATGCCTTGAAAGGCAGAATTAGCTAAATGGAAAAGGAGATCCAAAAGACCACTGAAGAAAATACTACCTTAAAACTTAGATTGGAGCAAGTGGAAACTAGTGACTCGATGAGAAATCAAGATATTATCAAACAGACCAAAAGGAATGAAAAAATGGAAGACAATGTGAAATATCTCATTGGAAAAACCACTGACCTGAAAAATAGGTCCAGGAGAGATAATTTAAAAATTATTGGACTACCTGAAAGCCATGATCAAAAAAAAGAGCCTAGATATCATCTTTCAAGAAATTATCAAGGAGAACTTCCCTGATATTCTAGAGCCACAGGGCAAAATAGAAATTGAAAGAATCCACAGATAGCCTCCTCAAATAGATCCCCCAAAAAATATCCTAGGAATATTGTCGCCAAATTCCAGAGCTCCCAGGTCAAGGAGAAAATAGTACAAGCAGCCAGAAAGAAACAATTTGAGTATTGTGGAAACACAATCAGAACAACCCAAGATCTAGCAGCTTCTACATTAAGAGATTGAAGGACTTGGAAAATGATATTCCGGAGGTCAATGAAACTAGGATTAAAACCAAGAATCACCTACCCAGCAAAACTGAGTATCATGCTCCAAGGCAAAATATGGACTTTCAATAAAATGGAGGACTTTCAAGCTTTCTCAGTGAAAAGACCAGAGCTGAATAGAATATTTGACTTTCAAACACAAGAATTAAGAGAAGCATGAAAAAGTGATCAAGAAAAAGAACAAGAAAAAGAAACTGCATGGGACTTACTAAAGTTCAACTGTTTACATTCCTACATGGAAAATGATGTGTATGATCCATGAGACCTCAGTATTAGGGTAGCTGAAAGGAATATGAATATATGTATATATATGTGTGTATGTATATTATATATATATCTATATATATGTATACATGAGTGGGTATGTATGCATATATGAGTGTGTATGTATGTCTATATGTATGTGTATATATATATGGAGAGAGAGAGCAGGCACAGGTTGAGTTGAAGACAAAGGGAAGATATTTAAAAGAAATAAAATCAAATTAAGGGACAAGAGAGGAATATATTGAGAGAGGGAGATAGAGAGAGATAGAATGGGGCAAATTATCTTGCATAAAGGTGGCGAGATAAAGCAGATCTGTAGGAAGAGAAGAGAAGGCTGGTGAGGAGGAATGAGTGAATCTTGCTCTCATCAGATTTGATCTGAGGAGCGAATACCATACATACTCAGTTGGGTATCTTACCCCACAGGAAAGGAGGAAGAAGATAAAAAGGAGGGGTGATAGAAGGGAGGGCAGATGGGGGTGGAGGTAATCCAAAAGAAACACTTTCGAAAAGGGACAAGGTCAAGGGAGAAAATTCAATAAAGGGGGATAGGTTAGGAAGAAGCAAAATATAGTTAGTCTTTCATAACATGAGTATTGTGGAAGGGTTTTACATAATGACACATATATGGCCCATGTTGAATTGCTTGACTTCTTAGGGAGGGAGGGTGTGTGGGAAGGGAAGAGGGGAGAGAATTTGGAACTCAAAATTTTAAAAACAGATGTTGAAAAAGAAAAAAAATTTGCATGCAACTAGAAAATAAGATACACAGACAATGGAGCATAGAAATTTATCTTGCCTTAAAGAAAGGAAGGGAAAAGAGGATGGGAGGGGAATGGGGTGACATTCTGAGCAGACGGAGAGCAGACTGGGGAACAGGGCAATCAGAATATATGCCATCTTGGAGTGGGGGGGGAGGGTAGAAATGGGGAGAAAATTTGTAATTCAAACTCTGGTGAAAATCAATGCTGAAAACTAAATATATTAAATAATAAAAAAAGGAAAAAGTTAAAAAAAAGAATTTGGAACTCAAAAGTTTAAAAATGAATGTTAAAAATTGTATTTATTTGTAATTGGGGAAAATATTAAGAAAATTAAAATAACAAGATTTTTCTTTTAAAAACCATACACTGAATTTTTATGTTTTGCAATTTTATCTTCTTAAAGAGATTTTGGAGCTAAAGTAATAACAATGATTGGAAAATAACATTTCTTTTTATATTTTTTTTTCTGCTATACCAGTGGTTCTCAAAAGGTGGCACATGGACCCGTGGGTGTCACCAAGACCCTTTCAGGAGATCCATGATGTTGAAACTTTTCATAACAATATTAAGGTGTTTTAATGTATAATATTGTATGTATATATATATCAATAGAGAAACTGACATAAACAAAAGCTCTTTGTGGCGAAGAGAAAAAAGATCCTCAATAATTTTTAAGCATGTAAAGTGGTCTTGAGAACAAAATATTTGAAAATTACTGCACTATAAATTAAGGTGAGCCAGTGCACACAAATTACGGTAATTCAAATTATTATATGATTATATCCACATAAAGTCACTCCACCCATTAAAAAAGAAAACTAAAAAATATTAAAGAAAAGGAAAATTATTTTAAAAAATAAATAAAAATGAGAAAACCAAGACCCAGTGATGTTAACGCATTTGTTAAATGTTACAAAGGCAGCAAGTGACCAAGGGGAGATTTGGACCCAGGCTGTATGATTCATCTCGAAGTCAGGGCTCTTTCTACTCTGACAAGCTCCTTGTTAACTCTGAGTCCTTTAAGGCCACGAAAGGGAACTGACTGAGAAATATCTCAACTAACCAATAGGAAAAGTCAGCAGAAGTTTTGGAGTGGAATCCTCCTTGGGAGCCATCAAGGCCTCTAGTTTAGTCCCCGAACCCAACAACCTTACCTGATCTTTGTTACAGAAGTTATGAAAGTTGAGATCCTGAACTGTGTGCAAATGCTGCTTTGGCCACTGTTTATAGCCAAGCTTTGACCTTTGGGTACCTGCAATTTCTCCTCTTAGATTATCTTCCATGTATATACCCAGTTATGCAATACTGTCCTCCCTCATTAAAATATGAGCTTCTCGAGGGCAGGAGCTGTGTTTGCAATCTTTTGTACTCCCAGCCCTAGCATAGTGCCAGATACAGAGTAAATTCTAAGAGACGCTTGACAAGTGCCTGACATTACATAGACATTTAAGGGACAGAGGCAAGGCAAGGGCAGAACTCTGTTGGGGAGGGGGAGCATTGTTGGTGGAGTTGTGAGCTGATCCAGCCATTCTGGAGAGCAATTTGGAACTATGCCCAAAGGGCTACAAAAAATGTTCATACCCTTTGACCCAGAAATATCACTTCTAGAGTTGTATCCCAAAGAGATCACACAAGTGAGAAAAGGACCGATATGTTCAAAAATACCGATAGTGGCTCTTTTCGTACTAGCAACGAATTGGAAATCAAAAGGATGCTCATCAATTGGGGAATGGTTGAACAAGTTGTATATGAATATGATGGAATACTATTGTGCTGTAAGAAATGGGGATGATATGGACTTCATAACAACCTAGAAAAACCCACACGATATAATGCTGAGTGAGTGGAGCAGAGCCAGGAGAACATTATACACACCCACAGATATATGGATCCTGTGACGACTAACCCTGATAGACTTTGCTCTTCTCAGCAACACAAGGTGCAAAGAGAACTCCGAAGGATTCACGATGGAGAATGCTATCTACATCCACAGAATGGAGTCTGAATGCAGATTGAGGCACACTTTATGCTCACCTTTTCTCCCTTTGTTTTGGGTTTTTTTATTCAATTTCCTCTTTTTCATGATTCATTCCATTGGTCATAATTCTTCTTCACACCTTGACTAGTGTGTTATCCATAGAAGATATATAAAATTCCATGCTGTCTTGGGGAGGGAGGTGGGGAGGTGGGAAGAAAACCTGGAACTCAAAATTACATAGAACTGAGTGTTATAAACTAAAACTAAAAACTCTCAAAAAAAAGAATAAAATTAGCAGTACCAGAGGAAAAAAATTGTATGAGGAAAAAAACACTTCAAAACAAACAAGTTTGAAAGTCATAAGAACTATGATCAGTAGAACGAACATCGTGCTTATAGAGTACTTATGATGAAACATCCGTGATAGAAAAGGGATGAATTTAGAGTGCAGAGTGAGGCACAGCGATTTTCATATACAGCTATTAAGGTAATTTGTTTTACTTGTCTGTGCTTATTTCTTACAAGAAATTCTATCTTCTTTTCTTTTTTCCAGTAGAGTAGATTATGGGAGATACAGAAAATAAACTTCTGTCGATTTTTTTTTAAATAGGGAAATGAGATGGTTGCTAAAGACGTGAAATGTATGCATATTCATATTGAATTACTGCATAATATCTTTTATTAACTTTTTTTTACTTTGTTGCAAGAGATCTCTCATAAAATGGGAGTAACCTACTAATGTAATGTAAAAAGAAAACAGGAATAACACCTTAAAAATGAATTGACCTAAGAGACACTGAAGTAATATGAAAGAAAATACAGACACTTAACTATTTCAATCTCCCAAATGCTGCACAATGTAATTCTGTGTGTGTGTGTCTGTCTCTCTGTCTCTGTCTCTCTATCTCTCTTTCTCTGTCTCTCTGTCTGTCTCAGCAATAGGGTATTTGGAATATGCCCAGATAGTCTAGAATAGAGGCATCCTGTATCTTCTTCTGTATGGGGTTGAGGAGCCACTTTTAATTGGCTCCATGTCCAGGTCCACATTGTGTCTTTAAAAACCTCCAGAATGGGACAGTTTCTCTCTCCTATTGAATCTGATGGGTGAACATTCTAATTCACTGCCAGAGCAGTTGCCATGAACTGAACCAGGAGGGGAGGGGGATACCTTTCCCTCTGCACTCTCTACCCTCTCCACTTGCCTTTCCTTTGTAGCCATAAGCAATGGAACTACAGTCTCTGGTCTCTTTGTCTTTTTCAGGTGCTGGAAGTGCTGCCCATGAGACCCAGGAGTCTGAGTCCTAGGAGTCTTGTAGACAGTATTCCAAATCAGATGTTGCAGTTAGCCAGCCGGGGAAAGTCAAAGAAGTCGGGGAGCCCAGGACATGAGAGCAAGGTGAGGGCTTGGAGTTGATCTTAGGACTAGGTTCCATAGGAACTGAACTCAGCTGGGGACCTAATCTCCCTTCCCTTCAGAGACACTGAGGTAGCATGGTGTGAGAAGGATTCAATCCCATGTGTTACGGGAATGAGTTTGTGTATTTCTGATTTTGCTGTGATTTGTAAAAGCTAATCTGACTGTTAGTGGCTACACTGGGGGGGTTAGAGCCATTTGCCAAGAGCTTAGACCTCCCTAATCACCCCCAGAGGAAAGGTCAGATGTGTCTTAATTGGCCTTCAAGCAGTGGGGCCAAAGTGGTCACTGTTACAGTTTCATGCATACTTTAAAAATTCATATTTGTAATATCTGAAGGGGATATCATTAATGTTGACATTTTCATGTAGAAAATCTATGTTCAGGATCTTGCTGCTGAAACTGAATATAATCTTTCAGGGAGGAAAATGAATAGTTAACAAAATAAAGGACTTTCAAGCATTCCTAATTAAAAGCCCAGAACTGAATACAAAAATTGATCTTTAAATACAAGACTCAAGGGAAACATCAAAAGAGAAAAATAAACAAGAAATAAAAAAACCTAAGTGAATCAATAATGTTAAACAGTTTATATTTCCATATGGCAAGGTAATATTTGTAACCCTTAAGAACTTTATTACAAAAAAAGGCAATAAAAGGGAGTATACATAGACAGAGGATGTGGATGCAAGGTGACTTTGATGGGATGGTTCCCCCCCCCCAAAAAAATAACAACACAAAGGAGTGAAAAAGAAGACTGCACTTGAAGAAGAAAGTGTGGGGGGAGATAGAACGATGTAAACTATTTCACATAAAACAGGCAGGAAAGAGCTATTATAATGGAAGGGAAAATGGGGAGGGTGGTGGGAAACCTTTACTCTCATCAGAATTGGCTCAAAGAGGGAATAAGATGCACACTCAGTTGCATACAGAAATATATTTTACCTTATAAGAAAGAAAAAAGGGATGGGAACAATAGAATGGGGGAATGATAAAAGGGATGGCAGACTGGGGGGAGGCAGCCATCAGAAGTAAAATGCATGTATGGAGGGACAGGCTGGGAGGAAGGTTCTTGTACAAAATGGCTAATATGGAAATGTTTTACATGATTGTACATGTATGACCTATATTGGATTGCTGACTGTCACAAGGAGAGGAGGGAGGGAGAAACAGAAAGATAGAATTTGGAACTCAAAATAAGAAAAATAAATATTAAAAACTGTTTTAACATGCAATTTGGGGAAAAAACTATGTATACATATACAAGTATATGTATATGTACATATATATTAATGAAAATATATGTTGATCATGTAGCACCTGCCTCTAAGGCTTCCTATTTCCATGACCTGTGGCAAATCACTTAAATTCTCTGAACTTGAATTTTATTTTGTGTAGTTCTTCAGTCATGACCACATTTGGAGTTTCTTGGCAAAGATAAGTGAGTGTTGCCTTTTTCTTCTCAAGCTCATTTTATAGATCAGGAAACTGAGGCAAACAGGATGAAATGACTTGCCCAGGTCACATAACTAGTAAGATGAGTCTTCCTGAATCCAGGTATGGCACTCTATTCCCCTGTGCTGTCTAGGTGCCTTCATTCTATAGGTTTGTAGATTTAGAAACTGAAGAAAATTTAAAGTCGAGACCAGGCTCATTTTATAGATAATAAAATTGAAGCCCAGAAAATCGGGATCTTTGTCCAGTAAGTGGCTTCCCCAGCATCACAGAGTGAGTAAATATTTGAATCTAAGTCTTCATGACTTCAAGTCCAGTGTTCTGTCCACCAATCCAGGTTTCCTCTCCTCATTTTCTAATGAGGGGAGGGACTAGATGGTCTCTGAGCTCCATTAAACCTATGAGTCTGTGATCCTATTACCAAGGACCCAAAGACTCATTGAAGAATCCCAAGTCTGTGTATTACATCTCCGTTATTTGACTAAAGAGGAAAATAGACTGCAAAAAAGTCAGACCCCTTTACCCATGGCCACAGTGTTGGTTAGTGGCAGAACCAGATCTTCCGATTCCTAAGGACCTGAAAGACTGGAGAACCAGAGGCAATGGGAACACAAAGAAATCAAGGCAAACAGTGTTTACAAACAAAACCACTCAGACAGATCCCTCTACCTCAAACCAACCTCACAGTTCTACCTAAGTTGGAAAATGTCACAACTCTTAGGCAATCATCTTCTTGGGACACCCTAGGTCACCAAATATTTGGGGACTGATGTAAAATGTAGCACGATTTTCTGTAAGCAACAGTCAGGACACTTTAATTAACCCACTGGGTGCCACCTGAAATGTTAGCTAATGCATCACACACCAACCTGAGAGAGCTGCTTGGCACTTGCACATGTGATGCTCCCAATGAAGACCATGCTTGGCATGATAGATTTTGGGTAATCCATCACAAATTATGTCCTGACAAACCACACAGTTCTGTGGCTCAGAACAGCCATGATACTCATGTCTCTCTGAAGGACTCCTGAAGCCAGGTTTCCATAGGGTTTCATGGTGACATGGCATGTTATGTTCTGGGCCAAAGAGGATAGAATGTTTTTTTACCAGCTATAGGAATGTCATCTGGTCTGTGTTTTCTGTGGGCATTCTGGGGATATAGGAAGATGTGTCAGGGAACTGAGTGCTCCAGCATCTAAACCACAGGGGAGTCCTCTCAAGAAATAAACAGCTGGGATGGACAGATACAGAGCCAGAAGGCTCCACAGGGAGAAACAGAATGGGTTAAAATGGCATCATAGTGGCTCTCTTCCAGGGATTTCATCAGTTCCTTGTTATAGAACAAGCCCATACAAGAGCAAAGTTCCATGTCGATCACCACCTTAAAGAGTCAATGTTAAAAACATCTCTTCAGAAAAGGTTTCAGGTCAAATGTCAATTGAAAATGAGACCCCATTCACTTTTTTTAAAATTTTTTTAATTTATTTTTAATATGTTTAGTTTTCAGCATTGATTTTCACATGCGTTTCAATTACAGATTTTCTCCCCATTTCCACTCCTCCCACTCCAAGATGGACTCTGGTTGCCCTGTTCCCCAGTCTGCCCTCCCCTCCATCCCCGCATTCCCCTTCCATCCCCCTTTCCCTTACTTTCTTGTAGGGCAAGATAAATCTCTATGCCCCATTGCCTGTGCATCTTATTTTCTAGTTGCATGAAAAAAAAATTTACTTTTGAACATCTATTTTTTTTAAAACCTTGAGTTCCAAATTCTCTCCCCTCTTCCCTTCCTATCCACCCTCCCTAAGAATTCAAGCAATTCAACATGAGCCACATGCGTATCATTATGTATAACCCTTCCACAATACTCATGTTGTGAAAGACTAACTATATTTTGCTTCTTCCTAACCT
>CM053627.1:7197445-7218179 GCA_028646595.1 Phalanger gymnotis | reverse complement strand
AGGTCTCCAGCTGAGTTCAGTTCCTGCAGAACCTAATCCCAAGTTCAAGTCCAGGCCCTCACCCTGGGCTCATGTCCTAGGCACCCTGACTTCTTGACCTTCCCTGGCTGGCTAACAACAATATCCAATTGGATTCCCAGCTACAAGACTCCTAGGACTCAGACTTCTGGGTCTCATGGGCAGCACTTCCAGCATCTGAAAAGGAGAAGGACAAAGAGACCAGAGACTGTAGTTCCATTACTCAAGGCTACAAGAGAAAGGCAAGGGGAGAGGGGGAGGAGGTGTGGAAGGAAAAGTATCCCCCTTCCCTCCTGGTTCAGTTCATGGCACCTGCTCTGGAAGTGAACTGGAATCTTCACCCTTCAAATGCAACAGGAGAGAGAAACTGTCCCATTCTTGCAATTTTTAAAGACACAATGTGGACCTGGATTCAATTAAAAGCGACTCCTCCTGAAGATACAGGATGCCTTTATGCCCCTACTTGCTGCCAGCGGCCGTGGCTACCAGAGAGTGAAACGGATGCCGCAGAGAGTGAAAAGAAAACACAGGCCAGGTGGAAGAGTAAAGGACAGCTCCGTTTATTAAACTGAGGGACAGGGTTGATATACTTTTTTAGGTAAGCGGAATCAACACGTTCACGTGCAAAAACATTTGCATAGCATGACTTCCTCCTGCTTTGTTTCCTTTTGCCGTAAACAATATTGTGTTAATAGCCCACAGGTGGTGTATAGCTCGTGTGTGCCATGGGGGTTTTGGAGAGAGCATGTGTATATCGAGGAGGCTTGAAGAGCCTTCATCTTAAACAGTGTGTGTATGCTGATGGGGAGGCGGTGTATGGTGAGCCCATATGCTGAGTTATCAGTCCAAGGGCAATAACAGGCCCCAGGGTAAACTTGTCCTGTATCTATATCCAAGAATGGACTTTCCCAGAGCTGGCCCTCTACACCTTTATTCTAGAGTCTCTGAGCATCTTCCCAATACCCTATTCCAGAGAGAGGGAGAGAGAGAGAGAGAGAGAGAGAGAGAGAGAGAGAGAGAGAGAGAGAGAGAGAGAGAGAGAGAGAGAATTATGTTATACAGCATTTTGTGGAGGGAAATAGACAATTCTCCATATTTTTTTTCAGATTTCTTCAGTGACTCTTAGGTTAATTCATTTTTAAGGTTTTATTGATGTTTTGTTTCTACATTACATTTATAGGTTACTCTCATTTTATGAGAGGTCCTTTGTAACAAAGCAAAAGAGTTAAGTAAAACTAATATTATGCAATAATTCAATCTGAAAGTGCATACATTTCACATCTTTAGCGACCATCTCACTTCTCCATTTTTAAAAAAAAATTAAGAGAAATTTTTCTGTATCTCCCACAATCTACTCCATTGGAAAAAAGAAAGGAAGATCAAGTTTCTTGTAAGAAATAAGCACAGACAAGTAAAACACAGTCTCTTAATAGCTGTATATGAATACAACTGTGCCTCACTCTGCACTCTGAATCCATCTCCTTCCTGTCATGGATAATATGTTTCATCATCAGTTCTTTGGAACCATGATGTTCATTCTACTAATTATAGTTCCTACAATTTTCAAAGTTGTTTGTTTTAAAGCGTTTTTTTACCATATAAATTCTTCCTCTGGTATTTTTCATTATATTATTTATCAATTTATAGAGATCATCAAAATTATTCTTTTTTATACTACTGATGTTATGGCATCAAGTGTTCTTTTGACTCTCCTCATTTCATTGTGCATCAATTCCTACCAGCCTTTCCAAGTCTCTTTGAGATCATCTCTTTCCTCATTTTGTATACCACGACAGCATTCCCTCACATTAAAATGCCACAGATTAGTCAGCCATTCCTTTATGATAAGGAGCTCTAGCATTTGCCAACATGAAAAAGAGCTGCAAAACCTATTTTTTTTTTTTAGTATGAAGCACCTTTTCTTTTTTTTCTCTGATCTCTCTTGGGCACAGGCCTACCAATGGCATAACTGGGTCAAAGAATTTAGTAAGTTTTTGTGTATAATTCCCAGTTACTTTCCATACCTATACCCACTCACAGGTCTTCACTTGATTTAGTCAATGAATGAATATTTATTGGGTGCAAGTTACCATGGGTCCACAGACAAAAATTAAGTGATCCCTGTCCTCAAGTATCTTAAATTCTACTGGGGATTCAGTAGAGCTGGACTATCCTCATTGAGGACAACTATTTGGAGATTCTGTTGACAAACTTGAAAACTAAAATATGCCACATCTAAACTGATTTGTGAAAGGCTAGGCAGTGTAACTTCTAAAGTTCTGTCTAGCTCCTCTGGTTTTTGACTTTCTTTGATTGTTGAGTGGCCAGTAATAGAAAGAGGTATAAATTCTCTTGCCAATATACAGGGATGTGAACTTTTTAAAATACAACCTAGAGCTTGTTAAGCCAATCTGAATGTGTTGCTCTTCAAAGCACAATTGCAAGAGAAGTGGTGTCCTGGTTGGGTCGAGGACCTTGGACAGCAGTCCAGTTTTGATGCTTCCTCCAATCCATTGTGTTTGCATCTTTCCCTGGCCTACCCTTACAGTGAAACAGGGAAGCAGTTTCTCTGAAGAGCGGGAGAGGTGGTTAGCTCTAAGATAAAGAAGAGCAATCCCAGAAGTTTTTCCAGAAGGAGAAGGAGAATGGCTCTCAGTTAACAAGTCAGTAAGCAGTTCGTAAGCCCTTGCTCTTCCCTCAGCATCTGTTGTGGGAACAGCTAAGGAGAAGTCCCTCTCGAAGGAGAAGCCCATGTGGCTTTTGCCTGCACCAAAGTCAAGGCCCAAGTGTTACTCTTCACTGAATTATTTCTATGTGGCCAACTTTGTATGTTTGTTGAGTCTAAGATACATCTGTTATTGATTTTGAAAGAAATTTGTTTTTTTTTCTTGTAATTAAAATTTATGAACATTTTACTAAAAGAGCCCACAACAGGGTTCTGCCTCTGTCTCACCTCTATCCCTTAAATGTCTATGCAGTGTCAGGCAGTTAACAAGCTTCTACTAGAATTTACTCTCTATGAGGCACTATACAAGGGCAGGGGGGACAAAGAATGGCAAAACACAGCTCCTGCCCTCAAGAAGCTTACAATTCAATGAGGAGAGGATAGGATATGCACAACTGGGCACATACAAGATATCTACAGAGTACATGGAAAATAACCTAAGAAGAGAAAGTGCAGGGGCCCAAGGGTCAAAGCTTGGCTGTAAACAGTGGCCAAAACAGCATTTGCATACAAGTCAGCATCTCAATTTTCACAACTTCTGTAACAAAGTTCATGGAAGGTTGCTGGGATTGGGGACTAAACCAGAGGCTTTGATGGCTCCCAGGGAGGATTCCCCTCTAAAACTGCTGCTGACTTTTCCTATTGGGTAGTTGAGATATTCCTTAGTCAGTCCCCTTTCATGGTCTTAAAGGAATCAGAGTTAACAAGGAACTTGCCAGACTAGAAAGAGCCCTAGTTTTGAGATGAGTCATAAAGCCTGGGTCCAAATCCTGCCTTGGTCACTTGCTGCCTATGTGACACTTAACAAATCTCCTAACCTTACTGGGTCTTGGTTTTCTCATCTTTAAATGAGCAGTTTGGATTAGGTTCCTTCCCACTCAAGCTCTATGATTTCATGATCCCATCCCAGGCCAGATAGGCCAGAAAATGAGGTCCATTTTTGGCACAGGGGAGAAAAGTCTGTGGTGAAGGAGAAAGAGACATTCACTCTTTTTCAATAATTAATCTAAAGAGATTAATCATAAATGTAACAAACCAAAAGTTTAGCCTCTCTTCCAGTTATCTTTCATTTCATTGATTTATTCCACAATGACCCGATAAGGATAAAGCCTAACACTGCCAGGTTATGAAAGAGAATAGGGCAAAGTTTAGAGACCCTACTCTTTCTTAGACATCCTGAACTTTGCAGAGATTGTGAGAGGGCTCCAATCTTCTCCCTGGGTTCTGGTGGGGCTGGCTTTCTCTGCTGCCTGCCTAGGCTTTGCCAAAGTGGGGAAGTTGCTGGCAATCCCCATGGATGGCAGCCACTGGCTCAGCATGCATGAAGTGGTCCAGGATCTCAGTCTGAGAGGCTATGAAAGTGTTTATAGGTTATAGCACCAGAGCTGTCCATGTACATCAGAGAAGGGCCATTCTGCACTTTGAAAACCTTTCCAGTCACTTTCAGCAAGGACCAGTTTCATAATATGCAGAAAAAAATCCTCATTTGCTCTTTGAAAGAGCACCTTTCCTGAAATGGTTCTTTGATATGGCTGGGGCCATGAAGGATTTTGGTGACAGGCATTTTGGTTTTTGTACTGACTTAGTATCTAATAAGGAACTGATAAAATCCCTGGAACAGGCCCACTATGATGCTGTTTTAACTGATCTTGTGGTTCCCTGTGGAGCTCTCCTGGCTCAATATCTCTCCATTCCAGCTGTGTATTTTTTCCAGGGAATCCAATGTGATTTCACAGCTGAAGGCACTAGGTGTCCTGATCCATCCTCTTATTTTCTGAGGATCTTCACTGAGAACACTGACCACATGACTTTCCAGCAGTGAGTAAAGAACATTTGGTATACTTTGCCCCAGTCTGTGACATGCCATCTGTTTTTTCCATCTTTTGCAAGATTGGCTTCAGAAGTCCTTCAGAGAGACATGAATATAGTGGATGTTCTGAGCCATGGATCTGTGTGGCTTATGAGGTCAGACTTTCTGCTGGATTACCCCTGGCCAATCATGCCAAATACAATCTTCATTGGAGGCATGAACTGTGCCAATCCAAAGCAGCTCTCACAGGTTGATATGTGACATGTAACAAGCCATCGTGTTAGTTGATACTTTTTGGTCAAATAAGAGCACACCGATTTTTCATTTTTAGCATATGTTTTCAAGAGAAAAATCTTGTTACTTTTTATTTTCTTAATATTTCCCCAATTACACAGAAATATAATTTTTAATATTCATTTTTAAAGTTTTGATTTCCAAATTCTATACCTTCCTCCCTCTCCTGCCCCTCCCTGAGATATGTAAGCAATCTGAAAAAGAATATGCATGTGCAATGATGTAAAACATTTCCCTATTAGTCATTTTGTGCAAGAAAATTAGACTGGAAAGAAGGAAGGAAGGAAGGAAGGAAGGAAGGAAGGAAGGAAGGAAGGAAGGAAGGAAGGAAGGAAGGAAGGAAAATATTGTGCTTCCGTCTTTATTTAGTATTCAGAAACCATCAGTTCTTTCTCTTGAGGCACATAACGTTCTTCATCATGAGTCCTTTGGGATTGCCTCGGATCGTTGCATTACTGTGAAGAGCTAGGTCATTCTTCCTTGTGAAATATTACTGTTACTATGTATTATTTTCTCCTGGTTCTTCTCACTTCACTATGTATCAATAAATCTGATTACATTTTAATGAATCTCCTAGATAGATGGCTCCATGTGGTCCCAGGCCTGTAGAGATGGACTAGGGAGGGATAAATATGTGATCAGTTTTTTTTCTCACACATCTTTCTTTGTAGTGATTTCTTTGTGTCTTCCTTTCCTCTATTTCTCCAGACTTTATGGCCATTAGGAATCAGAAGACCTGCATTCTAGTCCTGGTTCTGCCACTGACAGAAAGTCCTTTGGTCCGAATGACTTCACTTTTCTTGGGTTTATTTTCCTCTGTGGTTAAAGAAAGGAGATGTATGACATAAACCCAGGCTTCTCAAGTGATTCTTTGGGTTTGTGGGCATAGACTCACAGGCTTATATGTTGAAGGGATGTCAGAGGCAATCTAGTCCAATCCATCACCTTACAAATGATGAGAGGTAAGCTAGTTTGATGGATGGAACATTGGACTTGTAAGCATGAAGGACTGGATTTTAAATTCCACCTCAAGCATTTCCTCATTGTGTGATGCTGGGAAAGCCATTTAACTTCTCTAAGATTTACTGTCGTCATGTATAAGGTGAATTTTGGATCAATTACCACTGTAACCTCTTCAAACTCTTAATTTATGAGCCCATTTTATTAAAACTCAGTGAATTTAATTGACTCAGCACAGGTTATGCAAGTAAGAAGCCTTATTATACCCAGGTGCCTTATGGTGAACATATGTTTTCTTTTTTTCAGTCAACATTATTTCTATTTTCCCCAATTAAGTATCAAACATGAGAGAATTTAAAGTGTTCATTCAACAATTCAATGGAGATTTCTCATATACAAGCTATTGAGGCAGCACGGATCTCGCCTTAGTGGTGCTTACCTTCAAAAGAGCATTATGCTGAGCCAGACTCTTCCTTTTTCTGGCTCAACATTTGGAGGTTCTGTTGATATAGTTGAAACCCAAATGTGCCATGTCAAGTTAGCTTGTAAAAATCTGGACTATAGTTGCTCCAAGGTCACTTTCAGTTTCCATGATATCTCGGTTTGAATTTACATGGAGAGCAGTAAATGAAGGAGCGTTAGGATGTAGTTGAGTGTTAATAAAGAGAAGAATTTGTTAGAGAGGCAAATGCTCTCTCCAATTTACTTCCTAATTTACAGCCTGTGCTTTGTAAGCAATTCTGAATGTGTTGCCCTCTAAGACAGTAGTGCAGGGAGTGGTGTAGGGTCCAGGTTATGGCCAGGACCCTGGACAGGTACCAACTCTCTTTCTTGTAAGAGTTTGTCTGATCTAGGTTGACATTACCTTCAGTTTTGCCTGAATTGAAATAAGAAAACTACTTACCTGGGAAGGTGCAGAGATTATTGTGATCAAGGAGTTTATGCAGAAGGATTAGGACAATAATGTAGAATGAAACATTATTCCCTCCATTAGGGGAAGCCGCTGCAGCACCCACCAAATGTTGTGCAGATGGGAACACTTATTTATTCATTGTCTATTTATTTAGATATTTACTGAATCTGAGAAACATTTATTACAGATTCTTGGAAGTGAATTTTTCTTATAACTAAAATTTACAAACATTTGTATAAAATAGTAAACAATACTGTCCTCCGTCTCTACCTCTCTCTTAATTGTCTAGGCAGTGTCTGTCAGTCCACAAGCATTGATGAAGTGCCTAACATACCATGTGCTGCACTAGGTGCTGTAGATATGAAGAAGTGTGTGTGTGTGTGTGTGTGTGTGTGTGTGAGAGAGAGAGAGAGAGAGAGAGAGAGAGAGAGAGAGAGAGAGAGAGAGAGAGAAAGACAGAGTATGTGAGAAAATGTGTTTGTGAGTGGGGTGAACAGCCATCCACACACATAGGAAGACATAAATAATTGACTGCAAACCAAAATAAAGTCAAAATGCGTTCATGATTTAGGAATAAAGGCTGAAACTATAAGCAATTTGGGAGAGCAAGGAATAGTTTACTTATCAGATTTATGGAAAAGAAAAGAATTCATGACCCAACAAGGGATAGAGAACATTACAAAATGCAAAATGGATAATTTTGATTATGTTAAATTGAAATGTTTTTGTACAAAAAAAGCCAACGCAACAAAGATTAGGAGGGAGGCAGAAAATTGGGAGAAAATATTTACAGCTAGTGTCACTGATAAAGGCCTCATATCCAAAATATACAGGGAACTGAACCAAATATAGAGGAATACAAGTCATTCCCCAATTAAGAAGTGGTTAAAGGATATGAACAAACCATTTTCAGAGGAAGAAATTAAGGATATTTATGGACATTTGAAAAAATGCTTGAAATCACTACTGATTACAGAAATGCAAATCAAAACAACTCTTAAGATACCATCTCTCTCCTGTCAGATTGGCTAAAATAACAAAAAAGGAAAACGATAAATGCTGGAGAGGATGTGGGAAAATTGGAACATTGTTACATTGCTGGTGGAGTTGTAAACTGATCCAGCCATTTTGGAGAGCAATTTGGAACTATGCTCAAAAGGCTATAAAAATGTTCATACCCTTTGACCCAGCAATACAACTCCTAGGGTTGTATCCCAAAGAGATCACACAAGTAGGAAAAGGACCCATATGTACAAAAATATTTATAGTGACTCTCTTGTAGTAGCTAAGAATTGGAAATCAAAGGAATGGCCATCAATTGGGGAATGGCTGAACAAGCTGTGGTATATGAAGGTAATGGAATACTATTGTGCTATAAGAAATGGGGATGATATGGACTTCATAACAACCTGGAAGAACCTACACGACATAATGCTGAGTGAGTGGAGCAGAGCCAGGAGAACATTATACACAACCACAGATATATGGATTCTGTGATGACTAACCCTGACAGACTTTGCTCTTCTCAGCAACACAATATGCAGAGACAGATCCAAGGGACCCACGATGGAGAGTACTATCTACATACAGAGAAAGAATATGAAGTATGAATGCTATCGAGGCACACTTCATGCTTGCCTTTTTCTCCCCCCGTTTTTTTCCCTCTCTTTTGTATTTGTTGTTGGGTTGTGTTTTTGGTTTTATTTTTGGTTCTATTTCTTCTTTCTCATGATTCATTCCATTGGTCATAATTCTTCTCCACAACTTGACTAGTGTGTAAATTAATTCAATGCCAAGTTATACATGGAAGTTATATGGGATTCCATGCCATCTTGGGGAGGGAGTGGGGAAGGGAGGGGGGGAAGGAGGGAAGAAAATCTGGAACTCAAAATTATGTAGAACCATGTGTTGCAAACCAAAAATAAAAATAATTGACTGCTGAAAACATATAGCAGAGGACATTACTAGTGTGGATAAAGAACATTCTATACCCTTTTCTCCATAACTTGAAATGGCATATGATGTATTCACCTTTTGCAAGCCTGGCTTCAGAACTCCTTGAAGGAGACATGAATATGGTGGACGTTTTCAGCCATGGATCTATGTGACTTGTGAGGACAGCCAAACATGATCTTCGTTGGGGCATCAACTTTGCTAGTACCAAGCAGCTCTCTCAGGTTGGTATGTGATGTGTTAACCAACATTGCAGATGCTACCCAGTGGGGTAATTCAAGAATGTTCATTTTAAGAGAAAACACAACTGTATACTTAATTAGCCTCCAAAGGTAAGATCATCCAGGGTGGTCCAAGAAAATCATTATAATCTCTATAGAGACAAAGTAGAGGTGAGGATCAAGATGGGAATAGTTTGCCTACAAACAGCTTTTTGCAGTGATTTCTTCATTTTTTTTTCATTGGTTTTACTACCCAAGTCTTTTGTGCAATATGAAATCAGGAGACCTGGATCTTGTCTGGGATCTGCTACTGTCTAACTGTATGGCCTTAGACAAGTGAATTTACTTTGCCAAGTCAGACCCTTCTGCTTGCACAAGAGATCCCCTTCCATCTTGTTTTCTCCAGTCTCTCCCTGGCTATTGGCTATTTCTTTATTCCGTACAAACATGCCCAACTCTCTCCCTTTTTCAATATATCCTCATTTGGTCTATCTATCCATGTGGACAATTGTCTTATGTCTTTCTGGGTTTCTTGTGGCTAAACCCCTTGAGAAGGTCATTTGTAACATGAGTCTCCCCTTATTTTCTCTCACTCTTTTCTTAACTCTGCAGTCTGGATACTCACTGTATCTTTCAGTGCAAACTGCCCTCTCCAAAGTTATCAATGATCTCATAATGACCAAATCCTATGGCCTGTTCTCAGTCCTCATCCTTCTTGATCTCTCAGCAGTCTTGGACATCATCAGTCCCCTTCTCCTCCTTCCTGCTCTCTTCTTTCTAGATTTTCATGACTATACACTCTGGTTCTCCTCCCCACCTGAGTTGCTCTTTCTCGATCTCTTTGCTGGCTCACTGTCCAGGTCGTGCCCACTTCCTATGGGTGTCCCATGAGTCTCTGTCCAGAGCCTTCTTGTCCTATTCTATTTCATCTCATGATCTATCATTTCCCATGGTTCCCAATGTTATCTCTATGCTGATGATTCTCAGATTATCCAGCCTTAACCTCTCAGCTAATCTCTAGTATCATATCTCTAACTGCTTGTTGGACACACCAAACTGGATGGCTTGCATCTATCCTCAAGTTGGCATGTCCCAAACTGAACACCTTCTGTCTCTTCAAACCATCATCTCCTCCTGACTTTCCTGTTACATTTAAGGGCACTACCATCCTCCCAGTCCCCAGGTTCATAGCTCAAGTGTTATCCTTGACTGCTCACTCTCCTTCACTCCTCCCCCCAGTCAATATGGCTTATGATAAGTCCTATTAATTTTGTCTTGGTAATTTTTCTCCTCCTATATTTCCTTGCTAGTATCTCTCCCCTTCTTCTCTCCTCTGGCGCTGTCCTCACCTTGAGGTAGGCCTTCCTCATCTCACTTCACTCCTGGACTATTGCCATAGCCTAATGGTTGCACTCCTTGCCACAAGTCTCTCCCCACTCCAGTCCATCCTTTTTGCAGATGTCAAGCTAATCTCCCTAAAAGGCAAGTGGGACCATATCACCACCACCACCATCCCCATGCAGTAAAGCCCAGGGGCTCCCCATTCCAGGATCAAATAAAAATCTTCTGGTCTTCAAAGACCTTTCTCATCTGTGTCCTCCCTTCCTGGTTCCAGACTTCTTACATCTTATATCCCTCCCCATGATTCTTCAACCCAGAGACATTAGCTTTTCTGGTCTTCCTCTAACAAGGTGCCCTATTTCCTGACTTCCTCCTCACTGAAGCACTCCATGCCAAGGGTGCTCTCCTGCTGAGCTTACTGCCTTCCATCGGCTGGTTATTTCCAATGTATCTTGTCTTACTTGAGCATAGTTGTTTGTACATCATCTATCCCATTAGACTGTGAGCTCATTGAGGGCAGGGACTGTCTTTTGGCTTTCTTCGTATATCTAGCATTTAGCACAGTTAAGAAAGACCTTCCTAATCCCAGGATGTACCTTTTTAGAGAGATCTGATATATATGGAACAGACTCAGTCACACCAATCCAGCTCCTCTGGGCTCAGGCCAAAAGGCTCACAGGAGTCTGGAAGCAGGGAAGGAGGCCATTTGGTATAAGTGGGAGCATAGCTTAGAGGTGAGTCATAAATCTGCTACAAAGTCACCCCACAGTGGTGCTCACATTTCCCCTTGTGTAAACTGATGCTGTACGACTCAATGACCTCCCTACCTACCACCCAGCTCTGAAGGCCTACAACCTTTAATCAGATGGACATTCAGTTGGTCAACTGCTATCTGGGTTTGCCTGATCTCAGCCTTGGGAAGAGAGCACCATTGTTATTTTAAAGCCGAGGACCCCAATCTCCTTTGTGTGCTTAGAGGGAAGGATCCAATTTTGTTTTCAAGTGATGGTATCCACCCAAGCAGGTAGTTCAGGTTATTCCCTGGTGCTGCCTTTACCTCCACCATTCACCAATCTCCATCATGCTGGTGTATTTCCTCCCCAGGCCTGGTGAGAGAACAACTATGAAAATAATAAATAGCTGACACCTCACAGCACTTTAAATACATTATCTCATTGGATAATCACGACATTATGTGAGGTGGGTGTGATAATTATCTTAATTTGCACAGTGGAAACTGAGGCAGAGATAGTTAAAAAGATTTGTCCAAAGTGGTAATTATCCAACTTTGGCCTCCTCACCCAGGTCCCATACCCTGGCCTAAGTGTACCCGGCCCCAGCCTTTGGCTGAATGAGACCAGGAAGCTGGTGGTAGCCACCTCCTGGCCAGAGGCAAAAGATTAACCAATGAACCTCATATCATCCCCTGACCCTAATGAAAGGTCTCTTGGCTGCTGTTCTTTTTTTTATCAGTGCTAGATGATTCTTTGGGATGGGAACTCCTTCCATCTAAACAGTTGGAAATTCCTCCTTTATTCTTAGACTTTGATAACTGTTTCAGGCACTGAAGCACTTAGTGACAGGCCTTTATGAACTGCCTCCTACATGCCAGGCACTGTGCTGGGCTCTGGGACACACAGCAAAAACATTCCCTGCCCTTTAGAAGCAGACACTCTAATGGGAGAAGATAGTGTGCAAATAATGAGGCAAAATCCGAATGTGTGCAGTGGATGGAATGTAATGGGAGAGAGGAAGAATTCATAGCTGGGGAGCAGAGGAAATCCTCCTGAACTAGGTGAAGTGTGAACTGAGACCTGAGGGATGCCAGGAAAGCCAAGGTTCTACCAGAGAGACAGAAATGGAAGGGTTTGGGTAAAGAGGAGTGGGAAGTTGCAGAAAACAGACATTTATTTTTCAATTACAGTGCCAATTCAATTGAGCAAACACTTCTAGAGTAATCATTTCAGAGAGGCATCATGGCAGAGATAACAGAGAGGAGGCATTGGAGTAATGAAGTTGAGCATTCAAGTCTTCATCTGATCCAATGAATTACACATCTGGGCCTATTTCTGACCAGTAAGGCAGAAATACTAGTACAAGCAGACAGGATTTGTAGGAGACACTTGGGTCCTATGACCAAGTCATCTTCTTTTTATTGCATGTAGGCAGGTATGGTCTAACACTGTAGACTAGGCAGAGCAGGTTACAAAGTGTTGTGAGAAAGAAATGGGGATCCATTCCCTTAAGACCTTAAAACTGAACATCAGATGGCTGAAGAGGCCTTGGGTTCTTCCAAGAATGAAACACACAGAAAGCCAAAGAGGAAACTAGAGATAAAGGAAGAGAATCAGAGGATGCAGAAAATGGAGAGAAAAATCCAAGGAAGAAGCAGGGGACACCAGTGTCCAGTACAGCAGAAAAGCCAGGTCAGATGGGAAGAGAAACCACATCATAAGAGAGTAAGTAAGAAGTCAGGAGGAAGAAATTCAAGGTGTTGCAGACAACTGGCTAATGGGAAATGGGCAGAAAAGGGAGGAGAAGAAACTTGGCAAGACAGCGGACAGCCAAGTTCCTGGGCTGGTCTTTTCCCTTCTCTTGGCTCAGTTTGCTCTTCTGTACAATGTGGGGATTGGATAAGATGACTTTTTTTGTCACAGGCATTTTTATTAACAGACCATTAGAAAAACAATCATGGTAGAGACCTTTAGTTCATTCTTCTAATAAGCCTGTTGATGTGGTCTTCCCTGTTACCAGCATCTCCACCTTCCACAAAATGTGTAGTCTTTTTCTTCATTCCTCCTCGTGGAGAAGATAATTTGAAGGGCCACAGGAAGTTGTTGGCAGCTTTGACGTGCTTGCCAACAGTGTAGATCCCATGGATCAAATACTCCATGCAGATAATTCCATATTTACCAAGAGATTTTGCAATAAGGGCATTATCCATCAGGGCAATTCTCTATTTCTTGATCTTGCCATAACCACATTTGTAAATCAAGTCATTCATAGACTTCAGGTTTGGTAACCCCATGCAATGTATGGTTCCACAATCCTCAGCATGTCAATAAAAGCCTTGTTAAGTTTAACAAAAGTGCCACTGAAGATTTGGCGAAGACGAAGAAGTTGCAATACTTTTCAGGCCTTTGGTCTAACAGCATTGATACCTCTGATTCTGATCACAAAAGCTAACTTGGGTTCACCAGGTACATAGTAGTTGCCACCTTTGAGTGCCATTCTAGCCAGCTGGATTTCACTCCTGTACATCTGTCCGTACTCCTTATGGTAGGCTTTAGCTTTTTTATAGATAACTTTTCTCTGTATTTTACGGAGCTTTTTAATAGCCATCTTCTTCTTCAAGCGTTTGGCCTTCAGTATTGCGAAAGCCTGTCGCTTTTTCAGAAGGGATTCTGGAACGGATGATAGCTTCTTCTTTTCTTCTACACCTGCCAAGATTCCGGCTGGAAAAGAGTGATAAGATGGCTTCTAAATCCCCTTCTTCCACAATACTTAAGATACTTTGATTCTGATGTACAATTGCTGTCAAGGCACTTTTGCCTCGAGTACATTTTTGGTATAGAGGAGGAGAGAACAATGGAGAGGGAGACACATTTCTTTTAATAATTAATCTAAGGAAGTCAATCAACCATACATGTGAAGAATGAAAAGTCCATTATCTCTTCCAATTACCTTCTCCCTCATGAAATTTATTGCTTCCATGACTAGATAAATATAAAGCACAGGGCTGTCAAAACTGCCAGGGCATGAGAGGGAACAGAGGAGAGTTTACAGACACTGCTCTTTCTGAGGGATCCTGGATGTTGCAGAGATGGCCACAGGGCTCCGACCTTGGCCCTGGGCTCTTTTGGGGCTGACTCTCTGTGCTGTATGCCTGGACTTTGCCAAAGCAGGGAATCTGTTGGTGATCCCATTCGATGGCATCCATTTGTTCAGCATGGGTGAAGTGGTCCAGGAGCTCACTCTGAGAAGCCATCAAAGTGTCGTCCTAGCATCGGAGGTGTTCTTCAATATCAGGCAAGGAGAGTACTACAGTTTGAAAACCTTTTCAGTAACTTTCAGCAAGGATCTTTTCCACGAGATGATGCATAATCATTTCCATAAGATCTTTGACCCAGAAACTTTCCTGAAGAGACTTTTTTGTATGATTACATCCATGAAGAAAGGCAGTGACGTTTATGTTGGCTTTCGTAAGGAGTTATTCTATAACAAGGACCTATAACAATGATGAAGTCCCTGGAAGGGGTCCACTATGATGCCATTTTAACTGATCCTATTTCTCCCTGTGGGGCCCTTCGGGCACTGTATCTGTCCATTCCAGCTGTTTACTTCTTGCAAGGACTCCCATGAGGTACAGATGTTGAAAGTACTCAGTGCCCTGACCAACATTCCTATATCCCCAGGCTGGCCACAGAAAACACAAACCGGATGACATTCCTACAGCGGGTAAAGAACATTCTATACCCTTTGTTCCAGAAGGGGGTGTGCCACATGATATATTCACCTTTTGCAAGGCTGGCTTCAGAACTCCTTCTAAGAGACATGAGTATCATGGATGTTCTGAGCCATGGATCTGTGTGGCTGTTGAGGACAGACTTTGTGATGGATTACCCTAAACCCATCATGCCAAATATTGCGGGCATCAACTGTTCCAGTACCAAGCAGCTCACTCAGGTTGGTATGTGATGTGTTAGCCAACATTGCAGGTGCCTTCCAATGGGTTAATTAGAACATCTTGTTTCTAAGAGAAAATCTGGGTACATTTTTAATTAGTCCCCAAACTTTTGGTGTCTGAGGGTGCGCCCAGAAGAAGATTGCCTTATAAATTTTGTGAAATTTCTGTGAAATAAGCAGAACTATGGGGTTGGATTGAGGCAGAGGGATCTGTCTGAGGGATTTTCTTTGCAAACACTTTTTGTCATGATTTCTTTCTGTTCTCATTATCTCTAGCTCTCCAGTATTTCAGGTCCTTAGAAATTAGCAGACCTGGTTCACTCATTGACCAGCTGTGTGGATAAAGGAGTCCAATATTTTGCAGTTTATTTTCCTCTTTAGTCAAATGAAGGAGATGTAGTACAGAGGCTTGGGCTTCTTCAATGAATGTTTGGAGTGTTGGTCATGGGCTCACAGGCTCATCAGACTGAAGAGTCTAGACCCTCCCCTCATTTCAGAAATGAGAGGCAATCTGGTTTGGTGGATAGAAACTGGGCCTGAAGTCATGAAGACTTGAATTCAAATATTTTCTTACTTTGTGATGCTGGGAAAGTCACTTACTGGACAGAGATGCCACTCTCTAGGCATCAGTTTCATCATCTGAAAAATGAGCTTGGCCTCAGTGGCTTCTAAAGTCTCTTCAAGTTCTCAATCTATGAGCCTACAGTACTGAGGGCAGCAAGATAGCATAGTGGGCAGAGTGCCAGGTGAAGGAGGCTGCAGGCTCTATGAGTGAAGAAAAGGCAAGACACATGACAGATGATATGAACAAAGACTCAATAAGGCATGAGACCTGAGTGGAGATTGAAGGTGAAGGAGAGGAAAGACCCAACCCAAGCTTGTGAATCCAGGTGAATGGCAGCCTGGGGGTGCCATCAACAGAGATGGAAGGATTTGGGTGAAGAGGAGTGGGAAGTTGGGGAAAAATAGAATGATTTCTGTTTCAATTGCAATGCCAATTCAGTTCAGTAAACACATGTGGATAAATGATTTAAGACAGAGAGGCAGTGTGGCAGAGTTGGTAGAGAGGAGGCCATGGAATGAGGAAGATCAGAGTTCAAGTCTTCCTGTTATCCAATGACATACATACCAAGATCTGTTTCTGACCAAGAAGACAAAAATGTTCATATCAGCTGACAGGAGGGGGAGGAGACACTTGGTTCTTATGACCACATCATCTTCTCTTTATGAGACATAGGCAGATACGATTTTCTCCCAATTTTCTGCTCGCCTCCTGATCTTTGTTGCATTGGCTTTGTTTATTAAAAAAAACTTTTCATTTTAGCATAATCAAAATTATCCATTTTGCATTTTATAATGCATTCTATCTCCTGTTGGGTCATGAATTCTTCCCCTTCCCATAAATCTGACAGATAAACTATTCCTTGCTGTCCCATATTGCTTATATCATCAGCTTTTATTCCTAAATTATGTACCCATTTTGACTTTATTGTGGCATATGGTATCATTGACTTGTTTTTCACGATTTTTTTTGTATCACTCTCATTTCTCTTCCCAAGTTTTCCTTTACTTCTCTCACTTGATTTTCCAAATCCTTTTTCATTATTTATTTAATATTTTTAGTTTTCAGCATTAATCTTAACAAGAGTTTGAATAACAAATTTTCTCCCAATTTGTACCCCGCCCCACTGCAAGATGGCATATATTCTGATTGCCCCATTACCCAGTCAACCCTCCCATCTTTCATACCAATCCCCCATCCCCTTTTCCCTTATTTCTTGTTGCCTGTATATCTTACTTCCCAGTTGCATGTAAAAAAATTTTTTTGAACGTATGCTTTTAAAACTTTGAGTTCCAAATTCTCTCCCCTCTTCCTTCCCCACCCACCATCCCTAAGAAGGCAAACAATTCAACATAGGTCACATGTGTATCACTATGCAAAACCCTTCCACAATATTCATGTTGTGAAAGACTAACTATATTTTGCTCCTTCCTATCCCTTTATCTAGTTTTCTCCCTTCACCCTTTCCCTTTTCAAAAGTGTTTCCAAGCCCTTCAATTCCTTAATGTAGAAGCTGCTAGATCTTGAGTTATTTTGATTGTTTCACAACACTCAAATTGTTTCTTTCCGATACTTGCAGAATTTTCTCCTTGATCTGGGATCTCTGGAATTTGGTGACAATATTCCTAGAAGTTTTCTTTTTGGTATCTTTTCGAGGAGGTGATCGGTGGATTCTTTCAGTTTCTATTTTGCCGTCTGGCTCTAGAATATCAGGGAAGTTCTCCTTGATAATTTCGTGAAAGATGATATCTAGGCTCTTTTTTTGATCATGACTTTCAGGTAGTCCATTAATTTTTAAATTATCTCTCCTAGATCTAGTCTCCAGGTCAGTGGTTTTTCCAATGAGATATTATTTCACATTGTCTTCCATTTTTTCATTCCTTTGGTTCTGTTTTATAATATCTTGGTTTCTCATAAAGTCACTAGCTTCCACTTGCTCCAGTCTAATTTTTACAACAGTATTTTCTTCAGTGGTCTTTTGGACCTCGTTTTCCATTTGGGTAATTCTGCCTTTCAAGGCATTCTTCTCCTCATTGGCTTTTGGGAGCTGTTTTGCCATTTGAGTTAGTCTATTTTTACAGTGTTATTTTCTTCAGTATTTTTTTGGGTCATTGACTTGTTTTTCATGGTTTTCTTGCATCACTCTCATTTCTCTTCCCAATTTTTCCTCTAGTTCTCTAACTTGCTTTTCCACATCCTTTTTGAGCTCTTCTGTGCCTTGAGGCCACTTCATGTTTTTTTGGATGCTTTTGATGTAGGCTCTTTGACTTCGTTGATTTCTTCTGGCTGTATATTTTGGTCTTTTTTTGTCACCAGAGAAAGATTCCAAAGTCTGACACTGACTCTGAGTTCATTTTCGCTGCCTGGCCATGTTCCCAGCCATCCACTTGTCCCTTGAGTTTTTTGTCAGGGTATGACTGCTTGTAGAGTAGAGAGTATTTTGTCCCAAGCTTGAGGGGTTGCACTGTCATTTTCAGAGCTATTTCTACACAGCAAGGTCCGCCACACAAGCACTTCTTCTCTCCCAAGAACAGCCAACCCAGACTGGACTCATCTTAAGTAGGATCTGCACTCTCACTCGGATCCACCACTTAATTCCTCCCACCAGGTGGGCCTGAGCCCAGAAGCAACTGCAGCTGTAGTTTGGTCCTCAGAGCTGCACCATCTCTGCTGCCCCTGGGCTAGTGGCCGAACCACGAACTCCTTTCACTTCCCACAGCATTTGCCACTAACCTTCTCTGCTGTCTTTGGTGTTTGTGGGTTGAGAAGCCTGGCAACTGACACAACTCACTGATTCGGGGCACAAGGGCCTGTTCTGCCTTGCTTCCAGTCTGGTCGGTCTGGGTGCCCCTCACACTGGGCTCTGCTCCCCTGTGCTCCCAACTTCGTGTGATAGACTTTACACAGTGACCATCCAGGCTGTCCTGGGCTGGAGCCCTGCTTCCCTCTGCTATTCCGTGGGTTCTGTAGCTCTAGAATTTGTTCAGAGCCATTTTTATAGGTTTTTGGAGGGACCTGGGGGGAGCTCACACAAATACCTGCTTTATAGCTGCCATTTTGGCTCCGGCCCCATCCAAATCCTTTTGGAACTCTTCCATGGCCTGAGACCAATTCATATTTTTCTTGGAACCTTTTGATGAAGACTCTTGGACTTTGTTGTCTTCTTCTGGATGTATGTTTCGATCTTCTTTGTCACCAAAAAACGATTCTGTAGTCTGAGTCTGAGTCCTTTTTCGCTGCCTACTCATGTTCCCACCTGACTATTTGACCCTTGATGTTTTTGTCAGGGTATGACTGCTTTAAGAATGGAGAGTACTTTGTCCTGAGCTTTAGGGACATTGTGCTGCTGTTTTCAGAGCTATTTCTACTCCACAGTCACTGCGAGCTCTGCCACATCACAGCTCCTCCACCCCCAAAAACCAGTAACCAGGACTGCAACTCAGATACAAGCAGGGCAAACAAGAGATCCCTGCTTCTGTGCCAGCAACGTGGTCCCTGCTCTTCTGCTGTGATCAGCCACTTGGTTCCTCCACTGTGTGGGCCAGGGACTCTGGAAGCAGCCACGGTAGCTTCCTGCTGCTTCTGCCATGCACCTCTGCTGCTCCAGGCCCTGGGGCCAGACCTTGCACTTCTCTCACCCAGACCAGCAGTTTTCCCACTAACCTGCTCCGTTGTCTTTGGCGTTTGTAGATTGAGAACTCTAGTAACTGCCACAGCTCAGTGATTCAGGGACCTAAAGCCTGCTCTGCCCAACTCCCAGTCCCATTGGTCAGGACCACGCTGGGCTGCAATCTGCTCCTAGCACACTGTGATAGACCCTTCCCAGCGACAATCTAGGCCAACTTGGCCTGGAGACTTGTTTCCCTCTGTTATTTTGTTAGTTTTGAAGCTCTAGAATTTGTTCAGAGCCATTTTTTTTTACAGGGGTTTGGAGAGATTTGGGTGAGAGCTTAAACAAGTCCCTGTTTTCCAGCCACCATCTTGGCTCTGCCACTCGGCTTTTTGGGCCTGAGTTAAGTTTTAAGGAAGATGATGCCAAATACCTCACTGAGTCAAACTCCATTACTCTTTCTTACTCTACCTTACTTAGCACAGTGCCTGGCACATACTAATCAAAGTGGAAGTAGTAGCTATCATCATCACCATTATTGTCATGGATATAAATACTAGATATGAGATATCTGAAATGCAAATAGATTAGTCACTTGCCCATGACAAACCTTGTATGTAGAAAGCAGGAGTTGAAATGCAAGCCCTCAGTCAACAACTCCAATGCTCCACATACATGGAAACTTCCCCCTCCATCCTGGTTTAATATGAGTTCCTTGGGGTCAAAGAGTGCTTCTTTGCATCCCCAGGACCCAACATGGCACCCATCATGGGGTGACTGCTTATGAAGTGCTTCTTTACTAATTCATTGGTTCTTGGGGCAACACGAACAAGAGAAATCCTCCTCCTTTCAGTATTTGAAGATAACTATTATTCCTGTTCCTCCCTCTTGCTCCCCAGCCTTCTCAAGGCAAAGCGCCTCTAGTACTTTAGACTCATTCTTATGGGCATGATTGACAGGTTTCTCATCATCCTGGTATTTGGCATGCTCGAGCATGTTATTCTCCCTTATGAAATATTCAGAATATTCTGAGTGGAGTCTGCCTGGGAACAGAGACTGGACTTTATTCACTTACTGGCTGAGTAGCTTTAGGCAAGTCACTTAAATTCTTTGAGCCTGATTTTTTTCAGCTAAAAAGGAGACTCCTCATCCTTATGGATTTGTGGTAAGGATAAGATAAATTGTAAAGTCTAACAACTCAACACTAGTGTAAGTTTGCCTCATCTTCCTCTGTGGACCTCATCAACTTTTCATATAGTGGGCTCTGGCACCTGATGTACCATGATGTTAAAAAAAAAGAAAAAGAGAGCATCAATAAAACTTCATTATTATAAAATATTTAAAAAGCCAACAAAAAGGTAGAAGGGAATGGTTGACCTGTGGGATGTTTATTCAGTCATTGTGGGAGGGGGTGGCATCTATCAGGTTTTTACTGACTATGATTTCATCTTTCTCAGTGTCCTGTCCCTTTAGCTACATTGTCTTGCTTTTTTTCTTTTTCAGGACCAGGCTTTTATGGGCTCAGAGAAGGATATTGTGCATAGATTGTATGATATTTGTTAAATTAGATTCTTTCCTCTTATTTTAGGAATTTGAAGCCTATGTGAATGCTTCTGGGGAACACGGAGTTGTGGTCTTCTC
>CM053627.1:7172214-7196945 GCA_028646595.1 Phalanger gymnotis | reverse complement strand
TTTCAGCAGGAAGAAGTTATGGAAAACGAGACACTTACCCCTTACCCCAAGATTTTGAGCCCCAATCATTCGAGTGGGGGTGAATGATGATACTGTTTTGTCTACTTATTTTGTATTATCCTGGCTGTATTGTTTTTATTATTATGGTGTTATTGACACCCCTTTCTTACGTAATGGGTACAAAGATCTGGGGGTGGACATTGAATTGTTCACAAGTATTTTGGGAATGATTGATTTGAAGAGATTATCTTGCTGGGACCTAGGGGTGGGTCATGTTTGTATTGTAAACAAATATTTGAGATCTTCTCTATATAATGTCACTGAATGATATGTTTTGCTTTATTGTGAATGATATGTTTTAGTTTCCTTAGTAATTGGGTCAATGTATGTTCTAAGACACACGGCTGATTAAATTATGTATCCTAGAACAAGTGGTGGAGTGCATTGTTAAGCAAAATTGTCTCATTAGCATGGCTTTTGTTTCTTTTGAGTGGAAGTACTTTCAGCTGTTAAGTGCTAAGCCCTAGGCCCAGGGCCCTGTCAAGTGTGAAACCTGTGCGGGTGTGGATTGGTGACTTAGGAGGGGCCAGCTCAGGAACCAATGGTCTCTGGTCATTGAGGTGGGGCTTGAGAACACCGGAAGCTCGGCTGCGAGGAGGGGTGACCCAGGAGACAACTTCGGCAGTGGAGGAAGGTGTGGAAGCCGGAAGCTGCAGAAGCAGAAAGCTTCAGAAGCCAGAAGCCGTGGAGGCATGAAGCTGTGGAAGCAGGGCTTACCCGAGTGCAAGCAGGAACATGTGGCCAGTAAAAATGATTTGGCTAAATACTATCTTGTTTTTCTGTGGCCTCCTGGTTACTCTTGTGAGATGGGCTTTCTGGGCCTGGAGTCTTTTTGTCAAGATGTTGGAATGGGGAGGCTGGTTTATGGTTCTGCTGCGGTGGGGCCTAAATAAATTTCTTGTTGTTTTCTCCTTAGAGAATCTCTCATACCTTGCGGTTTCGAACCATTCAAACATATACATTATTATATTTGAGATTATAAATTCGGCCTTCCTACTACATGCACTTAGCTTTTCTCAGAAATACAATGATCCAAGACAGTTTCAAAGACTCATGATGGAAAATACTGCCCTCATCCAGAGAAAGACCTAATAGAGTCTGAATGGAGACTGAAGAGGACTACATACACTTGCTAGCAATTTTACCCTGGGCAAGTCACTTGTGCTCTCTCAGCTTCAGCTTCCACATATGTAAAGTGGGTATATTAATACCACCTACCTTACAGAGTAGCTGCGAAGACTGAAGGAAATAATTATACAGTGCTTAGCACAGTGCCATTTCTTCATTCCTTTGGTTCTGTTTGATAATTTCTTGATTTCTCATCAAGTCACTAGCTTCCACTAGGTCCAATCTAATTTTTAAGGTAGTATTTTCTTCAGTGGTCTTTTGGAACTCTTTTTCCATTTCGGTGATTCTGCCTTTCAAGGCATTCTTCTCCTCATTGGCTTTTGGGAGCTCTTTTGCCATTTGAGTTAGTCTATTTTTTAAGGTGTTATTTTCTTCAGTGTATTTTTCAGTAATTTTTTTTGAGTCTCCTTTAGCAAGTCATTGACTTGTTTTTCATGGTTTTCTCACATCCTTCTCATTTCTCTTCCCGATTTTTCCTCTACTTCTCTAACTTGCTTTTCCAAATCCTTTTTGAGCTCTTCCATGGCCTGAGACCAGTTCGTGTTTTTCTTGGAGGTTTTTGTTGTAGGCTCTATGACTTTGTTGACTTCTTCTGACTGTATGTTTTGGTCTTCTTTGTCACCAAAGAAGGATTCCAGAGTCTGAGACTGAATCTGGGTGTGTTGTTGCCAACTGGCCATGTTCCCAGCCAACTTACTTAACCCTTGAGTTTTTTAGTGGGGTATGACTGCTTGTAGCCTAAAGAGTTCTATGTTCCACAGTTGGGCAGATGCACGGCCTCACCAGCTCTCCTCTTTCCCCAAGAACCCCCTTCCCGGACTGGGCTTAGATCTTCAGCAGGCTCTTCACTCCTGCTCTGATCCACCATTTAATTCCTCCCACCAGGTGGGCCTGAAGCCAGAAGGAACTGGAGCCGTAGTTCTAAAGCTGCCCCACCTCTGCTGCCTCAGGGTCGGTGGCCGAACCGCAAACTCCATCCCCGCAGCTTTTCACACTAACCTTCTCTGTTGTCTTTGCTGTTTGTGGATTGAGAGGTCTGGTAACTGCTGCATCTCACTGATTCAGGGTGGAAGGGCACACTCCACCTGGCTCCTGGTCTCCTTGATCCGCCCCGCTCACTCTGGGCTCTGCTCTGCTCAGCTCTGCTCCCCTCAGCTCCCAGCTCCATGCAGGATAGACCTTACCCAGAGACCATCCAGGCTGTCTTGTCCTGGAGCCCTGCTTCCTTCTGCCACTTTGTGGGTTCTGCAGTTCTAGAATTGGTTCAGAGCCATTTTGTATAAGTTTTTGGAGCGACTTGGCGGGGAGCTCAAGGTAGTCCCTGCTTTCCAGCCGCCATCTTGGCTCCGCCCCCCCAATCATATATTTGTATAAATAAGTACAGAAAAAAGATTTGAACAAAACACACCACTTATTTCTAGAAAGACAAAAATAACACTAGAAAAATGGATGAAATGACCTTTGCTTTTTTCGACAATTTTTTATTTTATTTTACTAGTACACAAATACAAAATAGAGAAAAGAACAAAACATATCATAAACTTAATTACTGAAACTTAAATATAAAATAAGAAAGGAAAAAAAAGTATGTCATGTGCATAGCAGAACATAGGAGAGGCTTCAAAACATGTAACAATAAATTTCCATTTCTAGAAAGCCCGTATGATGCTCTCATGGGATTTAACGTGAGGAGGGAATAACATACGCACTCAATTTGGTATCTTACCCCACAAGAAAGAAGGAGGAAAGAAATAAAATGGGAGGATGATAGAAGGGAGGACAGATAGGGGGAGGAGGTAATGAAAAACAAACACTTTTGAAAAGAGACATGGCCAAGTGAGGAAATTGGATAATGGGGGATAGGATAGGAAGGAGCAAAATATAGTTAGTCTTTCACAACATGAGTATTGTGGAAGGGGTTTGCATAATGATACACATGTGCCCTATGTTGAATTGCTTGCCTTATTAGTGAGAATGGGTGGGGAAGGAAGATGGGAGAGAATTTGAAACTCAAAGTTTTAAAAACAAATGTTCAAGATAACGTTTTTGCATGCAACTAGGAAATAAGATATACAGGCAATGGGGCATAAAAATCTATGTTGCCCTACAAGAAAGTAATGAAGAAGGGGATGGAGTGGAGTGGGGTGACAGAAGGGAGGGCTGACTGGGTAATGGGGCAATCAGAATATATGCCATCTTGGATTTGCAGGGGAGGGTAGAAATGGGGAGAAAATTTGTAATTCAAACTGTTGTGAAAATTAATGCTGAAAACTAAAATTATTAAATAAATAAATTTAAAAAATAAAGCCTGTATGATAAATAATACACCTTGTGTTGAAAATTGTCCATCTTTTCTTTCCTTCCTTGTGTTTTCTTTTGTTTTCTACTGTGCACTTTTTAACTTTGTTCTTTTATCCCCTCCCCGGTTTCCCCAGAAGGGAACCATATAGTTTGAATATGTTTCTTGATATATACATACACCTACAGATATATAAATACAGTCATGCATACATACATGCATATATAGACATATACTTTCCCAAACATACTTTACTCCTGCTCTTTGTTTTTTTTTATTTTTACATATCTTTTGTTTCATGTCCCTCCTGTCTCCTCTACTTTACTTCTATCTGCTACATTGCTTTCCTATTACTTGCCTTCCCCCCCTCCTCCACCAACCACACTACCCTCCTATTACTTGCCTTCTCCATTCTAAAGCTGCCTCCCGTATCCTCTCATTCCCATTCTCCACCAACTGCCCTGGCCTCCTAATACTTGCCTTCCACACTGAAAGGATCCCTTTCCTATCCTCCCATTCCCATTGATCTGAGCTACCTTTACCTATTCCTTCATTCACCCCTCTAAAAATCTCTCCCTTGTTCTAATCCTTCCTTTGTCCTCTCCTCCCTCACTATCCCCCTACCATTTTATTTCTTCCAAATTTAGAAGACTTTTATACTCTTCTAAATATGTAGGTAGTATTCTATCTCAAACCCAATCCCGATGAAAGTAGGTTATCAAAACTGCCAGCCCTCCTCTCACTTCTAAATCCTCTGTATCCATTCTTTTTCTTGAACCTCTTTTGTATAAAATAGTTACTGTTTTTAGCTGTTTCTAAATGGTTTTACTTTTTAAATTCATATCATAGTCAGGTTTATCCCCCTATTTCTTATGAATTCAATAATTATTAATAAGAATGTTAGACATACATTTTAAATTTTGTGTTATGTAAAAAATGTAAGCACTCTGTTCTTATGAATCCCTTATAGTCAGTCTTTGGTATGTACCTTACGTTTCTCTTGGTTCTTGTATGTTGAATCTTCTATTAAGTTGGGGATTCTTTTTACCAAAGTCTTGAAAGTCTGAGTGTTTATCAAATGCCCATTTTTTCATTCAAGATAATACTGAAATTTGACGGGTATGATATTTTCGGCCAGAGCCCCAAGTCTTTTGCTCTTCAATATATTGTGTTCCAAGACTTGCGGTCTTTTATTGTATCTGATGCTAAGTCTTTTGTAATTCTAATTGTTGCACCATCATATTTAAATTGTTTTAATCTTGATGCTTTAAATAATTTATCTTTGAGCTGGGAGTTTTGGAACTTAATTATAATATTCCTATGAGTTTTCCTAATATGATCTCTTTTAAGTGGTGTTAGATGGATTTTCTGTATTTCTACCTCCCTGCCTTGTTCTAATGCTCCAGGACAATGGTTTCTTTTTTTTTCATCACCATATCAAATTTATTAATCCAATGGCACTAATACATCTGTAGATGTTCATGATGACAATCACACTGCACAAAATTTTCTTGCCTTCTAGTTTCTGGCCAACTAGAAAATATCTCCTTAACTTTCCCCTCACCCTTCCTGAAAATCCTTTACAGGCCGTTTACCCAAGCAAAACCTCTTAATGCACTCATTTGCAGTTTAGGAGGCACTATGTTTCCCTTTGAAAAATGAAAAAAAAATGTTAGATACCTATCCCAATCCACCCCACCCCGGCCAAATACACCCTGCAAAGAGGACATTTTTGCTGCCCCTTTGAAGACTTGAATAAATATGGAAACAGGCAACTCAAGTTGCATCAAGTGGAAATGTTTCAAGTTATGGCACCGAGTGGGCCCCAAATGTGTCATGTGCAACACAGAAACCTATAAGGCTGAATATCAATGTGTTTTGAAAGTCTCAAGTTGCTATGAACCGATTAAGTACATGCAAAGAGATGTCACTGCAGTTTTAACAATTTGCTGCATAGGTGTTATGCTAGAGTCCAGCAGGAGTCTGAACTGATGTTGGAAAGAGCTTTTACAATTTGTCCAGTTAGTTGTCCAGGGCTGGGATACCTTCCTTCAGCCCTTTGCATTTGCAGGTCTCTGCCACAACTTGGCAAGGGCAGCTAGTGTTGTCAAAGGGGTCTCCAGGCAGGATCTGTCAATGGTCAAATACACACTGAGGGAAGGCTTGGCCACCTGTATTAGACCTCAAGTCAGCTGTGAAGCCAAAAGATTCATTGACAGGTAGATAGGCTTTCAGAACAAACATAGGGGTGCCAGCAACCTGGGACTCCTCAAACACGTGCCCTCGCTTCCTGTTCAGGACACCATAAATGCCCCAAACCACTTGTTCTGGACACTGAATCTCCACAAGATAGATGGGTTCCATAAGACGGGTCTGAGCAGTCAACACACAGGCATAAAAGCAGTGCCGGGCTGTGGGGATGATTTGGCCGCCACCACAGTGAATGGCATCAGCATGCAGGGTCACATCACGTACATCAAAATGGACTGTCCGCATGTTCTCTTCACACAGCGCTCCCTCCTTGGTAGCCCACTGGAATCCAGCCACCACGCTGTCCTTGATCTCATTAAGGTACTGTACTCCCTTGGTCATATCTGTGAGAACATTAGGCCCAGTTCCATCAGGGCCAAAGCACCAGATCTTACGGGCCTCAGTCACATCCCACTCATACTTCTCAGCCAGGTACCGAGCCCTTTGCTTGAGCTCCTGATGTGCAGAAACTTTGCCTTTGTCAATATCTTCAGCCAGGCCATTAGGGAAGGGCCGGACCTTCACATACAGCCTGTTGTGCTTACTGGGAGATTTGGAAAGGCAGAGAACATTTGATTCCTCACTGACTGTCTCATGGTAGGAGACAAAAGGGTCCAATTTCTTGATGGGAATGCATGCATGATCTTCTTCAAGATCTTTCAAGCAGATCTCCAGATGCAATTCCCCTGCACCAGCAATAATATCTTCTCCAGATTCCTCAATGATACACTGGACCATAGGGTCAGATTTGGCCAGACGCTTCAGCCCTTCCACTAGTTTGGGCAGGTCAGCTGGGTTCTTGGCTTCAACAGCTACTCACACCACAGGTCTAACACTAAACTTCATCACTCTCATGTTGCGGGCATGCTCAAAAGTAGTAATGGTACCCGTCTTCACAAGGAACTGATCCACACCAACCAGACCAACAATGTTACCACAAGGCACATCTTCAATGGGTTCAACATATTGGCCCATCATCAGAATTGTCCTCTGAATGGGCTTCAGGTAGAGATCTTCCTTCTTCCCAGGAGTGTAATTGAGTCCCATGATTCTGACCTTTAGGCCGGTGGAAACAAGACCAGAAAATACACGGCCAAAAACATAGAATCTGCCTTTGTCTGAGGTTGGCACCATTTTAGATATATACGTCATCAGGGGACCTTTGAGGTCACAGCTTTTGATACCCATAGCAGCTTCATCATCAGGGGGACCCTCATATAATAGTTCACAGTGTTATTTCTGAGTAGTTACAGGGGAAGGCAGGTGGATGGTTATCATCTGGAGAAGTGCATCTCCACCAGGCAGCCAACGTCTCATCACAGCCTTCAGAAGTGGTTTTCCCTCTTTGTCTTTAGGCTCACTGTCCAATTTGATGTCTTTTTTCAATCAGATTTTCAGTCTCCTCCTTCTTAAAGGTCATAATTGCATTAAATACCTTAAAGATTGGATCTAAGATGAGTTGGCAGAAAGTTCTAAGCAACTTCTTTCCATCAGGACTAGTAGCAGATTTGCTAAATTTCCCATTGACAGGATCAAAATAGCCATCACCCCATAATTTTTTCATCATGTCTTCTACTTTCTTGGCCCATTCAGTTGGTCCCAGCTGGCCTTCACCTTTGGCAGCAAATTTAGCCACATACATCTCTGCAAACTGCTTCAGAGTAAAGGCCCAACCATGAAGCCCAGAGCCAAACCCAACAGTACCAAGGACTGAGTCAACCATGATGTTTCCAATTGGGCCACTCTCACCCTCTCCATAGGTGGAGATGATAACGTTCACAGTCTCTACAATTCGCGGAAATGTCTGGTACAGTTCCTCTGGCTCCAGCTGCAGCTCAAGTAGGGCTCGGTCCATCTTGTTCATCATCAGGACAGGCTTGATTCTCTCAGCAATGGCCTGGTGAAGTACAGCCTCAGTATGAACACACACACCAGATACACAGTCAACCACAACCAAGGCACCATAAGTAACACAGAGTGCAGCCGTTACTTCTGATGAGAAGTCAAAGTGCCCAGGTGAGTCAATGAGGTTGATAAGAAAGCCAGAACCGTCTTTGCTCTGCTTGATGAAGTTCAAATCATTTTCTGACAGCTCGTAGAAGAGGGAGATAGCAGTTGACTTAATAGCAATACAATGTTCCTGTTCATCTTTTCTCGTGTCAGTGAACCAGTTCTCACCAGCACGGGCAGAAGCAATAATACCAGCTTTGCAAACCAGGGAATCCATAAAGGTTGACTTGCCATGATCCACATGAGCTATTACAGACATGTTTCTGATGTTGGCCTTTTTGTCCGTGATGGCCCGGATCTGGTCTACTGTGAAGTTCACCATGGTGGCGGATGGCGGTGGATTCTCTGGCTCGTGATCCAACTGGGGTGAGTCGCACTGAGAATGGCGGTGGTGATGACAGAAGAGCGACAATTGTTTCTTTAATTATTTCTTGCATTATTTTATCAAGATTCTTTTTTTGATCACAACTTTCAGTTACTCTGATTATTTTTATACTTTCTATTCTTGATCTATTCTTCAAATCTGTTGTTTTTTCTTATTTCACTTTCTCTTCTATATTTCATTATTCGTGTTATGTTTAATTATTTCTAGATCTCTTATAATTTCACTGGCTTCACTTTGCCCAATTCTAATTTCGAAGTTATCATTTTCCGCCTTGAGATTCTGGATCTCCTTTTTTAATTGGTTGACCTTCCTTTCATAACTTTCTTGTTTTTCTTGGATTATTTTTCTTTTAATTTTTCCTCCATCTCTGTCATTTGATTTTTAAAGTCTTTTTAAAGATATTCTATGGATTTATCCTTCTATATTGCCTTACTAGTATCTCTCCCCTTCTTCTCTCTCCGACACAGTCTTAACCCTGTGGTAGGCCTTCCTCACCTCACTTTACACCGGGACTCTTGCCATAGCCCAGTGGTTGGACTCCTTGTCACAAGTCTCTCTCCACTCCAGTACATCCTTTTCTCAGCTGTCCAGCTAATCTCCCTAAAAAGCAGGTGGGACTATATCACCACTACCACCATCCCCATGCAGTAAAGCCCAGGAGCTCCCTATTTCAGGAACAAATAAAAATCTTCTGGTCTTCAAAGACCTCTTCACCTGTGTCCTCCATTCCCCTTTCCAGCCTTCTTACACCTTACACTCCTCCCCATGACTCTTCAACCCAGTCGTCAGCCTCTCGGCTTTTCCTCCAACAAGGTGCCCTATGTCCTGACTTCCTCCTCACTGATCTACTCTATGCCAAGAGAGTCTTCCTGCTTGGTTTACTGCCTTCTATCTGCTGGTTGTTTCCAATGTATCTTGTCTTGTTTGTGCATAGTTGTTTGTACATCATCTCCCCCACTAGACCATGGGTTCATTGAGGGCAAGGGCTATCTTTTGGCTTTCTTCATATATCTAGCATTTAGCACAGTTTAAAAAAACCTTCCTAATCCCAGAATGTGCCAATTTAAAGAGATGTAAACTATATGGAGCAGACTCAGTCACGTCAATCCAGCTCCTCTGGGCTCAGGCCAAAAGGCTCACAGGAATCTGGAACCAGGGATGGGGGCCATTTAGTTTAAGCAGGAGCACAACTTGAGAGTGAGTCATAACTTTGCCCCTAGGTCATCCCCACAGTGGTGCTCACATTTGCTCTTCTGTAAACTGAAGCCGTAAGACTCAATGACCTCCTTACCTCCCACCCAGCTCTGAAGGCACATGATCTTAAGTGAGATGGGCATTCAGTTGGTCAATTGCTTTCTGGGTTTCCTTGACCTCAGCCTTGAGAAGAGCTCACTAGTGTTATGTTAAAGCTAAGGACCCCAATCTCCTTTGTGTGCTTAGAGGGTAGGATCCAGTTTTGCTTTCAAGTGATGTTATCCACCCAAGCTGTTACTTCAGGTGCTTCCCTGGTGATGCCTTCACCTTCACCATTCACCAGTCTCTATCATGCTGGCATACCTTCTCACCAGGCCTGGTGGGAGAACAACTATGACAATAATAAATAGCTGACACCACAAAGCACTCTATATACATTATCTCATTGGATCCTCACAACATTATGTGAGGTGGGTATGATAATTATTTCCATTTGCACAAATTGAAACTGAGGCTGAGATAGTTGAAAAGATTTGTCCAAGGTGGTAATTGTCCAACCTTGGCCTCCTGACAGAGGTCCCATCCCCCAGGCCAAGTGCAATCACCCAGACTTTGGCTGAATGAGACCTGGGAGCTGGTGCAGCCACCTCCTGGCCAGAGGCAGATGATTAACCAATGAACTTCTTATTATCTCGTAAACCTGAGGAAAGGCATCTTGGTTGTTGTTGTTCTTATCAGTACTAGAGAATTCTTTGGGATGGGAACTCTCTCCATCTAAACAGTTGGCAATTCCTCCTTCACTCTTAGACTTTGAAAACTGTTTCAGGCACTGAGGCATTAAGTGACAGGCCATTATGAACTGCCTCCTACACGCCAGGCACTGTGCCGGTCTCTGGTACACACAGCAAAAAACATCCTTGTCCTTTAGAAGCAGACACTAATGGGAGAAGATAGTGTGCAAATAATGAGGCACATTCAGAATGTTTGAAGTAGATGGAATGTAATAGGAAAGAGGAAGAATTCATAGCTGGAGAGCAGAGGAAAGTCTCTTGAAGCAGGTGACATGTGAAATGAGACCTGAAGGATGCCAGGAAAGCCAAGGTTCTACCAGAGAGATCTGCCAGGCAATCATGATGAAGACTTTGCTCTGCCCCATGCCATCAGGCTGTGGGGGACAGAGGCCATCCCCTGGAGAGCTGCACTGGGCTCCTTGAGTCATGGTAACTGATGGTGAGTCTTCTTCATTTAGGAAGGCACCAGGTGGTCAGTATTCCCAAGGGCTCCTCATTTTGACTCATTGGATAAACACTTTCCAACTGACATTTCCCAACAAACTCACTTCGTGTTTTTTCCATTTACTTCTGAAGGATCATTGAGCAACTTTCCTGAACCATATGATAGCCACAGAGGCTGGACAGTCATCACACAGGAGGTGTGTGTTTATGTTTGTGTGTGTGTGTGTGTGCCCGCATGTGTGCACATGTGTGTGTGTGTGTGTGTGTGTGTGTGTGTGTGTGTGTGTCTGAGAGAGAGAGAGAGACAGAGACAGAGAGACAGAGACAGAGAAAGACAGAGAGAGACAGAGAGAATGTGAGAGTGGGGCAGGGGTGTGAACAGCCATCAACACACCTAGTAATACATAAATAATGTCTTTTATGATATATTATCACAATAAAGAAAGCATATTATTATCATACACATATCAATCATGTTTATTTTAACATGGAATAAGAGAAAGAGAGATAGATTGAGAGACAGGAGATCTGAGTTTGAATCTACATTATGCTACTTGTGTGCCCTTCTGGTTGCAGCATCTTATCTTGCAGAGTGTCTGGAAGGGCCGGGGCATGGCATCCTAGGAATCAAGGAGCAAAAAGAAGTGGAGAGCTTCATCTTCTCTTTTATTGACTCAGCTTCACATCTTTTTACTAAAGGAAATAGTGTGACATGCCAGAAAACTCATGCAAACAATCTTCCTTAGGTTCTGTTGGGAGAGGGAGAAGGTCTCAGACTATGGGAGGGATGGTTCTGTTCTGTCCTGCCCTACCAGACCACATCTGGACTATTGGGGGGGTGTGTTCTGGATGATATAGCATTAGTGGGGCATTGGTTAACAAACTCAAGATCTTCCCAAAAAAGGGACGTGATAAGATCCTTGACTATGTTGGAGGCTCTGTGACTGGAGAAAAGGCAAGAGATATGACAGACGATATGAACATGGACTCAAAGGCATGGGAAGTGACCGGAGACTGGTAACGAAGAAGAAAAAAGACCCGACCCAAGATTGTGAATCCAGGTGACTAAAAGAGTGGCAGTGACATCAACAGAAATGGAAGAGTTTGGGTGAAATGGAGTGGGAATTTGGGGGAAACAGACTGGTTTATGTTTCAATTACAGTGCCAGTTCGATTGAGCAAATACTTCTAGAGTAATCATTTCCAAGAGGCAGCATGGGAGAGGTAGTAGAGAGGAGGCCTTGGTGTGAGAAAGTTGAAGGTTCAAGTCTTCCTCTGATCCAATGAATTGCACATTGGGGCCTGTTTCTGACGAATAAGGCAGAAATGTTAGTATGAGCAGACAGGAAGAGTAGGAGACACTTGAGTCCTATGACCAGGTTATTTCCTATTTATTGCATGTAGGCAGGTATGATCTGACACACACTGCAGACTAGGGAGAGCAGGGTACAAAGAGTTCTGAGGAAGGAGCAGGGGAATCTATTCCACTGGTTGAAGAGGCCACACAGAAAGCCAAAGAGGAAACTAGAGAGGAAGAGGAGAATCAGAGGGTGCAGAAAGTGGAGAGAGAAATCCCAGGAAGAAGCAGGGGACACCAGTGTCCAGTGCAGCAGAAAAGCCAGGTCAGATGGGAAGAGAAACCACATCATGAGAGAGTAAGGAAGAAGTCAGGAGGAAGAAGTTCAATGTGTTGCAGACAACAGGTTAACGGGAAATGGGGAGAAAAGGGAGGAGAAGAAACTTGGAAGAGAGTCTACGTCAGAGTTCCTGGGCTAGGTTTTCCCTTCTATTGGCCTCAGTTTGCTCTTCTATGCAATGGGTGATCGGATAAGATGACTTCTAAATCCCCTTATTTCACAATTCTTGGGATACTTTGATTCTGATGTACGATTGCTGTCAAAGTACTTTTGCTTCGAGTATATTTTTGGTACAAAGGAGGAGAGAACAATGGAGATGGAGAAACATTGACATTTCTTTTAATGATTAATCTAAGGAAGTCAACCAACCACACATGTGAAGAACCGAAAGTCCAATCTCTCTTTCAATTACTTTTTACCTCATGAAATTGATTCCTTTCAAAGAATTCCAGATTGCCGATCAGATAAATATAAAGCACAGGGCTGTACAAACTGCCAGGTCATGATCAGGAACAGAGGAGAGTTTACAGACACTGCTCTTTCTGAGGGATCCTGAACATTGCAGAGATGGCCACAGAGCTCCAACCTCGGCCCTGGGCTCTGGTGGGGCTGGCTCTCTGTGCTGTCTGCCTGGGATTTTCTAAAGCAGGGAAGCTGATGGTGATCCCCTATGATGGCAGCCATTGGCTCAGAATGCATAAAGTGGTCCAGGATCTTAGTCTGAGAAGCCATCAAAGTGTCATCCTGGCACCGGAGGTGTTCTTGCATATCAGGGAAGGAGAGTCCTACACTTTGAAGAACTTTCCAGTAACTTTCAGCAAGTACCTTTTCCATGAGATGATACGCAATCATTTCCATAGGAAATTTCACCCAGAACCTTTCCTTAAGAGAGTTTTTGATATGATTATAGCCACGAAGAATGGCAGTGACATCTATGTTGGCTTTTGTAACTAGTTATTCTATAACAAGGAACTGAGGAGGTCCCTGGAAGAGGTCCATTATGATGCTGTTTTAACTGACCCTATTTCTCCCTGTGAAGCAATGGTGGCACAGTATCTGTCCATTCCAGCTGTTTACTTCTTGCGAGGAGTCCCCTATGGTTTAGATGCTGAAAGCACTCAGTGCCCAGACCCATCTTCCTATATCCCCAGACTGGCCACAGAAAACACAGACCACATGATATTTCTACAGAGGGTAAAGAATATTCTATAACCTTTGTTCCAGAATGGGGTGTGCCATATGATGTATTCACCTTTTGCAAGGCTGGCTTCAGAACTCCTTCAAAGAGATATGAGTATCACGGATGTTCTGAGCCATGAATCTGTGCGGATGGTGAGGACAGACTTTGTGATGGATTACCCTAAGGCCATTATGCCAAACATGGTCTTCATTGCGGGCATCACCTGTGACAGTGACAAGAGGCTCACTCAGGTTGGTGTGCGATGTGTTAGGCAACTTTGCAGGTGTCTCCCAATGGGTTAATTAGAACATCTTTTTTCAAGGAGAAAATCTGTTAGATTTTTAATTAGTCCCCAAACTTTTGGTGTCCCAGGGTGTGCCCAGAAGAAAACTGCCTTATAAGTTTTGTGAAATTTTTGTGAAATAAGCAGAACTGTGGGGTTGGCTTGAGGCAGAGGGATCTGGCTGAGGGATTTTGTTTGCAAATACTTTTTGTCATAATTTCCTTCTCTTTTCATTATTTCTAGTTGTCTAGTATTATCTCTAGTTATCTAGTATTCATTATCTCTAGTTGTCTAGTATATTGACCTGCTGTGTGGATAAAGGAGTCCAATTTTTTTGCAGTTTATTTTCCTCTTTAGTCAAAAGAAGGAGACGTAATATAGAGGCTTAGTGTTTGGAGTGTTGTTCATTGGCTCACAGGCTCATAGATTGGAGAGACTTCAGAAACCATCGAGCCCCTCCCCTCATTTCAAAAATAAGAGGCAATCTGGTTTGGTGGATGGAAACTGGACCTTAAGTCTTGAAGATTCGCATTCAAACGTTTTCTCACTTTGTGATGCTGGGGAAGCCACTTACTGGACAGAGGTGCCACTCTCTGGGCATCAGTTTCATCATCTGAAAAATGAATCTGGCCTCAGTGACTTCTAAGGTCTCTTCAAGTTCTCAGTCTATGACCCTGTAGTACTGAAGGCAACAAGATAGCACAGTGTATAGAGTGCCAGGTGAAGAGAGCCTTGACTAGGCTGGAGGCTCTGTGAGTGGAGAAAGGGCAAGACACATGACAGATGATATGAACATAGACTCAATAAGACTGGAGATTGAGAGTGAAGGAGAGGAAAGAACCGACCCAAGGTTGTGAATCCAGGTGACTGGCAGGCTGGGGGTGCCATCAACAGAGATGGAAGGGTTTGGGTGAAGAGGAGTGGGAAGTGGGGGGAAATAGACTGATTTCTGTTTCAATTGCAATGCCAATTCAATTCAGGAAACACATCTGGAAAAATGATTTCAGACAGAGAGGCAGTGTGGCAGAGATAGTAGGGAGGAGGCCGTGGAGAGAGGAATGTGAGGGTTCAAGTCTAACTCTTACCCAATGACTTACACACCAAGATATGCTTCTGACCAAGAAGACAAAAACGTTCATATCAGCAGACAGGAGGGATAGGAGAAACTTGGGTCCTATGACTACATCATCTTCTCTTTATGACACATAGGCAGATACTGTCTCACATACGCTGTAGACTTGGGAGAGCAGGTTACAGAAAGTTCTGAGAAAAGAGAGGGGGATGCCCTCCCTTAGGACTTAACAACTGAACATCACTTGGCTCAAGGGCCTTGGGGTCTTCTAAGAAGAAAACTCAAACAGAAAGCCAAAGGGGAATATAGAGAAGGAGAGGTTGAGAACCAGAGGAGTTTATTATATGGAGACAGAAATGCAAGGAAGAAGTAAGGGCCACCAGAGTCCAGTGTAGGAGAAAAGTCAGTTCAGGAACCAAAACCACATCATAAGGGAGTAAGTGAGAAGTCAGGAGAAGGAAATTCAGTCTGGTGCAGACAACTCATTAATGAGAACTGGGCAGAAAAAGGAGGAGAAGAAAGTTGGCATTGAGAGTGGGCAGCCAAGTTCATGGATAAGTCCGTTCCTTTCCCATGACTCATTTTCTGTTTTTGTACAATGGGGGTATTGGATGAGATGACTTCTAAATCCCCCTCCACCTCACGTTTGAAAGGCTGTAATTGTGCCATACAAATATTGTCAATACACTTTTGCTCTGGATGTTTTTCATTTAGGGGAGGAGAGATCAATGGAGAGGGAGAGAGAGAAATTGATATTTCTTTTAATGATTAATCTAAGGAAGTTAATCACATTTGTGATTAACCAAAAGTTCATTTTCTCTTTGATTTACCTGTTCCTTCATGAAATTTGTTGCTTCCATGACCAAAGAGAAGGCACGAAGTTTTCAAGATGGTGAACAGAGCAGAGTTTACATAGACCCTGCTCACTGTTAGGGGTTTTGGATTTTGAAGAGATGGCTACAGGTTTCCAACCTTGGCCCTGGGCTCTGGTGGGACTGGCTTTCCGTGCTGCTTTCCTGGCCTTTGACAAAGCGGGGGAGCTGCTGGTAAGCGCCATAGATGGCAACCACTGGCTCAGTGGTTGTCACTCATATGTACCTTACCTTTTGTAAAGACTTAGTCTATAACAAGGACCTGATGGATCCCTGGAAGAGGCCCACTATGATGCTGTTTTAACTGACCCATCTCTTCCCTGTGGAGCCCTGGTGGCACAGTATCTGTCCATTCCAGCTGTTTATTTCTTGCTAGGACTCCCCTGTGGTTTAGATGCTGAAAGCACTCAGTGCCCAGACCCATCTTCCTATATCCACAGAATGGCCACAGAAAACACAGATTAGATAACATTCCTAAAGAGGGTAAAAAACATTCCATACCCTTTGCCCCACAATGTGGTGTGACATATGATGTATTCACCTTTTGCAAGGCTATTTTCAGAACTCCCTCAGAAAGACTTGAGTATAGTGGATGTTCTGAGCTATGGGTCTGTGTGGCTGGTGAGGACAGACTTTGTGATGGATTACCCTAAACCCATGATGCCAAACATGGTCTTCATCGGGGATATCAACAGTGCCAGTACCAAGAAGCTCTCTTAGGTTGATATGTGATGCATTAGCCAACATTGCACTTGCCACCCAGTTGGTTAATTAGAGAGTCTTATTTCTAGGAAAAAATATGGCTACATTTTTAACTAGTCCCAAAACTTTTGGTGTCCCAGGGTGTGCTGAGAAGTTTGCCTTACTAGTTTTGTGAAATTTTCTCAATTAGTAAGTACTGTGGGGTTGGCTGGAGGCAGAGGGATCTTTCTGAGGGGTTCTGTTTGTAAAATATTTTTGCCTTGATTTCTTTGTGTACTCCTTGTCTCTAGTTCTCCAGTCTTTCAGGTCCTTATAAAGTAGAAGACCTGGTTCTGCACGTGGCCCACTGTGTGGCTGTGGGTAAAGGGCTTTGACTTCTTTGTCAGTTAAAAGAGATGTAATATACATACTTGGGCTTCTTAAAGAGTCTTTGGGTCTTTGGTCAGAGGCTCACTGACTCACAAATTGAAAGGATCTTTTAGTCCCTCTCACCTTTTAACTTATGGTGAGAGGCAACTGATTTGGTGGATAACACTGGATTTGAAGTCATGAAGACTTAGATTCAAAAATTTTCTCACCATTTGATGCTGGGGTCACCACTTACTGGACAGAGGTGCCCACTCTTTGGGCATGATTTTATCTGAAAAAAAATCTGAAAAAAACTAGAGGACTTCTAATATCTCCTCAGTTTCTAAATCTATTACCCTGTAGAACTGAGGTCAGCTAGATAGCACAGCGTATAGAGTGGAGGCTCTGTTAGTGGAGACAAGGCAAGAGATAAAACCAATGGTATGAACGTGGACTCACTAAGACATGGGAAGTGACTGGAGCCTGAGGTTGAAAGACAGAAAAGACCAAACTTAAGGCTGTGAATCCTGTTGACTAGCAGGCTGGGGGGTGCCATCAACAGAGATGGAAGGGTTTTGGTGAAGAGGAGTTGGAAGTTGGGGATTATCGACTTATTTGTGTTTCAATGTCCAATCTCAAATCAATTCAGTACACACTTGTGGAGAAATGACTTAAGAGAGAGAGGCAGTGTGCTACAGAAGACAGAGAGGTGGCCTTGGAGTCAGAAAGATGATGGTCCAAATTTTCTTCTAACCCAAAGGATTGCAAATTAGGGCCAGTTTCTGACCAAGAAGGCAAAAATGTCAGTTTGAGCAGACAGGACCAGTAGGAGACACTTGGTTCCTATGACGACATCATTTTCTTTACATGGTATGTAAGCAGGTAGGATCTGACACATTATAACCTTTGTAATACATGGGACAACGTGGCAGCCATCTCATGGCCAGAGGGAAATGATTAACCAATGAACATCTTATCATTCCATGACCCTGATGAAAGGTTTCTTTTTTATCAGTTCTCCAGATTTCTTAGGGGTGGGAATTCCCTCTTCCTAAGCAGTTGGCAATTTCTCCTTCACTCTTAGCCTTAGATAAAAGTTTCAGGTACTGAGGCATTAAGGGATAGGACCTTATTAACTGTTTCCTACATGCCAGGCACTGTGGTAGGCTCTAGTATACATAGAAAGGGAAAAATGATCACTCTCCTTTGGAACAGATACCCTAATGGGAGAAGACAGTGTGCATATAATGAGGCACGATCAGGATGGCAAGTAACAGGAGAGAGGAAGAGTTCATAGCCAGAGGCCAGAGGAAAGCCTCTTGAAGCAGGTGAATTATGAACTGAGACCTGAAGCAGGCCATGAAGGCCAAGGTTTTACAAGAGAGACCTACCAGGCAATCATGATGAATACTCTGCTCTGCCTTATCCCATCAGGCTATGGGGGAGGAAGGCCAACCCCTGGACAGCTTCACTGGGCTCCTTGAGTCATGAAGACTGGTGGGGAATCCTTCTCTTTCATAAAGGGTTCCGGTGGTCATTACTCCCAAGGTCTCATCTCCTTGATTTGTTGGACAAACACTTCCAGTTTTCAAAGCAAACCCCTTTCATGGTTCTTCCATCTACCTCTGAAGGCCCATTGAGTGACATGCTTAAACCATGTGAAAGGCAACAGAGGCTGGAAGGTCATCACAGTGAAGGGGTGTGTGTTTGTGTGGGTTTGTGTGTGTGTGTGTATGTGTGTGTGTGTGTTTGTGAGTGTAAGAGAGAGGAGAGAGATACAGAGAGACAGAGACAGAGAGAGATAGAGACAGATACATTGGATCCTTTCTACATTATGTGAGGTGGGTGTGATAATTATCTCCACTTGCACAAATGGAAACTGAGGTTGAGATAGGTGAAAAGATTTGCCCAAGCTAGTAATAGTCCAACCTTGACCTCTAGACCCAGGTCCAGACCTCCAGTTGAATTACGTCCCACCCCACCCCCTAGCCTCTGTCTGGATGAGACCAGGGAGCTGATGGCAGCCATCTGATGGCCAGAGGGAAATGATTAACCAATGAACTTCTTATCATTCCATGACCTTGATGAGAGGTTTGTGGTTTTTTATTTATTTAATACTTTTAGTTTTCATCATTGATTTCCACAATAGTTTGAATTATAGTTCTATTCTGTTTTGGTCTTCTTTGTCACCAAAGAAAGATTCCAAAGTCTGCGTCCGAATCTGAGTCAGTTTTCACTGCCTGTTCATGTTCCCAGCCAACTACTTGACCCTTGAGTTTTTCATTAGGTTATGACTGCTTGTAGAGTATAGAGTTTTTGTCCCAAGCTTGAAGGGCTGTGCTGTTGTTTTCAGAGCTATTTCTACACAGCAAGCTCTGCCACACCAATGTTTCTCCCCCTCCAAGAGCCACCAACCAGGACTGTGACTCAGATCTAAGCAGGCTCTGCACTCCTGCTCTGATCCAGAACTTAATTCCTCCCACCAGGTGGGACTGGTGCAGGAAGGAACTACAGCTATAGCTCTGTAAGCAGCCTCAGAGCTGCACCACCTCCACTCCCCCCAGGGCAGTGTCCAAACTGCGAACTCCTTTCACTCCATCCCTGTAGTTTTCCCCACTAACCTTCTCTGTTACCTTTGGTGTTTGTGGGTTAAGAAGTCTGGTAACTGCCACAGCTCACTGATTGAGGGCGCTAGTGCCTGTTCCACCTGGCTCCCGGGTCTGGTTGGTCCAGGCGCGGCCCATGCTGGGCTCTGCTCTGCTGCACTCTCAGCTCAGTGCGATAGACCTTACCCCGTCAACATCCAGACTGTCTTGGGCTGCAGCCCTGCTTCCCTCTGCTATTTTGTGGAGCCATTTTTATAAGTGTTTGGAAGGTCCTAGGGTAGCACTTTAGGCAAGTCCCTTCTTTCAGGCTGCCATCTTGGCTCTGCCACCCAGTTTGTGGATTTTTTAATCAGTACTAGAGAATTCTTTGTGGTGGGAACTCCATTCACTTAAATGGTTTGCAATTCCTCCTTTACTCTTAGCCTTAGATAAATATTTCAGGCAGGAAGGCACTAAGTGACAGGACATTATGAACTGCCACCTACATTCTAGGCCCTGTGCTGGGCTCTGGGACACACAGCTAAAACCATCCCTGCCCGTTAGAAGCAGACACTCAAATGGGAGGAGACAGTGGGCAGATACTGGGGCACGTTCAGGATGCACACTAATGAATGGAAAGTAAGAGGAGAGAGGAAGAATTCATAGCTGGGGAGTAGACGAAAGCCTCCTGAAGCAGGTGATGTGTGATCTGAGACCTGAGGGATGCCAGGAAAGCCAAGGTTCTACCAGAGAGACCTGACTGGCAATAGTGATGAAGACTGGTCTGTCCTATCCCATCAGGCTGTGGGGGAGGGAGGTCAGCCCCTGGACAGCTACACTGGGCTCCTTGACTCATGGAAACTGATGGGGAATCCTCTTCATCCAGAAAGGGACCTGGTGGTCATTATTCTCAAGATATTGCTGGGGATTCCAGTGGATGGCAGCCACTGGCTCAGTAGGCATGGGGCCCTTCAGTAACTGTGGGTCAGAGGACATGAAATTGTGATAGTTGCCCCTGAAGTGACTGCTCTTATCCAAGAAGCCACAGTTTATGAGCGAAGATACTATCCAATACCCTTCCAGAAGGAGGATCTGGAGGCCAGCTTTCAATGGATTAAAAATGATCCCTTCCAGAAGTTCACAGTCTGGGAGACTTTTTAGAACAATAGAGAAGATGAAAAATGGATTGGATTTTTACTGCCTGTTCCTACTTGGTCTACAATAAGGAGTGGATGACCCGCCTTGAAGACATGTCCTTTGATGCTATATTCACTAATCTGTTCCTTTCCTGTGGCCCAATTGCAGCCCAGTACTTCTCTCTGCCTGCTCCCTTCTTTGGGTCCAGAATGCCATATGACCTTGATTGGTCAGCACTAGGTACCCCAATTCCTCCTCTTATACCCGAAGAAGCTTCTCTGTCAACACAAATCAGATGACTTTTGGGCAGCACATGAAAAACATGTTCCTCACTGCAGCCCAGCCCTTTCTCGGACTCTGTCTATTCGCTATATGAGCGTCTTGCTTCTGAATTCCTTAACAAAGAGGTGACCATTGTGGACCTTCTGAGCTATGGATGGATTTGGCTGTTGAAAAGGGACTTTGTGAAAAAGTATCCCAAGCCAGTCATGCGCAACATGGTTTTCATTGAGGGCATAAATGGTGTTTATAAAAAGTCATTGTCTCTGGTGGCTATTGAAGCAAGTGGACTCCCTTTCTTTTGAGCCTCTCAATCAATGAAGTATATTTTTCCACTGCCAAGTACAAGCCCAGTCTTTTACTGAGCAGTCAAGATACCAATACAAAAATGAGAGAGTCCCTGACCTCAAGAAGCTTATAGCCTTATCAGTAGATAGTACATATTCACAGGATACTTTTAAAAAAAGAAATGCAGTATAATTTTCTGTGTGGAGATAATGAGTCACCCTAAGAATGAATGGGGGGAATCCAGTGAGGTGGAATTTAAGCTGAATCTTCAACAGAGGGTGAGCAAAGTAGTCTAAGATGTGTAGGTAAAGTGAAAAAGAAATCCAGGCACAGAGGACATAGTGTACAAAGTGATGGAAGCAGAAGAGGAGATGCCCTGTTTGTGCCACTGTATGCCAGCATACTATGGCATGTGCCAGTCTGAACATGAGTAGATCTATTGGATTGATTGTAAGCATTTTCTGGAATAACATCTCACACGTGTATCCTCCTTTTTCATTTTCAAAGCACTCACACTTAATTATTATCTACTTTGATTCTTGCAATAGTCCTGACGGGTGACCAGATACATCCATTGGTATTTTACACATTAGCCAACCAAGCCTTAGAGAAGGGCAATGATCTCTCCAGGTGCTCAAAGCTACTCAATGGTAGAATAAATACAAGATTCATAATCCAGTGTTCTCCCCCCAACCCCTTGCTCCCATATGCTATTTTTCCCTTGGGAATAAATTTTCTGACTTGATTGATGAGTTGGTACATTCCTCTTTAGTGTGTTAAGTGCATTTAAGTTAAGTGTATAAAGATGACAGAAGACAAACTGGAAAATTTAGATAATAGAAAATTAAATGTTTTCCATAAAAAAACCAATATAGTAAAAATAAGAAAAGAAAAGGTAACAGAAAAAAAATCTTTGCAATAAGTTTCTCTGAAAAAGATGTTAAATCAAAGGTATATGAGGAGCTGATTTAAGTTAATAAGATTAGAAGCTAGTCCCTAAAGGATAGGAACAGGAAATTTTCAAAGAAGAAATCTAAATTATCAACAATCATATAAAATTCTGTAAATTACTAATGATTAGAGCAATGTAAATAAAAATATCTCTAACATTCATATTCCCACTATCAGATGACAAAGATGACAAAAAGGAGAAGCATAAAAATGCTGGAAAGTTTGTGGGAAAACAGGCATGTTAGTGCAGTGTTGGTAAAGCTGTGAATTGGACCATACATTCTGGAAAGCACTGTATCCAGAAAGTTACCAAACTGTGCAGACCTATTGACCCATCTATACCATCACCAGGCCCATATTCCAAATAAATTAAAGAAAGAGGATAATGCATCTACAAAAATCTTTAGACCAGTCCTTTTCATGGTAGCCCGAGATTGGAAATTTAGAGGATGTTCTCTTAATGGGGAATGGCCAAGGCTGGGCTGGAGTTCACATGTATCAGGCACCTACCCCTGGGAACAGGCAAAACAATGGTGGTATGTGAATGTAATGGAATAGGATTGTGCCATAAGAAATGAAGAAATAAACAATATCAGAGGCAAGTGGGAAGACCTTTATGGACTAATGCAGAGTGAAGTGTACAGAATTAGAAGGCTTTATATAATGTAGTAACATCATTGAGGAAATACTTTGAAAGACTTTTGGGACACTCATCAACACAATGATGAAACACAAGTCCAAAAGAAAAAAAAATGAAAGATTTCTCTTGCCTCCTGCCACAGAGAGGTCATGAATGTAAAATGCAGAACGATTCATACTTTTCAGACATGGCGAGTGTAAGAATTTGTTTTGCCTGGACTATGTGTCTTTGCCTTGAGAGTTTTATTTTAGTTTTTTTTTTTAATTCGCTTAATGTGGGGTTAGTAAGAAGAACGGATCAATTAAAATACTTGTTACGTGGGGAGAAGAGCCAAGATTGGGGCTGGAAAGCAGGGACTTGCTTAAGCTCTCCCCCAAATCCCTCCAAACACCTGCAAAAATTGGCTCTGAACAAATTCTAGAGCTGCGGAACCCATGAAATAGAACAGGGAAACAGGTCTCCAGCCCAGGGGAGCCTGGACGGTGACTGGTAAGGTCTATCGCAAGGTTCTGACAGCAAAGGGCAACACAGAGTGGCCTGCACCAGGACAGACCGGACCCAGAATCAGCCAGCTGGAACAGGCCTTGGAGCCATGAAAGAGTGGGCTGTGGCAGTTACCTGACTTCTCAACCCACAAATGCCAAAAGCAGGTTAGGGAGAAACTGCGCAATCAAATTCAGAGAGGTCCATCCCCCAGCCGTAGGGGTAGAGGAGGCCGTGCATTGGTGGTGATAGCAGCAGCAGGTAGCTCCTGAGGCTGCTTCCAAAATGGCAGCATCAGCTGCTTCCTGAGTCCCTAGCTCACATGGTGGGAGGAATCTATCAGCGCATCAGAGCGGGAGTGCAAGGAGTTCTTTGTGGGCACAAAGACAGATTCTCTTGCTGTTCCCTGCTGGGATCTGTACTGTGGTCCTGGTTGTTGGTTCCTGGGGAAGGAGGAAAGCTACTGGGACAAAGCCTGGGGTGACGGTGGAGTCAAAGTAGCTCTGAAAACAGCAGTGCTTGGACCCTAAAGCTTGAGACAAAATACTCTCTACTCTGCAAGCAGTCGTATCCTAACAAAAAGCTTAAGGGTCAAGTTGTTGCCTGGGAACATGAACAGGCAGTGAAAACAAACTCAGACTCGAACTCAGACTCAAACTCAAACACTAGATTCCTTTTTTGGTGACAAAGAAGATCAAATTATACAGCCAGAAGAAGTCAGCTAAGTCAAAAGCCTCCAAGAAAGATATGAATTTGGCTCAGGCCATGGAAGAGCTCAAAAAGGATTTGGAAAAGCAAGTAAGACAAGTAGAGGAAAATTTGGAAACAGAAATGAGAATGATGCAAGAAAACCACGAAAAACAAGTCAACGACTTCCTAAAGGAGACCCAAAAAATACTAAGGAAAATAAAACTTTAAAGAACGGGGGGTTGGGGGGGTGGAGCCAAGATGGCAGCCGGGAAGCAGTGACTGGCGTGAGCTCCCCACCAAGTTCCTCCAAAAACCTATAAAAAATGGCTCTGAACCAATTCTAGAGCTGCAGAACCCACAAAGTGGCAGAGGGAAGCAGGGCTCCAGCCCAGGACAGCCTGGATGGTCTCTGGGTAAGGTCTGTCCCGAACGGAGCTGCCAGCCCCCAGCTGAGGGGAGCGGAGCTAAGCCCAGCGTCCAAGGCGCGAACAGACCAGACGCTGACCTACCAGACCAGGAGACGAGCAGAGAGTGCCCTAGCATGCTGAATTACAGAGCTGTGGCATCCACCAGACCTCTCAACCCACAAACAACAAAGACAACACAGAAGGTTAGTGGGAAAAGCTGCGGGACTGAGTTTGCAGTTCGGCCACCGCCCCTGGGGCAGCGGAGGTGGGGCACCTTTAGAACTACGGCTGCAGTTGCTTCTGGCCCCAGGCCCACCTGGTGGGAGGAATTAAGTGGCAAATCAGAGCAGGAGTGAAGAGCCTGCTGAAGATTTAAGCCCAGTCCAGGTAGGGGGTTCTTGGGGATGGAGGAGTGCTGGTGAGGCAGCAAATCCGCCCAAGCGTGGAACATAGAACTCTTTAGGCTACAAGCAGTCATACCCCGCTGAAAAACTCAAGGGTTAAGTAAGTTGGCTGGGAACATGGCCAGGCATCGAAAACACACCCAGATTCAGTCTCAAACTCTGGAATCCTTCTTTGGTGACAAAGAAGACCAAAACATACAGTCAGATGAAGTT